>VZRF01012006.1:61299-123320 GCA_013396875.1 Vireo altiloquus
TCATCCTGTGTTCCACTTCTGATCGATAGATTCTTCATTCCAGGCTCTGAGGCCTGTCCATGTTATCTTCAACCAGATAGTCCAGGAATTTGGGGAATTTCCTTGCTCATCTTTGCTATCCTTAGTTTACTACATAAAGAAACATTCTCCATATGATATAATCCTAAGACATCACACAACTTTTTTTTAAAATGAAATATTTTCATACCACTTCATTTTCTTACATTACACATATGACATTCATTTTAATATTAGCGAAAAGCCAACAATACAATGTGCATTTATAACAACTCCCACCCTCGTGGCAGGGTGGGAAGAGAGATGGGGGGAGCAGGGGATGGGGAAAAAAAAAAACAACCCGGCTGTGTTTTCAGCAGGACACATTCCAGCTGGTGTCGTGTTTGCGGCTGGAATGTGGAGTGGTAAATAAATATTTTGGTGCTGTGTGGCCAGAGGGCACCTGGGTGTTTTAGTTCAGATTTCCCTACATGAGGTCTGGGGTTATTCCCAGGTGAGGCAGAGCTCAAATCCTGATTTTTCTGCTTAAAACTTTCCTCCTGTCCAAATCCATCAGCTTTCTGACAGTCCAGCTGTTTTCCTCCATTCCACAAACCTGCTCCAGGCCTGGAGCAGGCACAGTTTGAAGATGAGCGAGTGATGGAGCCTTGTGTGGACTCATCTGGCTCGAAATCTCAGCTAATTCAGCCTCACTTTGACACCTTTCAAAACATTAATTCCACTCAGGATTGGTTTTCCCAATTCTCTGTGGTTCTGGCTGGGTTAAAACAGCCCAGGTTATTCCATCAGGCTCCCGAATTCAGCACGTCAGCAGCACCTCACGTGAGCTGGACCTCGCTGGGTCTCATTTGCAGGATCTATTTGAGTTTGTCAGATTAAAGTTTGCTGAGAGAAAAAAAAAAATAACAGGCAGAAACTTCAAGGGATCAGAAGGAGTTTAAATTGAAATCCTGTGTGAAACCTGTGCTAATCCTCCCCCACTGGCAAATTTTAATTACCCAAAGATATTAAGGAAAAGCCGTGGTTTGTGCCTGCAGTCTTTAATTATGATTTTAGGCTTCCTTAAAGGGACAGCCCCAAAGGGAGCAGCCTAAATCAGCACTCTGAGATGGAAACCCACTTCCTTTCCCATCCTTCTCCTCATCTATTTTGCCTGGAATTGTCCTTAGTAAGATCCCTGTTGCCCTGCAGCTGCTGTTGGATCAGATCCCAAAAGGCAACCTCAAAACCCCAATCCAGGCCACGAAAACACCACCAGGATTTGTCAGGGCCTGGCCTGGAGCATCCACATTTAATGGATGTGGTGGAGGTTTTGTGCTGTGTGGGGTCCCTGCTAGGGCCCCACTGGGATGGTTCGTGCCTGGGATGCTTTTTCTTCTCAATCTCTCATCTCAGGGAAAAATAAGAAAAAACTTCGTTGCTGCTTCGGGTTGTTTGTTCTAGGTTATCAAAGGTTCAGGAACACAGAGTCACCACTGATTCCAGGTGCCAAAAATGACCACAGACACCCAGAGCTGGGAGTCCATAAAGGTTCTATCATCAAATAGAAAGATTCTATGTACATTATTTGGTTTCTAAATCCAGTAACTATCAATATAATTAACAGGTCGCTTCTAAACTAAATTCTCTCTACCAATTACTACATGATAGGAACTGAGGTCACAAAAAAGGGAAGAAGAAGAAGAGGGAAGAAGGAGAAGGACAAATTGACAAATCTCCATCTTGGTCCCAGTAATCCATGAGGCAATTCCTAAAACTACAAACCCATTTTTCTGTGGCACATCAAACATTCAGCTTTTCATTTCTTTAGTGTTTGCTGATCACCCAGGAGTGGGGGCAGCCTCTGCCAAGGGCTCATTTCGATGGCAAAGCCTTCTTGGGGGGCTTTGGGGATAAATTTGGTCCCCAGGAGAACAGGCAAAGCTGTTTGACTTTGCTGGTCTCCAACAGTGCTGTTAAATGAAAACAGTAGAGAAACACCCAGAGATTCCCAGAGTTTGCACCATAATTTTTTGGGGTCCAAACCCATCATTTCCTTCATGTTTGCTCCCAAGGCAAGGTGCTGCTCTCCCCTCCCAGTGCTCCTGGTGGGATTTGGCTGCTGGGCATCACTCCCCACCCTGGGCTGGCACCTCCAGGGCTGCAGAACAGGAATTTCCCTTCCAGCTCCAACAGCCCAGAACCAGAACTGGTACAATTCCGAGCCTCCAGCAGTTCTCCTCGCTCCCCATGAAGAATTTATGAGCCGAGTCAGAAATCACTCAGCTCCATCCTTTCCCTGCTCCACTCCTTGAGCTCAGCCCCAGGCTCTGCCGAGCATCAGGAGCTGTCAGATCCATCCGTGGGCAGGGGAGATGGCAGCACGTGGGACACCAGGGGAGCTCTGCTGTTTCCAGGCCACTGGAGAGGGAGGTTAAGGAGCTCAAACAGACCTGGCAGGGTTTGTTTTTTTTACTTTTTTTCCTTTGAAATTCAGGCTTTTCCCAGAGCTGTGCAAGGGGAGCTGTGCCCCATGGAAATGCTGGGCACAGATTGAGTGGCCACACGCACTGAGGAGGTGCTGGGGGATTTTCCCATCCCATTCCCTCCCCACCAGCATTCCCTGTGATTAAAGGGGTGTTCCTGCTGCCAAAATCTCCCCAAACTGATGGGCAGGGCCTGCAAACCAGGCAAGGTGTCCAGGAGTGTGTCCTGTGCCTCCCGACTCCCCATCCCGAGCCTGGCTGCCCCTCTTTGGAGCTGGCTGAGAATCCCTGGGAAGCTGAAGCTCTGATTCTGGAGATTTTAGAGGTTGTCCAGCACATCACTCCCTGGAACCACCTCGCTGGTTTTGTTTACTCGTGTGGAAGCCACAGGAGGGACTTTCGGGAGCTGTTTTGCCTTCCTCAGGCTCTCCAAGGAGCCACCACCTCCAGCTGGAGCAAGGCTTTAATCAGGGATTTACTGCACCCTGATCCAGGCAAAATTCCCACCAATGCCTGTGGATGGGCCCCATCTCATTAATTTGGTGCTGGTGGTGTTGGGAAGGAATGAAAAAGGGAAAAAAAAGTTGCATTTTCCCAAACCATCACTCTCCTGCACGCACGAGTGGGCCCGAAATTAAAGCACTGCAGCTCGCTCTGCGAGGGCTCTCAGCTCCACATCCTAATTGCTTAATTAAGCTGTCTTGATCCAGGTAATAATTGCAAACTTTCTATCTGAGGAAGGTTTGCCGAGTTAAGCAAGAATTGATGAAGCGTTTGCTGCTCTGGTGGAGCCTCCTGCCCTTTATTCCCTTCTGTTTCCTGGGAAAAAGCCTCTTGGAGCCAAACTCCTCCCCCTGCCCGGTTTTATTCCACCCAAAATTGAGGTGTGGGACTGATGTTGGTGCTGGCGGAGCCACACAGGGCTCCTGGCTCTGCTGTTCTCTCTCTGGGAGCAGGGAGAGCTTAGGAGGAGCAAACCCAGCCAGCTCTGCACTCACCCAAAAGGAGAGTTTGTCACTGGAGCAGCAGTAAAAACAGATTTATTGGACACAAAGGCTGCCATTCCAGCCCCTCCATCCCCAATACTCCCAGGGAAGTGCCTCCATAACCCACCTCAAGCTGTACTTTGGTGGTCAAGGTCCCTCCTGGCTCTTGCTCCTGGGTGTGAGAGCCAGGAGAGAACTTTCCAGCAGCTTCCCTGCTGTTTCCATGTCCTGCAGAACACAGATTAATTTCCTTGTCCCTGCAAATAAGGATGGATTCCAGCGATGAGTGGGTTGGGTTAAAGAATAGATTTCCCCACTTTGTGGGGGGAAAATAAAAAAAAAAAGGATATTTTTAATTCTCTCCAGATTTTGTATGCTGAAGTCCTCCCACTTTCAGGGGGGAATGGCAGTGCAGATCTAAACGAGAGCATTTGTTCGGAGAGAGGGGCAGCAAATCAGCTCCATCCCTGCTCATCAGGGAAAGGGACAACGACAGGCACAGAAATTCCCACCTGCTTCATTTGGTTACTTTCCTTTGTCTTCTGCGCCTCGTGGCTGCAGCAACACCAGATAACGAAGCAGAGCTGGTTGGTGTGTCTTTTATTCCAGCCAGAATCCTTCCTGTTTGCTTAAATTTCCCTCTGTTGAAATGAGGTGGAAGAGGGGAAGATTGGGGCCAGCAGTGACATCCCTCTTGCTCCCAGGTGAAGGGAAGAGCTGGCTGAAATGCATGCAGGAGCATGAGGGAGCCTGGAGAGCAAATATTGACTCCTGCCCTGCGTGAAAAGGAGATTTGAGGCAGTGGAGGGGCTGCAAAACAAGGTGACAAACGTCCTGCACCAGGACGTGCCAGGCGTTCCAAATGCCCCTCTTGTCCGTCCCCTGTGAGGAGAAAGTCGTGTTGAATCCAGGACAGGGATGGAGAGTCCTCCCAGGGGCTTTTCTGAGCCTGGCGAGGAGCAGAGGCAGAGTTTGGATATGAAGAAAGTCAAGCAGACAAGGGAGAAGGCAGAGTCCAAGGGCAGAGATGGAATCAGCGCCACCACCACTCAGCAAAATCAGAATTATCCCAGAGGATCTCTCCAGCAGCAGCAGGACCACTCCAGGACCGAGCTCCTGGAGTCTGGCAAAGGAAAGCTTTGTTAGTTTTAATTTTCTTTTCTTTTATTTTCTTTTCTTTTATCCTATTTTATCTTATTTTATTGTATTTTCCTCCCTTCTATTTTATTTTATATTCTTTTTCTCACAAAGGCCATTGAGCAGCCAGGGCAGAGGCAGCTTTAAGTGCTCGTTATAGATTTCCCTGCTAATTGATGAACCGAGGGAGCAAAGAGGTTTGTGACGAGCTGAGTTCAGTCAGGGCACATTTAAAAACCAGCAATTGGCTGAAAGGGAAGGCACAGGTCAGGTGAGGGCTCGGCAAAACCAGGCCATGGAGCTCCAAAACGCTCAGATCTGAAAGGAAAGCTGAGCAATCCCCAGGATTTCTCCATCCCTCAGCCCCAAACCAGGACTTCTCTTGCCTCTCATGGCAGATAAGCAGGGCAAGGTGGAGTTTTCTTTGCCACCGTGTCAGGGAGAGGAATGATGGATTTGTCTTTACAAACAGGCCTTGGGTCTGCTGGTGGAGAAAACTAGCACTGAGACATAAAAGGAACAGTGGGAAGGACTCCACTGATTGATGAATGGGAAAAATAAAAGATATTTGCCTTGACAAAGTGTAGGTCTGCCGATAAATGAAACTGGATGTTGAGAGATGAAAGAAACCATGGGGAAAACCATAAATTCCATAAGAATTAAAAATTAAAGGGGAGGTTATACATTAGAGGGAATCTCAGGTATTAGGTGCTCTGGGAAGTCTGTGCCTCTCAAATTCCTCAGGCAATGGGGAAAGAGAGAGGGAAATGAGGGTGGGAAATTGGGATAAAAAGGAGGCTGCGTCCTCCAAAAACCTGAGGAGGAATGCCCCATGGCCTCTCCCTTTATTCGAATAAAGGGACTCCTCTGTCTCCTTTTTTGGACATAAACCTGTGGTGTTTGTGGATCAACTTTCCTGACAGCAGAGGAATCCCCAGGGAGAGCCCTGGGCTGTGGGATTCAGGATGAGACCCTTTGGCAGCATCTCCTTCCCTCTGCACCACCTGTAGGGCCTGGGGACATCCCCGGACCTTTCCCCCTTGAGAGGAGTGGTCCCAAACCCATCACTGGCACAGCCACAACACCCCACCAGCTGCAGGGAGAAATTCCAGTCTCGTCACCCATTTCCTGACGATTTTCCCCAGCTAAGAGCCAAAAAAAAAAGAGCAGCATCTCTTCACCAGTGGGGCGAGAAGTTCCCTTTAAAATCCAGCTGTCAGGGTTAAAATGAAAATAAGTGCTCGCAGGGCAGCAAAGAAGTGATCTGATGCCTTTGATTGTTCCTCCCTGAGCCTCGTAAATCATCGCTGCCTCAATCCTGTGCCCTGCTTGCTAATTCCTGCCATTACCGCTCCATTTATCCACGAGCGTCGCCGGTTTGAATTCGAAATGTTGGTTTAATGTGGTGCTGATGGGATGGCAGGCATTTACAGAAAGTACAGCAGCAACCTGCTTTGGGGAGAATACAGATTTTATTTTTTTTGTTCTCCTCCCCCTCCCTTCAAAACAGCAATAACACAAAAGGAAATAGCATCTCCGGCAGCAGCTTCAAAGGCAATCGGGACAATTTCGCAAAGGATTTTCTGCTGTCTGTAATCGTGTACTTTATCCTTTTGATTTCCCCTTTGGCTCTGATGCTCGGAGCTCGTCGCTGGGCGCGATGAAGGCTGTGCCTTGGGGGAACACGGCCCTTCACCTGTTCCGTGCGCCGAGGTTGTGTCTCACACGGGATTGGAATCGCATCTAAACCCTCCCCGCACGTGCCTGGCTTCGCTTCTGGGCTGGGATATCGCCCGTGGGATGGGAGGGATGCTCGGAGCGTGGGATGGAGTTTGGGAACGGCGCTCCTCGGCTGTGGGGGTCATTCCTGGTGTCCCACACCGGTGAGTGTCACCTCTGTGAGCTGATCCTGGGCACCACCGCGCTGGCATCCCAGAGTTTATCCCGTAACTGATGTGAGTGAGGATGAAAAGAACTCTGGGAAGAGCCTGGAGTCACATCCCAGTGCTGTTGCATTTCCCTGGTCTTAAAATTAAAACCAAAACACGGTTGATGGGGAAAAGGGGTTTTATATCAGTATTTATTCAGGGATCCTTTGGGTGCAGCTCTTGGTCCAGGTGGAATGCCCTGAAATGCACACACTGCATCTCTACACAGCGAAATACACAAAATTATAGGTTTTGGAAATTAGCACATCTGTCAAAGATTCCCCAATGAGAGGCTGGAGTGAAGCCCTCGTTGTGAGGAACCTTCCCCCTGGCTGGGCCTGTCTGAGGTTCCAAAATGTGTTCTGGAGAGGCCCTTGGTGTCTGGGGCTCCCAGGATGTTTGCTCTCCTGGTTTAACGGTGCCGTGGGGCTGAGCTGAGTTATCAGCCTTGGGAAGTCACAGTGTGTGGGCTAAAAGCACTGAGAATACATCAAACTGTATAAAAGAGTGTGTGAGAGGGATATAAAAGAAAAGCCAAAAATTCATCCTGGCACCAGTGCCACATCACCTTTTCCCACGTCCCTGCATGCCCCACGCCCATGGAGCCCTCACTGCGGGGCGGCGGTGGCTGCACCCATCCCTGCACCCACTCCTGCGCCCACCCTTTCACCCACCACTCTCTCTGAGCAGGAGCTGCCTGCAGGCTGGTGGAAAAGCAGAAAAAGCCAAATATCAGCAGGGAGCAGCCCCTTTTGATTCCGCCGCAGAGCGGGGGTGAGTTCATCCCCCCAGCGCAGCCCCTTCCTGAGCGGGCCCCAAGCAGAGTTAATTTCCCATCGACCGCTGTCTCCTGGATTACAGGAGGGCTTTTGATCCGAGCTGTTGTGAATCCCTCTCACGCAGAAGGGCTGCTCCCCCCGGGATATCGATCCCCGGCACCGCCCGCGGGCAGGGGAGTGGGGAAGGAGCTGCTGAGCATCACAGCCAGGTGGAATTCCAGCTTTTCCAGCGGCGAGAGGGGCGGGAGGAGCCGGGGAAAGCAGCAGCATCTCCCCCCCGTCAGCACCTGACCCAGCTGCTCTGCCAGCCCCGGCGGGGAGCAGCAGGCTGGGAGTGTTTCCAAACTGAAATGGAATTAATTCTCTTCCGGGGGCTTCAGGAGGCGAAAGCTAAGAGGCAATATTTACATTCTGCTGCGCTGTGTCACCCGGCGCGGGTTACTCATCCCTCCCCGCAGGTACCCGGTGACAGCAGGAGCCCGTGACTCACCAGATGGGTGAGTGTCCCTCCAATGTGACTTCAAACACGGGATTGTCACCTCCCAGCCAGCACTGCCTGCGTTTCCAAGCACGGGAGCAAAGCCAAGGAGAGCTGGGTGCCTTAAAAGCTGCGGGTGTCACCCAGCCATGACCCTGCAGCCACTTCTGTCTGCTCTCTGGGGGTCACTCTGAGTGTCCCCTGTGGTTTTCCAAAGCCCAGGAGCTGCAGGAAAGCTCCTTTTGCTCAGCCTGGCAGGTGGTGGTGCCCGGAGTGCTGCTCCTGGGATGCTCACGATGCCAACATCCAGCACTGCTCCTTCCCCGGGCCTGGAGCAATCCCAGGGAGCAGCAACCACTGGATAAACGCAATAAATGTGCTGATAACCACGGTAAATGTGCTGATAACTGCAATAAATGGGCTGATAAACACAATAAATGTGCTGATAAATGGGCAGAGCAGTGCCAGGGCGGGAGCAGCCCTGGGCAGAGCGGGCTGGTGCTCTGCAGTCACCAGCTGACACAGAGAGGGCAGCCGACCTGGCACTAATTTATCCATTAAAACATGAGATTCCCGAGGGGATTCTTCAGGTTCCTTTGGTGCAGTGCCAAAAGGGAAAGCAGGGTGGGATATTTTCCAGCAGCTGTGTGGCAGAGGGATTCCCCAGGAAAAAACAGAGCTGGGCTCCACCTCTGCTGGCTTAAAATCACTCAGGTGACTTTGCACCGCCGAAAAATCTGCTCCAGCTTGGAATACAAACCTGGAAATGTTCCATATCACCTTCACCAAAAGCCCAGCACTGGTGGCTTCCCACCTGCCTCAGTTTCCCCACTTGTCCCACCATCACCCAAGCAGCATCGAGGGAGGTCCAGGAGGGACCTAAAACACCTCGAGTTTTCGGCAGGAGGTTTGCATGCAAACATTAATCCCTATCCCCAGAATGATTAATTACTATTTGCCCTCTATTATTGTTTGTTTTCCATCAGCATCCTTGCTTTGGTTCTCTGCTGAATCCCACTCCTGATGCCAAGCCAGGGATATTTTAGGAAATGCAGATTATATAATATTTACATCTGTGCCACTTGTTTATTCCTCTCTGTCGGTTAATTTTATTACTGCTCCTCTCTCTCACGAAAGCAGTGATTTGCAGAGCCAAAAGCAGGCTACGTGATTTCAAGGATGCACTAATTTTAATAATTAAAAAGCTGCTGCCTTCCATCTGCCCGGGGAGGGAAGGAGAGGCAACGAGAGGGCATGAGGCTCTGGTTGGGAAATCCCACTCTGAACCATCCCAATTCTCCCCCAAAAAGTGATGAGTTCTGACCCAATTGTGAGGGTTTCTCTCGGTTTTCTTCTCTGGGAAGAGGAAAGAGACCCCAGAAAGGGAGAATAAAAACTTAGGGGATTTTTTGAAGGCTTGAGGAGGAGCTGGAAAACTTGGAGTGAAATAAAGCTGCGTTTTCCACCGGTCAGAGCCATCTCCTTTGGCAGAAATCAGAAGTTTGCAGCAAAGCCAAGGTTCTGCTCCTTGGTGTGGCCAGGGAGGAGCAGCCAGCTGGAGCTGGAAAAGCTCTTGGCCCCATCAGACAGAACCTGGGGGCCCCAAAATTCAGCCCAGTCCCGATCTAGCAAGGACAGGGATGCTGGCACAGGACCACCGAAACAGGAGCCATTCTGCAGGGGACAGCAGCCCCACAGGGGCACAATAAAGTCCCTTTCGCACTTCCAGAGGGTAAATGAGTGGCTAAAAAAGCCCCAAAAGCTGCCAGATCTGGACAAGCTCTGGGGCACCCAGAGCTGCTGTTGGGATGGGTGAGTGGGTGCTGGGGTGGGGGACTCTGAACACCAGAACAAACCAGTTCAGGTGGTCAGGGATCACTGGTTAGAGGACGGAAATCCCACAGCAATCTGTGAGTTTGCTCCTTTCCAGGCTGCCCCTCGAGGCCTGGTAGTCCATCAAACCCATCTCTCCCCACATTCCTGCTCTTCCCTGCTGGAAAAGCTCCAGGAGTTAAGCCCCAGAGCCCTGGATTCTCCCTGCACCCCTCTGCTGTTTGATGGAGCTCCTGCAGGATTCCCGCTCCGACAGCGACAGAATCCTCAGCACGTGGGGAAGGATAAGACAAATAACAGCGAGAGGTTAACAGCATTTCAGAGCATCAACCTCCCCTGGCACTGCCAGCACATCCGAGCAGGGAATCTGACCAACAAAATCCAAGGAAAATAGGAGAGATGCAAATGAGAGCAGGCGGAGGGGACAGTGGGACGCGGCAGGGGGGAGCTCCCCGGGCTGGCACGAGCTCTTTGCAGAGGAGCAGATGTCTGCGCTGGCAGGAAGGGGAAGAGGGGATTTGTTTATGGAGAGGAAAAATAATCTTTTAATTTGGCTCGTGGATCAAAACCTGAAAATTCATCCCCCAAAGACACAAATCACTGGCGTTGCTTCTCACCGGCGCTGGCAGCGAAGCACAACAAAAGCTGGACGGTGGCAGTGGCACCAAACACGGCCCCTCAGGGGACGCTGTGGTGCCCAGCACTGCAGCATCCCACACATCCCTGCTCCAGCCTGATGGAGGGGACAGAAAACACCCTCTGAGCGTGATGTGTGGCTCCCACCAGGCTCGGATAATTCCTGCCTCTCCTCCTTTCCTGCTTCCTAAGTGCTGCCTGGAAAATCAGGAGTCCGGCAAGGGCTGCTTCCCCAGGCAGCCAGCCCATAATTACACACGGTGTTAAGTGCAGAAGCGTTTCCAAGGCTGTGCTGAGAGCAGGAGCACGGGGAGGGAGGATTATTTTAATTGAAAGCCGTTCCCATCTCCAGGCCAGCCCCTGGCGTTGGCAGCAGGGCCGGGGCAGGGCTGGGCACTGCCCCCCAGCACGACCAGAGGCACCGATCTGTGCCCGCTGCCCTGGCTCCGCTGAGGGGGATGAGAACAGCTCTGAAGGGCTTTTCTGGGAGCCAGCAAGGCTGCAGAGCTGGCAGGGAGCCATAGGAGGTTCTGTCCCTGCTCCCTGAATTAATGAGAGCTCGCTCCCGGACCTGCAGCAGGAGCAGTGCCCAGGCAGGTGCCCCCCGAGCCCAGCACAGCTCTCCCACCTCTGAGAACCCCAGAGAACCAACTCCCTCCCCTTCCTGCTCTCCTCAGGAGCTCGGGCTAAATATGTTGGTGCCCAGCATCCTTCTGGCAGGGTGACCTGCTCCTGCTGAGATTTAAATTTGTCCAAAAAAAAAACCAAAAACAAAATGCCCTTTTCTCCAAGCAAGAGCCAGGAGGGCACCTCCTCACGTGCCGTGGATGCCAGCCCCACCTGACAGCCAGAAAGCAGCAAATAAATAATCAGGGAGAGGGCAAAAAAAGCCCCTGAGCAGGGCAGGGCTGTGCCCTCCCCGCTGGCACACGGCTTTCCTTTCCCATGTGTTTACTTGAGGACAAAAAAAAAACAAAACAAAGCCAAAAAACGCCCTTAGGAATATTTTTGGAGCAGTAATAAAACGAGTGGTAGAGCTCAAAGGACAGTGCCACGTTCACTGCCTGCTCCTCCATCCTTTCAGGGTGGCAGCGAGATCCCACAGGCCAAAAATTTGTGGGGACATCAGACAGGACATGGAGATACCAGGGGATGTACAGGAGGGCTCAGAGGAGGCAGCTCTGCTCCTCCTGATCCCAAACCAGTCCTCATCTCTGTCCTCTTTCATCTGTTAATTTGAATTATTGGTGTTATTACTCTTTCTGTGATTCTGTGTTACCAAAAAAACGATCCCAGTGCCTCTCGTTTTCAAACAAAGCAGGGCTTAACCTGAAAAAAAATTAAAGTTTGAGTTAAAAACCTTCAAAATGGCTTCAACTTTTCTTCAGCAGAAGGAAAAATTTCTGTATTTCTTCCCCTACAGAAGCAGGTGGTGTTTGCCATGAGGGTGCAGACTGCAGTGATGTTCCCCAGCCTGTGTCTGTGGCAAAAAAAAATATGTTTGCCAGAGCCATTTTTATTCTGCTCCCACACAAGCTCGTCCCCTGCTCAGCAAAAGGGAATTTTCCCGTTTTGCAGGCGGAAAGAAAATATCTTTGCTGTTCTCTCACACAAACTCACGGGCCCAGCAATTCCCCTGGATGGCTCCTCCAAAGGAGGTGTTGGTGTGACATCAGCGCCACGTGGAAAAGTAATGAGTTGTGTAAACGGAGCTCATCTTGGCAAATTGATAAGAGACAAAAAAAAAAAACAAAAAAAAACCAAAAAGCCACCCCACCTTAAATATGTTTGCACATCAAACGGAGTAGCAGCAGCTCTGACCTTCATCCCTGCAGGTGATGGAAAATCCCGATCTCGCTGCAGAGCTTGTTCTCCCTCTGCCATCCCCTTTGCACCTCCCAAACCTGACCACAGCCCCCTCCAGGCTGAATTTAGGCTTTGAAAGAGCTCCTCAGGATGCAGATGGCTCCGGAGGCCCCTTGGAAGGTAACGCAGAGTGATAATGAATGAAAGCTGAAGCACAGCCCCCAAAAAATGAACGTATTGTGGTGGTTGGGAATAGTTAGTAATTTAGTTTGTGGGAGTTTAATCAAGAAGAATACCTCTAGCCAGAACAACGCCGAGTGCCCTCGGCCCCAAGCCTTTATTCGGGCTACTGGGGGAAATATTCTGATTTAAAGGGTTTGAATTTATTAACTGTGGTCACACATGGAAGCCAAGTATATACAAGGCAAGAATGGACTGGTTTGTTCCCCCATCCTGCTCCTGCACTCCCTTCTGCAGGCCCAGAGTGATTTTGGTGCACTCTGGAGCTGGGTCACCCCTCTCGCAGCAGAACAACCCCAATTAAGGCACGGAGCAGTTTCCCGAGCCCAATTAGCAGCATGTGAACTTTAGGAGGGTGTTTAATTGAAGGGAGTTGAAGGACGCGCGCCTGACTCGGGTGCAGCCGAGCCCGCAGGCACCGGCAGCGCTGAGGATGGCTCCTGAATTTTAAGGGGTTTTGCCAACCCAGGAGCCTCCTGCCCCCAGGGCCGCTGCAATCCGGAGATTTTCCTGCTGATGTGACCCCTGTGAACCTGCTCGAGCCTGCATTGGTGGAGTTTGTTCCTCACGTCCACGAGGAAAAGACACGCAGCAAAGAATTAGCACAGAATTGGAGAATTATTTGGGTTGGAAGCTTAAAGCTCATCTTCTTCCACCCTCTGCTGTGGGCAGGGATATTTCCCCTCTATCCCAAGTTGTTCCAAGCCCTGTCCAACGTGGCCTGGAGCACTTCCAGGGGTGGGACAGGGCACTGGGAGCTCACTTTGCAGGGTCTGTGCCCTCCCTGCCCCATCTCACTGCTCCATTCATTTCCTTGGAGCTCCCGGTCACATTTTTGTGAAGCCATGGAAGTTTGCAATAAAAATTCCTGCTCCCAGATCCTATCAATCCAAGGGCAGGAGGAGAGGGAGCACCAAGGATTTAAATGGAGACAAGTGAGTGGCTCTTGCTGTGATCCCTTCCAGCAGCACTTCAACTCCTGGTCAGAAAGAAAAAACTCAACCATTTGTTCAACCTGCCATTAATGAAGGCATAAATCATTAGGAGAATAATTCTTCCCAAATTGAATTACTCCTTTCAATTACCTGGTTTTTTTACTTTTTCCCTCCTTTCCCTGCTTTCCTTCATTCCCCGAGGAGCTGAGTAGAGCTGGTGCATCGGAATTAGGTGATCACTTGTTGATTGCTTTCCCCGTGGCAGGAGAAAATGAAAACCGCGATGTCAAAGCCCCGTGGCTTCCCAGGAGAATTTACCCGGCGAGGTTTGGGGCTTTATTTACCTTTGTGTGGAACGAGTCCTTCTGGAAAAGGGAGGGGAGCGGGAGCCGGGTCTTTGATTTTTATCCTAATGAACATTACTGATCCCGGGGCCCCTGCTCGGAGCCTTTCAAACCTTATCAGCGCCTGAGACGTGATAAAGAGACACAGCCAAACGAGATTTAATCTACCCAACATTTCTGCACCGCTGCCTCATCCCTAATGGAATCTTGGCTTGTTTGCAGCCTGGCACAAACGAGGGATGTACAAGGAATGTACATGAAAGGAGGAATGTACAGGTGCCAGCTGCAGGAGCAAAATCTCCTCCCTGCTCCCCTCCACTGCTCCCAGCCGCAGGGACCAAAGCCCTGGGTTATTCTGAAATGAAAATGGGAATCCTTGGGGTGTTTTTACCAATTTCCTCTTCAGGTTTCCCCCCTGTAACATTCCTCAGCTTCTCCTCAAACCCACACCCCTGCAGGTCCTGCAAAGCAGAGACTTGGCCATGACTGATTTTTTTAACAGATTTCCTTTTCTTTTCCCCTGACATTCATGAAGGGATTAAAAACCATGTCTCAGTTTCTCTCCTTGCCCTCTGCACTGACCACCACCAGCCTTCCCAAGCTGTACTTGAAAAAGAAAAAAAAGTTAATTCTTAATTATGCTCTTCCATTCTGTTTGATATTCATTATTCTTTCCATTACTTCTTAAATCAGTTGAGTTTCTTGCCTTTTTTTTTTTTTTTAATGCAACTCAGCCTGTTCTCCATTCACTAAATCCTTTGAATCCCTGAATTGCATTTTTGTTATCCTTGCTGTTATTGCTTACATCCTGTCTGGGCCGTCATGGCATTTAGGGTTTGTTTTATTTATTTTTTTTTTTTATCCCTGAGGCTTGGATTTGTGTATGTGATGTGTGTATGGATAAATAATCCAGAATTTGCTGAGCAGCATGCAAATTGCAATCTCTGGGAGAATGGCAACCTGCACATTGCCAAAAGGAGCATCAGTGAAATATGGGAAATTAATTTAGCCCCGTGAAGGAGATAATTACTATTTTACAGATTGAGAAATTGGGGCATAAAGAGATTAAGGCCTAAGGACCCAATCTAGCCAAAACCCAATCATATGCTTAATTTAAAGGAGATTAGATAGTTCCCTTAAAGCCAGTAGGAGCAGCCATCCCTTGGTATGAGGCACACATGGAATGTTCTGCTGAGCTGGGATGAGGGATGGGAACGTTCTGCTGAGTTGGGATGAGGGGAGGGACGTTCAGGGCTCAGGGCAGACCCAGCTCCAACAGCCCTGGGTTGGAATTTGCACCTCTCAACCCACGACAGCCCCGCCCTGCCTGGGCCTGAGCTGCTGCCCCGATTTCCCAGATTAATTGCTATTACCTCCTAATGTGTGTTAAACGCATGGAGGTGCTCAGTTAAGCAGCTTTTGGAAATTATACAAGAATTAATCTATCATAGACTGCTGCTTCCTCGGGTTAATCCAGCCACGGTGTTGCTGCGTGTGAAACTGCAGGGAAATGTGATTTTTCCCTCTTCCCAGGGGACAGGAAAGCTCCTTCCTCCCCATCCTGTCTGCTGCAGCTTGGGGCAGGGGTGGTTCCTCTGCCTCCTTTCCAGGAGAAAACAGCAGGAATTTCCAGCAGGAATTAGGAGCTCTGGTCACCAATCCACTTCTACCACGAGCATCTCCCCAGAGGGAGAGAGAGGGGGCTGAACATGCCCTGTCCAGGAGTGAAACCCTCGTGGGGATCAGGGATGGAGAGGGCCTGGGCAGCCTGGGCAGGAGCTGCAGCCTGGGGGATGGAATGGGATGATGCAGGGATGAGGATGATTCCACGGAGCCAGAACGCTCAAATGCCAAACCTGACACGCTGGTGACACGTTTGGTGTCCTCTCCCTGAAGTTTCACCTCAGCTTTTGAGCTGGCCTGACATTTTAATGCCGATTTTTTTTTTTTAAATTTTTTTTTAAATTTTTTTAACACTTTGACATCTCCTCCTCCTCCTACGGATGTGCAACCCAAGGAATCGACGTGTTCCATCCCCACCCTCACCCCCCACGTGTCTCCACACGCTGCTCCTCAAGCTGCAGCCATGGCCAAGGCTGCCGTGGTCCATCTGACTTGTCATAAATCTTCCAGACTAATGTACAAATACAGTTTTCCATAAAACACCGGCGCAGGAGAGTTATGCCAGTCTTGTGGGAAAGTAATCCCCACCTTAATAAAGTGTGTAAATACATATTTATTTGCCAGACTGGAACCAAAGAGGCTGTTCTGGTCTGCTGGAGAAAAGAAATACACATTTTAAGACTGTCTAGGTACATAATTACCTCAGAGAGAGAGTGAAATAAATCATCAATGTCTTCCTGCTCTCTGGGAAGGAGCTGCCCTGAGCTCTCCTTTCCCAGCAAGGAAAGGAATTGTGCAAACCCACCCAGTGATGACTGGTGAAAAACCAGTGTGCAGAGGGGTGGGGAGGACCCTTCCCCCTCTCCTGAGCTCTGGAAATGCCTCTGGAAAGCACCCAGCACAGGAAATATTTACTGTTACCGATGGAAAAACATCCGAGACAAAGTTAGGTGAAGGAGAATTGATTTGGGAAAGATATCCTGGCTTTGTCTGGCTTCCCACGGCGCCTGGGGAGGGAAATGGAGGCTGCAGATTCCACCTTGGAGCCAGAGTTTGGAGCGGTTTGACTCCCCTCCATCCTCCTCCTCCTCAGGACATAACCTTGGGCGTGAAAAGCAAAGCTCAGCTCATTCAGAGGGTCAGGCCATCGTGTTTTATATCAAATCCTGCTCGTTGATGGTGAGGAGTTAATGAATTACGGTGTTGAGGCCTCAATGAGCCGCCGATGGATGCGCGGCCTACTCCTGGCAGCATCCTCATGGCCACCTGCAGCAAGAGCTCCCCGTATCTGCAACGTGCTCATAGCCACTATTAATTATTTACCAGCCTTTTAGAGAACGTTTCCAAGCAGCTCCTGGAATAAAAGGCTGCTGGCTCCTCTCCTTGTCCCCCTTTTCCCCCATCTCCCTCCCCATGGATGAGTTTCATCACCGCCCGCCCCACACCTGGACCCAGCCAGCGTTAGCGTGAGGGGACAGAGCCTTGAACAAAGCCTCATCTCTTTTTTTTTTATCGTTTTTTCAAACCTCTTGGCTCCTTCCTGAGCTGCTGGAAGCCTGCTGCACACGGGAGAGCCACAAAACAGGCTGGAGCGAGGGGGATGCGCGGGGAGGACCCGGCAGGGAGGCGGCTCAGGCAGGGATAAACTTAGCACAGCCCTCGCCAGACTGTCACAGCCACGGGAACACCGAGGGGCCAAGCACTCTGCACACCCAGATGCCCAAGTTGCTTTTTCCGAAGAGCTGGAAGGTGCCAGACTGGGCTGGGTTCGCCAGGAACATGAATTATGCATCACGGCCCAGCCTGGGGATCCTGGGTGATAAATAATTCTAAGTAGGAACTTGCTACAGGCTTCAGCTGCAGCCTGCCCCTAAAAAAGCTGGGGATTTTTTCTTTTTTTTTCATTTTTTTTCCTTTTTTTCTTTTTTTTTTCATTTTTTTTGGTAGGAGTACTAAGGATTAAGGAGCTCGATTTGATGGGATTAGGAGTTTTTGTGGTTCTTTAAAGCTGGAAGTTGCACCTCGTTTTGCGACATCGTCCTTCAGTCATTGCTCCACAGTGAGGGTCAAAGCAGAGCCCAGAGGCTCCAAACCCTGGGATTTGTTCAAACTAATGAATTTGGTGTTATTTTGATGGCAAAACAAGATCGAGCTTTGCACCCTTCCGCTTCTCACCATCCCATGCTGAGCCTGGACTCAGCCCTGGCCCTGCAGCCTCAGCTGCTCAGAGACACCTGCAAAGGGTTAAAAAGCATCATTTTAATTAATAATTCCTAACGACCCCTTGCAAACGAAGGGACAGACGGTGCCCAACCCCTGGCAATGCCCCAGGAGCTGTGCAGGAGCCCAAACCAGGTGATTAAAAGGCTATTTTAAAGGAAATTCGTGCCCTTTCTGCAAAGCAGCTGTGCAAGCCCAGCCTCTCCCCGGACGAGGATTTGCTGTCCCTGCAGCCCTCTGACAAGGGGTGACTGACAACGAGGAATGGGCACATTTCCCATGCTCTGCCTGCACCTCTGCCAGGAGAAAAGCCCAAAGGGAGGAGCAGGGCAGAGCTCAGGGCAGCTATAATTTATCTGCCTAGGCTCTCACCGAGAGGGAGCCCAGGGGCTGCAGCCCCAGGGTCAGGAACTGCTCCCATCCACCGATTTCCAGGCTAGTGGGGTCTGGCAGGAGCAGCTGGAGCTGGGCTTTCTCCAAGGGGAAGGGCAAATGGACAGGGAGCTGGGATTGCACCTCCTGCCCGCTCTCTGTGGCCTGCTGATGAAGGAATTACCTGCTCGTTGTGGCTGTAATGGGGACATAAAGGGAACGTGGCACAGCTGAAGTGCCACCTGCCAGCACAGTTATAGGGACGTGGCCATGCCTTCCCTGCACGCCTCCATGGCCCCAAGCTCACCAAATCCCAGGAATCCCAAACTCCTGCAGGTTCAGCAAGGGCTGCTCCTACAGCTGTGGGTGAGGTTTGGACCTTGGCAATGCCCTGGTGGGCTGAGGGGAGCTTCTCTCCTCATTTCAGGGTGACTCTGAATTGCTGAATTCCCTTTAGTTCACCATCCCAGCGAAGCAGAGGAACCCTGTTGGCACCTCCCCATAAATCTGAATAAATTCTCCCCCCCAGTACCAGGCAGCAGAGTTGTGCACCCACAAAAATGAAGCTGAGGATGAGTACAGGCTCTGTTTTCCAACTGGTGCTGGGAACCTGTTGTCCCTGTTGACGTCAGAGGGAATTTTGAGCCTCCACTGGCTCCGAGCGTTTAATCAGACATGACCTCTCTGAAAAAAGCAGCAAATGAGGGGCAGAGCTAAGAGCAGAGCCCAGGAGTGCTGATCCCCACCTCCTTCCTTTAATCACGAGAGGAAGATTTGTCCTGATGGAAAGCAAAGAGAGGAGGGCAGGACCAGGGCTCTGCTGTGGATTGGGAATGTTCTGACTATCGCTCGGCTCTGGGCTGTCAATCCCAGCCTCTCTTCACTCATTCCCACGTCTCAGCCTGCAAAGGGAACACGCAGGTGTGGCTTCGTGGGAGTTCCTGGGTGGTGCAACCCTCAGCGTGGAGGATTTGGGGAACATTTTGGAAGCCCAGTGAGTTTCTTTCCACTCGGGATGTGCTGCTCGCTGGGATTGGGGGATCTTCATCCCTATGAATTTTAAGGGCAGCTTAACCTGCACCTGCCATAGTGCTGGGCCTGTCCAGAAGGGTCCTTTGACCCTGTGATTTCCCTGCACCCCCAAACCAGCTCCATAACCCAGAATTAACCTGGGACATCCCATTGTGTCATCCACAGAGAATCACAAAACATCCGGAGTTGGAAGGGACCCACGAGGATGGAGTCCAACTCCTGGCCCTGCAGAGCACAACCCCAAAAACCACATCCTGCCTTATTTTTACCAAAGCCTCCCCCAGCCTGTGGGTCACCAGTGGTTTGGCTCTGGGATAAATCCCTCCCTGACCCCTTGGGGATTGACTCTGTGTCCTGATCCAATAAAATGTGAAACATGACACATTTTTCCTGGGGGAATCTCTGCCGTGGGTTAGATCAGGGGTTAAGGAGGCTCAGACTACCTGACACAAGCAAAAACCTCCCCTCAGAAGACGCAGCTCTGGAGTGGTTTTGTCTTGAACAAGGAGCACTTGGATTTTCTGTGCATTTCAGCACTGCAAAGCAGGGAATTGACTCTGCTTCAGCTGCTTTAATTAAACAGAGTTAAAATCCATCGGCGCGAAGTTTCCTGCCGTGCCTACACAAAATCTGTTCCATGAAAAAGCAAAAATACAATGGCTATTACTTTCTGTCAAGTTCTGCAGGGTTTTCTTTTTTTTTAAGAGAGGCCGAACAGCTCATTCTGCGCCAGTAAAATTCCGGCTGCCGTTCCTAAGCTTTTTATTTCCAATGGATATATCTTTGTTAAACAAGCCAGGCTGAAATCCTGCCTTCCCCATCCATCCTCTTAAGGAGCTTGAGGGATGGAACTGCGCCAGCACAGCCCAGGGAGCGGGATGGAGGGAGAGGGGAGCAGGGGCAGCAGGGTGGAGCAGGAATCCCGTGTGGAATGGCCTCACTTTCCCAGCAGAACGAAGGCTCTGTACCTCACTCTGCACCCAGAGCAGGGCAATTTTGATGCCAAACATCATTTAATACCTCCTCTGACACGACCGTGCCGCTCACAAGTGACCAATCCGTGGATGCAGGATGGGAAGCTGCTCTTGCCAAGCTCAGATGGGGTGGTTTTGGGGTTTTTTTCCTCTTTTTTCTTTTTTTCGGAGGAAAGACTCTCATTTATTCACCCCAAGCCGTGCAATGAGTGCTGGGATGGGGGAGGTGTGATGGGAGCAGCGCAGGGATGCAGGAGCTGCACTCCTCTGAATCCCCAAGGAATGCCGTGGGAGCTGGGCAGGGAAAGCCTCTCTAAATACGAGCAGAGGCATTAGGCACCAGTTGCCTCTCTCGCTGTGATTGGTGCCATTTCCAGAGGGTGAAAGGGCAGCTCCTTCACGCGAAAAGAAGCACGTGGGACTTAAAATATGCCGAGCGCTGCTGCTGAGCATCCCTTGGTATCATCTTCTACCAGCAACCCCTCACGGGGAGATTTCCAGGAGGATTAAACTGCAAAACCCTTTTCCAGCATCTGCTGCTCGACGAGAGAGGGTTGCCATGGCGACCACATCTGGCCCATTCACAGGAGTTTTACAAGGAGAGAAACAAATAAAAAAACAAAGCAAAAACAACACGGGCGGCGCACAAAGGAGAGGTGACTTTGCCTGCCTGCATCAAAGGGACAATCGGAGCGATAATGGATAACCCAGCCCGGCTCTTTGTTCCTGTCCGGGCCTGCCACCAGCATTCCTGGCTTCCCTCCAAAGCCAGAGGCTGGGACAGGGGGAGTTTAGCAAGGAGAGGGGGATCACACCCCATAATTGGGGTGTTTGTGTGTGTGCTGTGGGTGCCTGGGGGTTCCCTGGGGGTTCCCTGGGGGTTCCCTGGTTCCCAGGGCAGGACTGGAGCAGACCCCAGGCATCCCCAGTCACAGTGGGTTCTCCCTTTTGCAGCCACGGCGTTCCTCCATCCCCTGCATCCCCAAAATCTGACCTGTGGGAAGGACTTTGGCTTTTCTCAGAGTGGTGAAGTTTCTCCAGGGAAAAGAACTGATACAGATGGGGAGGATGCTCCCAGATCTGTGTGAACAGCACATTTTTAAGGAGCATTTCCTGCTCCAGCACAGCCCAGCACAAGGCTGGGCCATTGCTCTTCCCATCCCAGGAGCAGGTGGGTGTAGCAGGAATGTCGTGGGGAAGGGCAAGGGATGGATCCACACCGGGTCAGGCATCCACTGTTCCCCAGGCTTTGGGAATGGTCTCACTTTTAACCAGAGAAATAATGCTGGATGGTCTTGGAGCCCATCTCTTCCTCAGCTTCGTTTGCATTTCAGGGCAGAACTGCAGATATTTGTGATGGTTCCCAGCCAGCTCATTTGGAGCAGGGTCTGGAGAAGGTCCATGGCGGAGAGAGGAACGTGTGAACCCCTGGCAGCCGAGAACTTCATCGTGGCAAAGCACTGGGAAGAGGCAGAGCTTTTCCAGGGCACACAGGAGGTGCCTGGAGGTCCAGGACTTTCATGGCAGGGACCCAGAGGAGCCAGATCCCAGTTCTGGCAGCCCTGGGCACATGGTGGGACAGAGAAGGGAGGTAATTTGCTCAAGGACACAAAATACAACTGGATCAGGGGATTGATCCGTGCTGGCTGAACTCTCCTGTGGGTTACTCCTCCTCCACACCCACAGGATGGCCCAGGGGCTGATCCAGAACCCTGTGCCATAAGGTACTAGGGCTTGTTCCCAAGCCCAGGCAGGCAGGGTCATCCCGGAGATCCCACGCACCACACAAGCCCCATCCAAACGCTGAATATTCCTGTCGTTTTTCAGCAGCACACAATTTACCATCTGGCCTGGAACTCTTCACGCTCCGAGCTCGATGCAAATCAGCTCGGCTCCACTAATTGCCGGGATGTTAACGATGCTCGCACCCGAGGCAGGGCTGGCTGAGCAGGGCAGTGCCAGGGCTGTCCTGCAGCCCACCAGCTGCCACGGCCCCGCGGGCCAGATTCACTTGTTTTGGGATGCTCACAGAGCCTAAAATGCAAAAGTGACAACAAAAAAAGAGCTGGGAAAAGCAAAAAGAGCTGTGACGTGAAGCAGGAGCCGAACCCTGCAGATAAGCTGACCTATAAATGCCTTGGAGAAGAGAGGGCAAGGTGGTGAGAGCCCAGCGCTGGGGGAGTGCTCTCTGCAGCAGATGGGCTGAAATCCTCATCAGCAGATGCAGGCAGGGAAAATGAGGGAGTCAGCGCAGGGAAAAAGCTGCTGCCTGTGGAGGGAGGCTGCACAATCGGCATCAGGATGGGGCAGGATGGAGCCCTGACCCTCCTGCCCGGGACAGTCACACTCAGCACAGCCCCAGGCAGTCCTTCCTCCTGCTGCTCCAGGAACTCCTGGTTTTCCTTCGAGCAGCTCAAAACCACCCAGTCACTGCAATGCCATAGAGCTCCGGCCGAGCTGCAAAAGAGATCCCAATTTGGGAACCCGAAACGAAAGGATTCCCGTGGCTGGTGAGGAGGAAGAGGCTCAGATCCGACGGAAGGTGCCTCGTGTGTCGACGCTGCCTCAGGGCTGAGGATCCTCCAGGTTCCTCCCTAAAAACCTCCCCCTCTTCTTCATTTTATTCTTTTTACAATCAGAGATTTCTCTTCCCAGCACTGGGAACAAGAGGATAGGAATTTCAGGGCACTCTGCTGGACCTGTTTGTTCGATGTCCCCGCGGAAAAGGCGATGCTTTTTTCCACACCCCGAGAGGGTCAGGATTGCCAAAAAGGGTTCTGTGAGGAGCTCAGGCTGCTCTGAGACCCCTCCTTGCTCCAGATTTGAGCTCGGAGTGGAGGAAATCCCACAGGACAGGGCTGGGGGCTGGCAGAGGCGGATCGGGAGCGGTGCGGGTGAAACTGCAACCTTCCCGTGGCCTCCGGGCAAATTGTCCGTAAAGGATTTCTTGTTTCCTTTCATTAGGCTGCTCAGGCTCATTATTTCAAGCGCGCAAGCTTGATAAAAAAAGCAAATCGAGCGGGGTGGGCAGGGCTGGCAGGGACACGGAGGTTGGGGTGGGAGCAGGGATGAGGAGAACCTGATCCAGCTCCCAGAATCCGCTCAGGTTCGCAGGATCTGCCCTCTCACTGCGCTCCTGGTCCCCTCACAGGGCTCAGCCCGGCAGGGTGACACCAGCCAGGCTCCACCAAAACCCAGCCAGGTCCGTGCAGGAAGAGCTCAGGGCTTGGCACCAAGGTGGTGCCCGGCTCTGCTGAGCCCTGACCAGCCCAGCGCTGTACAAGTGGCTCTGAATTTCCTGTCCTGCTCTTCCCCTCCTTTTACTATCCCTAATTTATCGGCAGTGGCAGGAAATCCTTGAGGAGTTTTCCGCACATCCTCTCTGAGGCTGAGGCAAGGCCAGCGAGCTCTGGCACTGCCCTGGTGTTTGCCCAGCCCTGATTTACACCTTCCCGGAGAGCACAGAGCCTGGATCAGGGCCAGGCTCGTGCTGCTGACCCCTGCAGCATTTCTCCCCTTTCCCTGAACCGTGTCCTATTTTTTGGAGCTAACAAATCCCCCCCCAGCAGCCTCCAGCTCCTCCTGCTCGACCCCAAAGAGTGACAAAGGGAGGAGAATAAAACCCCCGAAAAATAGAGGGGAAAATAAACCCAAAAAAACCCCTAGCATCACCATGGCAACCTGCTCTATCCTGGAGCTGCAAACCCTGAAATCCCCACTCCCCATTTTTTCCCTGGGATCAGGCAGGGAGGACAGCTGGCATCACTCCATGCTGTGAGCGCCGGCTGCTCGTGGAGCTGTGCTTCAAAGCAGGTTGGTTTTGTACATCCTCCCCCAGGATGGCTGGGTCAGGTCCCTCCAGAACCCTCCCAGGGGGTGTCTGTGTGGTTTGGGGCAGCAGGACCATTCCTGGGGCAGGGAATGCCTTGCCAAGCCTGGTGCCTTTAGTCCTGATCTTCCTCTCCAGTTAGTGCTGCTGCAGATAACTTTTGCTTTCTGTCTCTAATGCCTTTCCTTGGTCTTAAAATTAAAACTAAAGCACGGTTTATGGGGGAAAAGGGGTTTTTAGCTCGGTATTTATTTCAGGATTCTGGGGTGCAGCACTTGGTCCAGGTGGAATGCCTGAAAATGCATGCACCACCTCACACCAAAATACACACTATTATAGGCTTTGCAAAATTAACATTTATTAAAGATCTCTCAATGAGAGGCTCTAGTGAACTCTCTGTTCTGAGGAACTTTGTCCTTTGGATGGGTTTATCTTAGTTTATAAAATTATGTTTTGGAGAGGACTTTGGTGTCTGAGGCTCCCAGACTGTTTAGTTTCCTGGTTTAACAGTACAGTGGATTTCAGTTAAGTTGTCAGACTAGGGAAGTTACAAGTATGTGGGCTAAAAGCACTGAGAATACATAAAACTATATAAAAGAGTATGTAAGAGGGGTATAAAAGAAAAAGCAAAAATCATTCTGGCATGCCCTCATTCTCCCTTCCCTTGCCCCTCGTTCACCTCCCTCCTGTCAGAGGACAGATCCTCTCCAGCTCCATGGGCTGCTTGTCCCTCCCACGGTCCAGAGCTGGAGGTGCAGGGTGACCACAGAACCCTGCAAAAACCTCTCTCCCAGCACATCAGGGCCTCGTGAAATCCATCAGGAGCTGAGCGGGGCTGGAGCTGCCCCACTGCTGTCCCAGCGCCCTGGAGCTCCAGCACGTGGGGACACAGCAGGCAGGGATTTCTGCAGGAATGGGCTCTCCAGAGGGCGTTCAGCCTTCTTTTTGTCTCGTTTATAGCTCATTGCTGGCCCTGCTGTGCTGGGAAAAGCAGCCAGAGGTGTAAAGGAGTTGGCTGTGCCCTCTGGCAGAGCGGTGGGAGGCTGGATTGCTCCAGAGCATCCCAGGTTGGGAGTGGGGTTGGCTCATCCTAGGGGGATCTCAGAGGATGAGTGAGCCCCGGGGGAACATCACCTCCAGAAACTTCTCCCTGGTGCAAACCCTCACTCAGGNCTGAGAGCAGGTTTGGCTCATCCTAGGGGATCATCACCTCCAGAAGCTTCCCCCTGGTGCAAACCCTCACTCAGGGTCACTCCTTGGGGCACCACCACCATCCTGACCCACCTTCCATCCCCACGGGAGGAGATGTTGCTCCAGGAGCGCAGCAGATGGGCCTGAGCAGGGAGAGAAAATTGCTTTTTGCTTCATGGCTCAGGCAGCAGAGCTTTATTTCTCTATTTATATCCCAACCCCAGTTATCTGCAAACCCCATTTCCCCTCCCTGCCAGCACAAAGGCAGAGCAAGTGTCACCAGCTGGCCCCTGGCGTGCCCAGGACAGCTGCCCACCACAGCTGCCACGCCGAGCCCTGGATTTGGGGTTAAATAAAGCTGGATCCCGATGCTCATTAAGGAAAACGAGATGCCAGGCGTGCCCTGCTCCTCCAGCAGCCTGGCAGGCGCTGGTTGTGCTGCAGGTTTGATGAGGCCTCCCGGGCAGGGGGACAGATGCTGCAGTTGGCTCTTGGTGCCCCTCCAAGCTGCAGTGGGTGGGGAGAGCAGGTCTGGAGCCATCCGGGGGTTTGTGGCTCTTTAATGGCTGGTTTAAGTGAGGGCAGAGCCTCGGTGCCTCCTGGCACAAGCCTTGGATCAAAGGTGTTGGAAAAAGCCCCAAAATGAGCTGGGTTTGCAGCACTGCAGAGGGGTGGGACAGGGCACCTCCCTGGGAATCCAGAAGCCAAATGGGGGAGTTTCCAAACCCAGAAGCCAAACTTCTGGCTGTGAGAGAGTTCTGGCTGTGGGCTGAATTATCCAGAGGTGCCAAGGCCTGATGGAAGCAGCAGCTTCAGGGAGGAGGTGTTGCCTCACCTGGAGTGTTTTATTTCATGAGGTGTTGGACCAGACAGCTCCCAGGTGAAAAAAAAGAAATTATTTCTCTCCCCAACGCTGCCCTTTGTGAGGATTTTGCTTTTCCACAGTTCTTCAGGTCAGAATTACCTCCCAATCCCCTTCTGCATGGGACAGCTGAGCTGTCCTTGGCCAGCAGGGAAACTGAGGCACAGGCTGGACCTTGTGGATGGCACCACAGAAGATGAAATCCATCAGCAGCCCTTTCCCATCTGTTCCCTCTCCTGTGGGAGGCAGAGGCTCCATCCCATCCCATCCTGCCCCAAGCAGCCACCACATCTCCCCCAGGGCTTTGCCTAATGGAGATTAAAGAAATGCTGCTGCAAATGTGTCACTCATAAAACCACCGAAAATAATACAGGGAACACAGCACCGTGGCCATCAGCCCGAGTGGAAGTCTCAATTAGCAAATATATCAATCACTGGTGACATCTTAAGTAGCATTTGCAGGGAGAGCGTTACAGAAATGATCTGCAATCACGGCGCTGCTGGGAGCAGAGCTTCCCTCGGGGTGGGGCTGGATTGAGGGAAGCACCATCCAGGGTGAGATATCTGGGCATGTCTGCACCCCCAAGAATCATTGCTGTGTTTAGGTTTGCCAGGACAGAGCAGTGGAGGATATCCAGGATGCCGTGGTGATGCCAGGATGACTTTTTGGCTTTTCTTTTATGCCCACCTTACATACCCTTTTATATAGTTTTATATATTCTCAGTGCTTTTAGCCTGCATATTTGTAACTTCCCAAGGCTGATAACTCAGCTCAGCCCCACGGCACCATTAAACCAGGAGAGCAAACATCCTGGGAGCCCCAGACACCAAGGGCCTCTCCAGAACACATTTTGGAACCTCAGACAGGCCCAGCCAGGGGGAAGGTTCCTCACAACGAGGGCTTCACTCCAGCCTCTCATTGGGGGATCTTTGATAAATATGTTAATTTTGCAAGGCCTACAACTGTGTGTATTTTGGTGTGTAGAGAGCAGTGTGTGCATTTTGGGGCGTTCCACCTGGACCAAGTGCTGCACCCAAGAATCCTTAAATAAATACACCTTTTTCCCCATAAACCGTGTTCTTGTTTTAATTTTAAGACCAGGGAAAGGCAACAATCCCACAAGATGTGGGATGGAGGTCAGAGCTTGTCCCCACAGCCTCCCAGGAGGGCTGATCCTGCTCCACTCCGGGGCTGCTCCGGCGCTGGGATGTCACCACCGGGTGGGCACGGCCACTAAATTCCATTTAATAAATACCTAATGAGAGGCTGACAGCCACTTCTGGACTCTCAGCAGTGCCTTTGGTTATCCAGCAGCTCCGAAATGAATCCAAGGCTTCAATAATTGATGGCCCGCTAATGTGGAGCTCGGCGGGGGAGAAGGGCCCCGTTAATTACTGCCGGGCAGAGCTCAGCCCTGGCACCAAATGCCACCAGGAGAGAGCTCCTGGAATGATGCTCATCAAACACAGCAGCACGAGGGGACCCTGCCTGCTCCCTCTGGAGATGGGCTGCTGGTCCAGCAGGGAGCTACAGCACAAAAATCAAGGTTTTTCATGGAAAACGAACCTGGCTGCTGCCTCTGGCTTCTCAGGATTTCTTGGCATGCTCCCCCCTAGCCCTGGCCCCAGGCAGGCAGCAGCCCCAAGCTGTTCACTGCCTCACATCTCTTTTTCCAGAGTGGAAATGAGTCTGAGAGAGCTCTGTGGCATTTTCCTGTCCTAGAGCAGGTCCAGCACCTTTCTGGAGGGTTTCTTTGAGCCACCTGAATTATGGCCAGCAGCAGGTTGTTAGCACTGCCCCGGGGCTGGGGGGTGGGTGGAAAAAAGGGGATATTTGTGGAGTGGATCACCCAATAAAGTGGAAAACAGGCAGCGAGAGGAGAGCTGCCCTACAAACAGAGCCCCACGTGCGTGTCCTCCTCTCCTGCCCACTGCCAGTGCAATAAACCCAGTGAAATCCCCACCTATAACAAGCAGAGACAGCCCCAAATCCATCAGAGGAAATGATCCACAAGTCCAGCTGTAAATCCAACCCCATCAAACCTCATAAATCCAACCCCATCAAACCCCGTAAATCCAACTTCATCAAACCCCACACTGCAGAAATATTCAGCATCTCCCCCCCGCCAGAGCTGTTGATGAATCTCAGCTGTCAATGAGACAATTCTGACCTTTCCATGAGGTTTTTGGGGCGTTTCAGTCCATGGGATTTTCTGAGGGTGAGGGGGGACAGGGCTGGGGGTGAGCCTGGGATGAGCCAGAGATGCCTCAGGTGTGCAGTGGGCTGGGAAAAGCCAGCATGCCATGGATGTGTCCTGTCTCCCCCAGAAAAGCCTCCCTCCCTCCACCACCAAGGGCTGCTCACGTATCTCGGTGAGAAAAAAGCAATTTTTGTCATTAAAAATGGTTCTGGAGGAAGGAGGAGTCTCACATCGTCCCCTGATCCCCCCCCAGTACTGCTGGCTCAGGGTCTGCCATGTCCCCAACATCCTCCTGCTCCCTGTTCACTCCCCACCTGCCTCTCCAGAGGGAGGATCTGCCCAAACAACCAGAGCAGGCTGTGTTTGAAGAGGGGAAGGCACAGAGGAGCAGAGATTAAAGGAAAGCAAACATTTCCCTGCCTGTGCCCGGGGCTGGCCCTGCCAAGGCGCTGCCCCCGGTGCCACCCAGCCTGCCAAAACCACCTCCTGCAGGCCCTCAGACACTCGGTTCTCCCTTTAAAACATGATTTTAGAGCAATTATGTGGCTCAAACCACCCGTCCTTTGGAGGAAGGGGGTTCAATAAGCAATAATCACACGCACACCCACAATAGGGGCAGCAGTGATTAATGCAGACCCATAAAAATGGCATTTCACGAGGGGCCTGAGAACACCTCAGCCATATGGTGTCATATTTACCATCCCCACTCCAGGCACTGCCCCTGTCAGCTCCAAGAGCCTCCAGCTCAAAGGAGGCTGGAGGTGATAATGGATTTTCAAAGAGACAATTATTCGCTGGCTCTGCTGCAGCTCGGATCAATGGCAGCTGTTTCTGCCTCATCCTGACCCATTTCTGATCCTGAAAACGAGCCTGTGCTGCGGCTGGGGCAGAGTTGGGAATTGTCCCCAGCCTGCTCCTGGTAGGATTTTCCAGGCTGCTTTTCCAAGGAGCCCATCCATTTCTCCAGCCCCAGCAGAGCCACCACAATCCTGCTGTCCCTGAGGTGAATAAAGGAAAATTTTTCAGGGAAATATCACATCCAGGGGGCAATAGATCCCTCTGGCTAAGCTCTAAGTCCTTGCTTTTACCAAAAGCTCATGTAGGATTAATGTCACCTCTCCCCATAAATGTGGCATTACTGAGCTGACAGCACCTCTGCAGTCTGCCTGTGCTCCCAAAAAGTCCCTCAATGCTTGCAAAAGGGATTTCTTGGTCCTAGCTGCATCCCTGCATCCCACAAACTCCCCAAAAACACAGGGCTCCCATCCCACATCACTGCCGGGGCTGATTTGATTTCCAGGCCTGAGGAACACTTGTCTTGTACGGGTTGGTGAATAATTTATGATTTGTTTATGAGCAAAGGCAATGGGGAGTGTGGGGAAGGGGAAGGAGAATAAATATATATTTATAAAATATGGAAAAAGCTAGGAAAAAAAAATCATAATAATGCCCAAACCACCCCTGTAAACTGTTCCTTTGATCTAATCCAGAATAAATTATATATAATGGAGCTGGATGGGTTTGCTTGCCGCCAGCATGAATAAAAAACCAGAAAGCAGGAGAGCAAGCCAAATCATCTGGGCTAATAACAACGTGCTCGCTGTAGATGCTTCATCTGGGATTATTTTGCAGCAGCCAGCATGGATTTCCATGGAAAAGAAAGTAATTTTTTGGCTGGGGGGTGCTGTGCAGGCAATGAGCTGTGGTAATGCTCCAGCATGCCTGGAGCAGCCGAGGAGATTTTTCTTCCTCGTTCCTCAGTTTCTTCCACTGAAACATCTGGAGCCACCATCTTTCACTATGTAGCATAGGGCAGAGGCATTTTCCAAACCTCTGGAATTCCACTGATCCAACAACCTCCCCCCGTCTGCCTTTTTTTTATTTACAAAGCAGTCACAGAGGGAAGTTTTGAGAACTCTGGGTGATTTTCCCAATGCCTTCACCCTTCCTCCTCTCTCCCTCCTCCTTCCCTCTCTCATGGAAGTGAAGTGAGTGAAGCAACTTCTCAGGACTGCTCAGCTGATGGCTCAGGTGATGCCTCAGGTTTTAACTTTTATATTTTCCAGCCTTGCAGTGCCCAGTGTAACTCTGCAGGTCCCTGGAGCTCGTTCAGTGCTGTTCTCTCATGCTCACACTGACATAACAAAGCCTCTCCAGCTCGCTCTCCAAGGACACCCAGACCCTCCTGGGCCCAACAACTGCAAACCTTCATCTTGGGGACAGGGGGGCAAGCTTGGGCAAATTCCATCCTTGCCTGGCTTCTGCTTGGGCAATTGATGCTGATATCAAAGTGGGAAGAACTCAGGAGCTGTCATTGTCCATTTTGGGATGCACTGAGGCAGGAGCCTCTGGAGCCCAGAGTGTGACCTCTGAAGGCCTTTCCAATCAATCCCTCCTTTTTCAGACAGGGCTGGCTGAGCCCAAAACCTCAATGGGTATCACCCAGGCAGGGCTGGCTGTGCTCCAGGACAATCCAACTTCTTGTTTGCCCAGCTAAAGCACTGAGTTGTGCCTTGGACCCACCTGAGGAATTTCCACCCCCTTCAGGCTGAGGGGTCCTGCTCTGGAGTGGGAGATGTGTCACTAATACTTGGGAGTGTTCAAAGGAAATCTCTTGAAAAAAAGGACTTCAGCTCTGAAGTCGGGGCTGGAGGAAAGAATTCTCCTCGCCCGAGAGGAGCTGTGGAACAAAGCTGCAGCACCTCGGAGATCAATCACAATTATAAAACCAGTTAGAAGGAGAGGGCTGCTCGGCGAGGTCACGTCAGGGAGCTCTTATTAGGGAAGTCTATTAGGGAAGAGGCCGATAATGGATGGGAGGCTGCCACACAGGGCTAATTATAAACATCCCACTGCGGCTCAGACTCAGCTCAGCTACTCCCTGCCGGGTCCTTGCTTTGCTCCAGACTCCTTGCTGGAGGTGACACATTTCCTTGGAGGAGATGCAGACATTCCTGCAGCATCTCTGGGTCCAGTCGTGCCCATCCTTTGTCATGTGTGACTCAATCAGCAGGAAATCAGCTTCCACAATAGTGAGGGGTGAGAGCTTCTCACTGCTTCTGGTGTGGCCTCAGCACAACCAGCCCCTCCTGGATTCCTCTAGCCAGGTTTGGGGGGTTTGCTTTCTTTGAAGCTCTGCCTCTGCTTTCTGACTCTCTAACAGCCTCGGTTTGGATTAAATGCAGTTTTCACCGAAATTCCTTGGTTATTTGGGGGAAATGTGCCCCCAGCACCAGGCTGGCAGCAGCCAGCTCTGCTTCTTTGTGCCCTCGCAGCCTGGGATGGATCCAGCCTGAAAAGCAGGAGAGATCAAGAGCTTTGGCTGAGTTCTTCCCAGGAGGATGCCCCAGGGTGAAGCTGAGCTGGTTGCAGACATCAGTTTAACTCACACACTGTCCTCGGAGTGGAGAGCAAAGGGGCAGAAATGATTTCTAGGCTGAATTTTTTTGCCTTATCATGATCCGCACTTGCTCTGTGTGCCTGGCACGGGCTCAGCACGACTGGGAGCCATGGCCCAGGTTCCTGAGGACAAGGAATTGCGTAATGCCCGCCCCAGCCAGTGCTGGATCAGCTCCCCAGCTGGAATAAATCAGGAGAGATCCATCGAGGTCAATCCTGGCCAATTGTATCCACTTAATCTTCTGTCGGGAAGCAGCACTCAGCCGATGTGCAGAGCTCCTGCCTCCTCCAAACCTCTTCCCAAAAGCACCCAAAGAGAAACCTCTCCACAGCCCCAAAAAAACAGATCCGGGATGGGAATCCAGTGGGAAACTGAACCAGCTGCTCCCAAAAAACATCAGTTTATTCCAGAGGGACACAGGATTTATTTTCCACTTTATTGGCCTGAAATTTCTGGGGGCTGGAGTGGAAAGAATGGACATCTGGGAAGAAAGGGTTCTTGATAATTCATATTCCAGGATGGTCCTGCTCCCAGCCCCAGCAGGGTTCTCATATTTAATTTAAAAATGTTAAATATTTATCTCTGTTAAGTGCTCTCCCGCCCCAGCCCATCTCCCCTTTTCAGAGCGAGGAGGGTGGAGCAGAACAGGGATATTCGTGTGGATCCTTCACGAATAGGGAAATAATCAACAAATTGGAAGTTTGTGGCCAGCTTTGTTTTCTTCTGGTGGATGTTTCCATCCCAGAACTGCTGCAGCCACTCCCAAATTTAAAGCAAAGCACAAAACAAAGCACTGAGGAGCCTCGGGGTGTCCCTGGGGGAGAGGGGTGACCACAGGCACTGCTCCCCATCCCTGTTCCCTACCTTTCCCAAAGCCTCTTCCGCGGCCTCCCTGGGTCCTCCTGCTCCACCTCGAGGGACAGCCTGAGTCTGGGGACATGTCCCTCCCAGAGGGCTGCTCCTGATGCCTCAGGGTTTAACTTTTCTCTGTTCCCACCCTGCCCTGCCCAGTGTAACTCTGCAGGTCCCTGGAGCTCGTTCAGTGCTGTTCTCTCATGCTCACACTGACATAACAAAGCCTCTCCAGCTCGCTCTCCAAGGACACCCAGACCCTCCTGGGCCCAACAACTGCAAACCTTCATCTTGGGGACAGGGGGGCAAGCTTGGGCAAATTCCATCCTTGCCTGGCTTCTGCTTGGGCAATTGATGCTGATATCAAAGTGGGAAGAACTCGGGAGCTGTCATTGTCCATGTTGGGATGCACTGAGGCAGGAGCCTCTGGAGCCCAGAGTGTGACCTCTGAAGGCCTTTCAAATCAATCCTTCCTTTATTCCTTTATTCCTGTCTGGTCTCTGTTTCTAGGGAGCCATTTAAGGCACCACTCCCACTGGGAAAGGACCAGCCCTGTGGGTCTCACCCTGCACCCTCTCCCTCCTGAGAAGGGAAGTTTGGGACCATGGATGTTGGAGGAGAGGCAGGGAGAGTGAGGCTGACCCTGCTGCTTTGATGGAGACATCTTTCAAAGAACCCTAACCAGCCTTGTTAAATGTTTTATTCAGTTTTTAAAAGCGTTCCTTGCTCTAAGAGAGTAAACGAGGAGTTTGGGGCAGCACCAAGGGGTCTCTTTTTTGTTTCTCTGGGCAGTAAATCAGCTTTCAAATTATTATTGCCATAAAGAAAAACAATATTCAAATTCAGACCCTTCTCCCTTTTATCTCCCTCTCCTCTTCCCTCTGCTGATTCCCCCTCTTTTAAATGCAGATCAGCCCTGGCCCTCCCCATCACTCCTTCCCAGATTTGGGGAGGTGACAATTTTATTTCCACATGGCAGGGAGGGATTTTTCTTCCTGTCCTTGCTTTTCTCATTTCAGGGCAGGATCTGGTGCAGAGAAAAGGCGGAGAAGGAGCAGAATTAAGGCCCTGGAACATCATCACCATTTGTGCTTGGCTCCCCACACCTGCCCGAGCTGCTGGAGAACAGTTCGCAGCAACAGGAGAGGAAAAAACAGCTGGGAAAGGAATCCCAGGGGCTGGAATTGCAGCAGCCTAGGATCCGCCAGCAATCCCGGGGCTAAATCACAGCTGAAAAGAGAAAAGGTTGCTCCGAGGAGAATTTTTAGACTGAGGGGCTGGGAGGGGTCACATTCCCATGGGACATAAATTGACGCGGTGGCATCAAATCCCAGGCAGCTCCTGCCGCCCGCAGCGCTGACCTGCTCACCCCATCTCGCTCCCGGCCTTTATTAAACCTCGGGAGATGTGGCTGGCATGAAAAAGCGCCGGAGATTTGCATTTATAAAACTCCCCGAAGCGAAGGGCTGCGGCGGGGCAGGAGTTCATCTCGGAGCGGCGCCGGGCGGGGCTCAGGAGGTGACTCGGGGAAGGTTTCGGCACCGTCAGCTCCAGAGTTCCCGGGAATGAGGCAGGAGCAGAGCTGATGGGAATGGGAACAGCCTCTCCTGGGAGCGATTTGCCTTGGGGCTCACACCGAAGGGAGAAAAGGGAGCACATTTCCACCTGCCCATGCCTTTTGGGGCTGCAGAAGGCTTTGGTGACAGCTCCAAGTGTCCCTTCCCGGCCAGAGAACCCTTCCAGGGGCTGATTCCAGCCCAGCTCCCTCTGGAGCCGGTGGGATTTGCTGTTTGTCGTGGCAGGATCAGAGCGAGCTCCCAGCTCTTGGAATGACTCCTCCAGCAGCACTCCATCAATCCCAGCCCCGCCACACTCAATTGCTCTTTGTGTTTTCTCCCAGAGCGCTGCAGCACATGTACATACACAGGAAAACACAAACGGGTATAAATTACCTTCCAGGCAAAGCCTGAGGACTTCAAAACTGCTGAGAAATCAAAGCCCATTCCGGGGGGGAAACGCGGTAAATTGGAAGGGGGAAAATGTGCAGGGAGGATTTTAATAAAAACAGAGCCAGAGAGGGAGCTCAGAGCCCTTTCAAGATGTTCATGAAGAGAGTGCCAGCACAGCCCTTGGGGGCACAGAGGAGTTAATGCCCCCAACCATTTTCCAGATGGATGTGGATGGCAAAGCTGCCTGAAATCCCCATCCCATGGAGAGGGAACAGTTTGGGTGCCCTCCTGGGGTGTTGGAGAAGCAGAGATTTCCCAGCTCCTCTGTGCTCTGAGCAAGGCAGGAGCCAGCACTGAATGAAGCTGAGCAAGCCAAGGATGGCTCTTCCAGGTGAAGGAAATAGGATCAGAGGCAAAAGAGTTTGGAAGAAGAGCAAAAAAGCAACAAACAGAAAAGGGGTTTTCTAAATGAAAAACATAAATCTAGAGTGCAACCTCAGCCTTCTCCGCTTCAGAGTGATGAGGTTTTAATGCTGGGAGCTGGAAGACAACCAGCAAGTGATGGGGAGGAGGAGGCTCGGCCTGAATTCCCTGCTGGGAGAGCGGAGCCCTGACGTCAGGGCGCGGAGCTGGGATCAATACACCCAACGCTGCAGCGGGGCGGCTGTAAAACCCTTCCTTTAATCACTCACCCCCTGCAGCACAACAGCAAGCCTGCATTAAAGACCTGCAGCCTCTCCAGGGAGCCTTGGGAAGGGCCCTGGTGGCTTTGTCCCTGCCCACCCTGACAGGGTCACCACGCACAGGGACCCTCCCGGGGCCACCACCGCTGTCACAGGAGCATGACCATGTTTCCACTCCTCGCCCAGCCCTCTGCTGCTTTCCCCAGGCAGCCATAACATTTTCCCTGGCTGATCTTAGCGAAGTTGGAGCTGGAATGGAGATCGATGCGTGGAATGGAATATGCTGAGATATATTCTGGATATGTCGCCGGCAGCGTCTCACGACGGGAAGGCAGCAATGACTCTCCAGCAGTGTTTTTCCCCAGCCTCAATCTTGGCACACTTTGGCTTTTCCTCCCAAGGACCCATTAGTCACTGCCCTGAATATAAACCAGCCCAGAGCAGCCAGATCCTTCAGTCTTGCAAAGATCCCCCACATTGTAATTCCAAAATAACACCACACTCCTTTAATGATCAATAGCAATTACCAAGTCATTTATATCCAATAAAGGCTCCAGCAGGAGGTCTGGGTGATATATTACTGTATAAATTCACACTATGAAGCAGATTAACAAAGCATTATGAAAAGCAAGCTTATTATTTGCATGAACACGAGGCTCAAGAGCTAATTGAAGCAATCCAGCAAAATGTCAATGACTCCTTTTGTGTATGAAATATTCATTAAAGGCAAGCACTTATTTGTGAGCGATTGTTTATTTATACCTTTTCATTTGCATTCTGCTATAAAACTGCCTGCCTTTCCATTAGGGCACAGCCAGCATCACTTTTCTTGGGAATCGCTGGGACTTGGAAATTGCCTCCTGTCTGCAGAGAGCGGCTGGGGATTTTTCTTAGGCAGTGCATGGATCAGGGCTGATGGGGAGGGAAGGGGAGCAGCTGCAGGAGTGATGAACATCCCTCGTGCTCCCTCATCCTCCCTCTGCCCTCTGCCCTGGTGCTCTGGAACAGAGGTGGCTTTGGGGGAGCCTCATTTGGACTCTCCAATTCTTTGCAGCAAGGCCTGGGGGAGCTGCCAGCCTTGTGATGCATTTTCCCAGGGCATTACTTTGATATTTTCGTATTTATTTCATTTTATTATACTTTTATTTATTTATTTTACATTTATTAATGTTAAACGAGAGGTGTTTTCCCCGCTGTGGGGTGAGGCACCCATCTGCTCCCTCCAGAGCCTCCTGGGCACAGCCCATGGGGATGGATCCACAGGTTTCCCCGGATCTGTGTCCAGTGAGGATGCTGTGGAGGACACCTCGTGGTGCCACCCCACTCTTGGCACCTCCCTGTGGGGTGAGCCTGAGGCTGGCAGGGCACAGCCTTGAAAAGGAGCAGTTCCCTTTCCCTCTCCCCAAAATCGCTGGAAATGGGTTTGGTTTCCATTCCAACACCAGGGCAGCAAGCGCTGATGGGGGTGCAGAGGGTGAGGAAAGATCCCACAGACCTGTAGGGAAAAGCATCCCAAAAAAAAGAGAAAGCTTGAGGCCCATGCCTCAGGGAGGAGCTGCAGTGGGATCCTGAGGCTCTGGGCACTCTTTCCCTGCTGCTTTCTCCAGCTGAAGCCCCAAATGAAGTTTTTCCCAGCCCATCCATTTGCCAGGACAGCTCCTGGGCTACAAATCAATGCAACACCGCATCTTATTTGCTCCGCAGCCAGCTGAGCAAAACAATGTAGCACCAACAGAGACATGAATCTCCTTCATTTATCTTCGTGCTAGAAGAATTTCAAGGCTGGAGCTTTTTCTCTGGCTCCCTGGCAGCACTGTCAGGAGCGTGACGTGTTAGGAACGGCTGGATGGGGGCTCAGGATTTGTTTTCCCTGTGATTTCCTCGCTCTAAATTGCAGCTTTACTCACACACGTCCCCAGGTGCCAGAGACAAATGTTTGACCAGCAGCTTAGGGCAGGACGTGAGGATCAATCTCGGATCCCAGCTCCGAGGGAGGCTGTGGGGGAGATGGAATCATAATTACACCAAGGGGAAAATGCCAGGACCCCACGGGTGAGGATTGGCTTTTGGGGACTCAGGATTTGCTCTGTTGCTTTTCCCTGGTCTTAAAATTAAAACCAAAACACGGTTTATGGGGAAAAAGAGGTTTTTACCTCAGGATTTATTTCAGGATCCTTGGGTGCAGCACTTGGTCCAGGTGGAATGTCCCAAAAATGCATGCACACCTCACACTGAAATGCACACAATTATAGGCTTTGCAAAATTAACATATTTATCAAAGATTCCCCAATGAGAGGCTGGAGTGAAGCCCTCGTTGTGAGGAACCTTCCCCCTGGCTGGGCCTGTCTGAGGTTCCAAAATGTGTTCTGGAGAGGCCCTTGGTGTCTGGGGCTCCCAGGATGTTTGCTCTCCTGGTTTAACGGTGCCGTGGGGCTGAGCTGAGTTATCAGCCTTGGGAAGTCACAAATATGCAGGCTAAAAGCACTGAGAACACATCAAACTATATAAAAGGATATATAAGGTGGGTATAAAAGAAAAGCCAAAAAATCAACCTGGCATCAGCTCTCCCAAGGCACTTGGAGGGTGCAGGGTTGACTTTCCCTGGGGGAGTGAGGCTCATTCCCTGCCCCTGAGCAGAGCTGCTCTAGAGCCTCAGTTCTCCTCTCTCCCTGCTGCACCTCACCCCAAAAACCCCCCTGGTCACCCTTCCCAACAGCCTTTTTTTGGGATTGCAGCCACAGGCATTTCTTGGGAGTATTTTGCTGCTCCCCTGAGCTCCCTCCCTCGTGGAGGGGTTGCTCAGACCCCATCCCACCACTCCCCCAGCCACGGGAACGAGCAGACTCTTGGCTAACCCTTCCCAAAGCTCTCAGAAACCCAACCAGAGCAGTGCAGCCCCCAGGGAACACCATCAGGGACCTCACAGGTGGGAGCAGAGCCTCCAGCTCCCAGGAAACATCAAACACAGGTCCCCACACCTCCACCCTGCCCCTCGCAGCGGCTGCTGCTGCCGCTGCCACTTTCTCCGCAGAGATTTCGGGCAGCAGAGGCTTCACTTCGTTTTTGGAAGCGCCCAAAGGTCTCCCTGCTCTCTGCAGAAGTGGAACTTGGCAGGGCAGAGCACGGTGGAAAAAATCCCCGTTCCTGTCGCGGGAGCCAAGCCCAAGGTGCTCCAGGAGCCAGCAGCAGGATGCTCGGGATGAGCCTGAGAGGGAAACCTGCCCAAGGATGCTCAGGATGCACAAACCCGAGGATTTGGAGTCCTGCACCACCAGCTCGTCTCATCCCCGACCTCTGGGAGTTCCCGATGCTCTCCGAGGCACAGCCGTGGGAAGGGAAGGACGGGAGAGCTGCCGGAGCGCTGGGGAACTGCAGACAAAGTGTGCCGGCTGCGCCCTTAATGGCTTTTAAATCACTGAGGTTCAACAGGAAAAAAACAACCCCTAATGTTTACTCACACTTGCGCAGCTCCTTGTTTGCATATAATTGCTTCCTGTCACAACACTCCATCCAGAGCCTCTTAATCCCGGCGATCAGAGGAGCCCTGTGCAGGGAATGGCAGGAATAAACCCTGGGATAAAATATGTGCAGGAATAAACCCTGGGACGCCTCAGGAGCTGTGTCCTGCGGCAGAGCAGGGAGAGACATCCCAGCAGGGGATTCCTTAGGGAGAGGAGCAAAAATAATGACACATCTGAAAACACGGATTTCCCTTTGGATTTGGATCGATACTTATCAATCCTGGCGATGCTGGGGACACTCATGAGCACAGCTCCCTCCTGCAGCCCCAATCTTCTCTCTCTAACACACAAACCCCTGTCATTTAAGATCCCAATTAAAAGGTCCCAATAATCCTAGAACGGGTTGGGAAGAAGGAAACACTCCCCAGAGCTGGATTGGAGGTGGCACCTGGATGGCACGGGATGGCTCAGGATGTCCCCACAGCCGCAGGTGGCCGAGGACAGCAGGAAGGAAGGGCTGGCACTCCCCGTGCCTGTCCTACTTTCCTGCTCATCCGACGGTGCTGCTGATGCACTCACGATGCATTTTTTAAAAACCTACGTCTGTCTGGAGGATTTAACTCCAGAGACTCTTTCCGAGGACGATGCTGGAGATGTTGGAAAACATGATTTCCAGGGAGGGTTGCGAACCAGCTGAAACCAGCCCTCTGTGGATCTCTGAAGCTCTTAATTAGACAAGAATTAACACCCCGGGAAACATTTGATTCCTAACAAGGGCCCAGCTCCCTTTCACTGGGATTAGCATCCCTTGGACTCCTCAAGTTTTACATCATCCTCCTGCAGGCAGATCTGCTTCCCCACTTGTCCTGGTGTCACCTGCCTGTGCAAAAAGTCTCCCTGCACCTTTTTTAATCAGCTTTTTGTAAGTTCTGAAAGGCCCCAATGAGGCTTTTTGAGCGTTTCTTGAGTCGAGCTTTGAAGGTGTGAGGTTCTCTGTCCTCTCTTCCAGCATTCCTCCAGCTCAGGGAAGGCACTCCAGCATGCCCCAGGCTCCAGAATTCCTCCCGACAGGCCACAGGATAAGCAGAGACCATGAAATTTTAACAGAGTTCTGTGTGTTCACGCTCTGGTTGGGCAGAGCAGGAGGAGGGCACGGCGGACGGGCTGACGAGACACAAAAAAGGGAGCAGATATCGGCTGCCATGCTCGAGGAGGTTGAGACGAGCTAATTAAGCTCTTAGGGGGAAAAAGTGCCCTATATTTTGTTTTATTCCACTTTATTTTTCCTCTTCCCCGAGTCCCACGCTCTCCCCTCGCAGACGTCATCGCGGGCAGGCACATGTGTCGGCTCCGATGATTTATTCAGGAGCCACATCGGCTCTGCCTTCCACTCCAGCGAGCAAAAAATCTCAATATTTCATATGGAAATCTCCAGCTCTCTGTCCCTATTTCTGCCTCAAGCTGCTGCTCCTCTCCGGGGGTGCAAAGATGGGGTGGGTGCTGCTGTTCCAAAGTTTTTCCCGAGTTTTCTGGATGCTGCTGAGCTTCTCCCTCCTCCATCCAGCAGTGTGACAGAGCATGTGACAAACCCAGGATGGCACCTCTGCCAGTGCCACCAGCCCTGGCTGTGCCTGGGGTTCATCCATGAGCCTGGAATTCACCTGTTAGTGACCCTTTTGTTCAGTCCTTGAGTAAAGAAATTCCTTCCTGGAAGATGAAGAGTTCCTGCCTGGAATTCAGCAGGATTTACCTGTTAGTGACCCTTTTGTTCAGTCCTTGAGTAAAGAAATTCCTTCCTGGAGCTGTAAAGGTCCTTTCCAGAGCAGGTGCAAGGAACAAGGTTTTGTCTTTTCCTGCAAGGGTTTGCTTTGTGCCTGGAAAACCACACCTGGGATTTGGGGTTTGACAAAAGCTCTGCATTCCCAGAACTTCCCAGGGTCTGCAGCCAGACTGTCCCAGCCTGGCTGGCACCTGGGACACAACCAGTGGCACTTCCCTGCCAAAAGATGCAACAGCTCCCACGGTTTGGGCTGGTTTTGGGATTGAAAATGCTCCAAGGAACAAGGCAGAGCAGCACATCCAGCCTGATTCCTCCTAAGGAGAGGGTAAAAGTGTTAATTAAAATTATTCTCCATCCAATTAATATTATTCTCCACGAATGGTTTTAATCAGCCTTGTAGAAAACGGTGCCACATTTCCAGGGATGAGCTGCCCTAAATCCACCCGAAACTTTGGGAGGAGAAATGGGATGGAGAGGTCAAGATGTGCTGGGAGGAGCTGGTTCCTGAAAACCAGCACAGAGCCTGGCCCTGCTGCTGGTGCTGGTCCAGAGGGAGCAGAGGGGCTGAGACATCTCCCTTCTTAGGCTGAAATTTGGGGACTTGCTCATTTTGAGAGCTGCAGTACTCAGAAAATAAATCTCTTTTCCAAGCTTGTTCCAACTTTTGCGCTGCTTGGCGATTTTTTCACTTTTTTGAACCAAATGTGGGGTTTGGTTGGAATTAGGGATGTCGGTCAGCTCGATCAGAGCAGGAGGTTCATCCAGCTGCTGTCATCCCATGGAATATCTCAGGGATGAGGGGGAGCAGCACGTGCAGGGGGTGAGGATGCTCTGGCACGCAGCTGATTCCTGCTCTGCACTCCCATCCCACTGCATCCCACAGCATCCATATGGAACAGAGCCTCCAGCCAGGGAGATGAGAGCCGCCAGAAAACGCTGGTTCAATTGGAGAGAATAAAGGAAACAACTGAGATGATAAATTCATTCCAAGAGGAGGGGGAGAAAATCCATGTCTTTTACTGCTCTCCCAACAAAAGCATAAAACACAAACAAATCAAAGGGCTGGAAGTGCTTCCAGTCTGCGACATGACCTGACTGAGCAAGAGGCTTTAATGTGGAAAGAGCTCCTGGGAGGATTAAACTGCTGATAATAAATTATTGAGAAATATTAGGTGGCGAATGGGCCCAACACCGGATTGATTCACAGAGACATCCACGAGGAACAAATGGAAAAATGCAAAAAAAACCACCCCAGAAAAGCAAAGCTGTGAGCTTGAGCTGAGAAAAACAGAGTGAAAGCAGCCCCCAAATGCTGGTTTGGGGTGCAAAAGGGATCTGGGAGAGGTTTGTGTTCCTGTGGAGGATCTGCAAATCCAGTGAGGGCAGTGCCAGTTTTCCTCTGGGTTCTCAGTTTGGCTGGAAAACTTCTCAGGTGCCATGCACATCCTGGAGGCAGGAATATCCCAGGACTGACCCTGCCTGCTGGAATGAAGGGAACAAAGGAGCCAGACACAGCCATTAAAAGCAGCTCGATGGATTTAATTTAATTTTTTTTTCTGTTAATGCTGTTAATCACCATAGGCACACGTCAGGAGCCTGATGCATATTTAAACCGGGCCAGGAGCCAGCAATTTCTCCTATGCAATTTCCTAATGTTAATAATGTTTCCATTAACCATATTCAGGGAATCTGCCATTTTTTGTCCCCTTCTGGCCCCTACTTTTTACTTTTAATTATGACCCAGTGTCAGCTATTGAACAGGTCGGCGCATTTGAAGCATCTGCAAAGATTTCTTTTTAATAATGCAATTTCTGGGCTGTAATAGCCCTATAACAGGAGTAATTAATGAGGCACACATCCAGCATGCTCTCAGAGGCTGCCAGTCCATCCACAGCAAAATTTGCTGGTGGAAAAGGTGCTCCAAACCAGGAGAGATCCAGGAAAAACCCAACAGGGATTGGTGCTACTCCATTCTTTGGAAGAGCAGAGCTGGGGGCCACTAGAGCTTCCTTGAAGCTGCAAAGGGGGAGGGCTCTGAGGCCACTTTCACAAGCCCCAAACACTCCAAAAATTAAGTGTTACAGAAAAGTGGTGGCAGGAAAAGTTCAGGAGGCGACTCCTCAGAGCAGGATTTGTGATGGATTTTGTAAGCATGTGGCAGCCTGCTGCTCTGACAGGGCACAGGAATTCCAGCTGCCACTCTGCTACTGAGAAAAATATCCAGGAAAACAAGAAAGGCACAAAGGGAAAGGCCTGGGGAGCTGGAGGGTGTGGGGGGTTTGGGAGATGGGGCTGGGTGTGCCAGCTTTGAATTCTCCATGGGATCTCACCTTCCTTTCCTACTTCCCCCCCCTTTCTCTCCCACCGTGTGAGAGCTCCTCAGAGCTGCTGAGGTCTGAGCAGAGGAGATGCTCAGGTTGTGTGGGAGAGGAAATAAAGCATCTAAAAAGTGGTCAGTTGGGGTTTGCAGCTCTCCATGGTATCAATAATCCAATCCCAGCCCCACTTCCCACTGGAGAAGCTGGCTTTGCCCAGTGAGGTGCAGGAGCTGCAGGAGGAGTTTTGGGGGTGATAACCTCTGGGGAATCAGCCAAGGCTGGCACTGTGACCACCACTGAAGTCACCAACCAGGGAGACACGAACACACCTGAGCTGCTGCTTTCCCCAGTGCTGAGCCTGGAAACGCTGCCATCCCTCCTGCCAGCCCTGATCCTGCTGATGGGCGGGAAAAACATGGACAAAACTCAGCCAAAAACCGGATAAAACACATCAGCTGTGGGGACAGGCGAGGAGAGAGGCAGAGCATCCCACCCTGCATCCCACCAGCCCCAGCACCCAGCCCTGCTTCCGTGGGGCTGACGGAACACGATTTTAAACGTAAAATTAGGTTTTGGGGAGCCAAGCAGGGCTTTTGCAGCAGAGAGCCATGAATCAGCCTCCTTGTTGGGAGCTATTAGTGTCTCCCTTGCCCTACTTTCCCGTGCTCCGTGCAGGATTCCATGGCTGGGTGTGTGTTGCTAAACCAAAAAGGATGTTAATAAATGAGGAATGATGCAGTTCCCCCCTGCCTGGCTGGAAAAGGAGCTGGGTTACAGGGCTGAGGTGTGCCATAAAATCCATCCCCACCCCTCTGTCCTTCCTCCTCTGCCTCCTGAGCCACAGCCTCATCCCCAGCAGGGCCAGGGCTCCTCTTGATGAGGAATTGGGATGAATCAGGCAATTAGCTGCAGCAGTGCCTCTCGGAGATGCCACCGCTCTGCTGCTGCCCCAATGCACTTATCTAATAAATGTTTGCAGGAATTTAAGTGTCACCAGCAGACATGACAGCATGGGGACAGCTGGGGAGGTGCTGCAGGAAGCTTCTGCCTCTCCCAGTGCCACAGCAGGGACAGGGGAAAAGTCTCCTCTGCCAGGGAGGATGGAGAGGCTGACTGAGGGTGGCACACTGGACGTCCCCTGGCATCCCATTTGTCTGGAACGCAGGAAAAGTGTCAGGCTCTCTCTTCCTTTTAGAAATCAAAATTCCAAGGGGGAATGTTGTGTAAGATAAAAAAACTCCCCACATTGCACAGTGCCCACGGAGCTGCCCACACCCTCGAGGACCCTCCTTCACCCTGGCAGCATCCAAAGCACGGGATGAGGACAGGAGGGAGGATAAATCCTCACCCAGCATCTGGCTCTGCTCGTGGCTGATATTAAAAAGAGAGTTGAGAAGGGAAATGGAGAGAGCCCTGAGAAGCTTGAAAGGTAATTAAGGTAAAACTCGTTAATATTTCAAGGCAGTGCTGTGCCTATTACAGCAAAAGGCCTGGCTGGAGCTGGGGAAGTGACGGGAAGAGCTTGTCTCGTTGCATAACAGCACATTATGGGATCAAAGCAATAAAACTTAAGCAACCTGCTGAAAACTCTCGCAGGGTGAGGGGGGAAAAGCCTCTGGAAAAGCCTGGGAGAGCAGAAAATAAAAAAAGCTGCCAGTTCTTGTTAGACATGAATAATCAGGGAGAAAAATTCCACACAATCCTCTCAGGAACTTCGCTAAATGTCCTCTGGTGTGGGGAAGAAGCTGCTGCTCCTGGGCTGGGGTGATTTTGGGGGCCACAGGGAAGGAGTTGAGGGCTGGGGGTGGGCAGAGCCATGGGAACAGGCCAGTGGCTCTTTGGGATCCTCTCCAGCATCAACCTTGGGTGAGGATGGGGCAGCAGAGCCCTGAGCAGCCTTGGAGGGGCTCAGTAATTGAGCAGGGTTGGAGGGGCTGGGCTCATTATTGGGGTTGGAGGAACTCGGTTAATTATCGAGCTTGGAGGGGCTCGAGTTAATTATCGGGGATGGAGGGGTTCAATTAATTATCAGGATTGGAGAAGCTCAGCTAATTATCTCTCGCAGTTGTTGTTATTCTGGCGGCAGCAGGGAGGGTGGCTCAGCTCGGAGCTGCTCCATCTCCGGTTTCATCTCCACCAGGAGGGGACAGAAAATGGGTATTTTTTTCCCCTGCTTGGAAATTTTCCAGCAATCCCCCAGGCACAGGCTGATTGCAGCTCCAACACCCACAGGAGTGGAGGTGGCAGCAGGTCCTGGGGGTCCCCAGTCCCTCTCTGAGCCCACCTTGTCCCTCCCCAGGGAAAGCCCATCCTTGGAGGGAAGCAGGAAATCCCAGGAAGGCTCAGTGCCTTGGGTTTTCCCGGGATTCCAGCCAGACCTGAGGGCAGCAGAAAGTCCCACTGAAGGGTTGGGGCTGGAAACAGAGCCTGGAACCTCCAAGGGATGAGGATTCCCAAAGCTCCTGTGGATGCAGGCTGTCCTCCGATATTGGATCAGCAGCTGTGAGAGTGAGGACCTGGCAGGTGAGGAGTGGATTCCAGCGAATTCCCATGCTCTGCTCCCCAGTAATTAACATCCCAGGTTTGCCAGGAGCACAGCAGCAAATGTTTGCCTCTCTACTAAACAAACCAAATAAACACGAATCCCCCATTTCACATCTCCTTGCAAGGGCCCTGCTGCAGATGGGCTGAGGGATGCCCACACCCATCCTGCCATAGCCAGGCGATGTGCAGAGCTGTGAATTCCCAACATGCTGTGATTTATTGATGCCAGAGATCTCCTCTCTCCTCCTCTGCAGTTTCTCCGAGCGAAATGATTCCCAATTAAATTGCGGCATTTTCCCGAGCACACATTCCCTTGAATGCACAAGGCAGGGGAAAAGAACAGAGGAATTGCAGGATGGGGAGTTTATTTGTGGGTTTTTGTGCTTTAAAACAAGGTGCTGGGGCACTCCCTGCTCAGGAAAGCAGCACAGAGCTGTGAGGAAAGAAATCCGGGAGGAAACCAGGCAGGCCTGGAAGGGGCTGTGGACAGGGGAACTTCTCAGGGAGCTTTTAGGAAAGGAAAGAAATTTAAAATACATTGAAAAGATACAACGCAGCTTGAAGGGCTGGCAAAGGGGAGCATGAAGGAATTGAGGGATTTTAGGGAGCCGGCAGCAGTCCAGGAGGGGAAGCCCTTTCAGGATCTCCTTTCTAAGAGTGAGAAGGATCCAACCTCGCTGGCCTTGCCAAAAGCAGGGAGCTCATTTTCCTGCTGCGCTGGAGATGACACCCAGAATATTCTACTTGGATCCCTCCAGCCTCTGCAAAAAACCAATTTCCCTTGCGCCAGCAAAACTGTGTTTTATTAACAGCAATTTGAGCTCTCCGATAAATCCCGGCCAGGCATAATTCCTTGGAAAATGGCATGTCTGCATTGTTACTGCCTCCCTGCTCCTTGCTCGGCACCATTTAGGACAATACTGACTTGACGGAGTCCATTAAGCAGGATATTCTGGGATGTGCTGTTGTTAAACCTGCTGGGGGCCACTCGTTTCCTGGGCAATGGTCCCGAGTAGCAGGAGCAGCCAAGAGGATTCCCATCCATCCATCCCAGTCACACCACCCCATCTGTGGGCTGGACGCTGTCCCTGAGCGTCCCAATCTCAGGAAAATGTAGAAAAATCTTAGCTGAGTTTAGCAGTGAGAGGCTGGGGTGGAGGCCAGTGTGGTGGGAACCGTGTGGAATCATGGAATGATGATTTGGATCAGAAAGGACCTTAAAATTGATCTCATTCCAGCCCCTGCCGTGGGCAGGGACAACTCCCACTATCCTAGGGTGCTCCAAGCCCTGTCCAACCTGGCCTTGGACACTGCCAGGGATCCAGGAGCAGCCACAGCTTCTCTGGGCACCCTGTGCCAGGGCCTGCCCACCCTCCTAGCCAGGAATTCCTTCCTAATCCAAACCCACTCCTTCAGTCTGAAGCATCACTGGGACCCCGCAGCAGCCCAAGCACCAGGCAGGCAGGGAGATGTGGAAAAAGCTCCTGGGTCACCCCAAGGGTGCTTCAGCTGGAGGAAAACTGCTGCAAAAGTGAAGATTTCCCCTTGTCCCTTTGCGAGCTGGAGGTTCAGGGCAGGAGAGAGAGAAAGGGAGAACACAGCCAGGGCAGGACTCTCACTCCCAACCACATCCAGAGAGTTCCCCCTTCCCTTCCTGGGATGGGGGTGAGCCCCTGGATGGAGCCAGGCTCGTGGGAGGTGCCTGCTGCTGCCCAGGGCACGGCAGCACTGCCAGGAGCACGCAGCACCAGCAGCGCCCATCGATCTTATTTTAATTTGGAGAGCGAACAGTTTCCAGGAACTGCTCCAAAGTTAGAAACAATATGATGCTGCTGGTGAATAAGTCATGAGGGCTGGAGCCTAAATCTACATATTTATGGGCACGCTCCCTCATCCAGGGGGATGATTTATATAATTTATACAAGTGAGAACACTCCCATGCCAAAGCGCAGCTCTGCCATGGGTGCTGCTCTCCCCAGGCCGGGCTGTGCCCCACAAAAGCCAAGCTGCCACCCCAAAGTCCTGCTGAAGGCCGGCACTGACCCTCTGACCTCTGACTCACTGCCCAGGTGGCTTTTGGGACGTGCAATTCTTCCCTCAAATCCATGTTTTCCACCTCCCCACGCTGCCAAAGCCACCAACTGGAGCGCTCTTATTAGAGAAACCAAAAATATTGCCAGGCAATGATATCTCAGAGCGAGGAAGTCAGCAGAGATCTATTTTCATACACTTTCCATATCAACACTTCTTAATTTTTTTTTGCTTTTTTAATTATTGAAAGTTTCTGCTTCAAGAAGCTCCCCCGTTCTCGGGGGTGGGGGGGGAGAGGGAAAATTATATTAAAATAGGCCTTTTGCTAATCTCTGCCTTTTAATGTGCGCAGTTTTCCTTGGGAAAGCTGGATCCCAGAAACATCAGAAAGTCTCGTGTGCCCCCAGGGTCTGCCTGCCACCTCCCCGCTACGACAGCGAGCGAACCTAATTAAATCGCAAAATTGCAACCGGCACTTTTCCTTTATTTCTCCCTTTTCTCACTCAGCGCTCGGCTGTGCCTTTAATTACCACCTTCAATTACGTGTCACTTCAAGGCCCGAGCCCCGCTTTTGAAAACCCTTTTTGCTTCAGTCAAAGGGGAAAAAAAAAAAACACCCAAAAACCAGTGGAAAACGTTAGAGGATGGCTCAGGTGTGGAACGCTAGACTCCAGCTTAACTTAAACCCGTGCTTGAGCCCTTAAGTGAAGAGCTTTGCAAGGCTCAGGGCAGCTCTGTGCCTCAGTTTCCCCAACCACCCACAGCAGGCTCTGACCCTGGGGCTGCCTTGGTCCTTTTCTTCAGGATGGGGCCATTGGAATCATCACTGCCCTGCCAGGACGCAGCCAAACCCTCTCAGTGCCCTGCAAGGACCCCGTTTTGGGGCACACAGAGCCCCCCACAAGTCCCTCTGTCCTCTCACCCCCAGCAGCGAAGGTCAGCCCGCAGGAGAGGAGTTTAAAGCCCTTTTTCCCAGGGAAAAGCTTCCCGAGAGGTGGAAGGAGCAGGAGAGGTCTCACCCCGATCACAGGCACACCGAGGGCTCGGCTGGAGATGAAACACCTCCGCTGGCCGCGTTCAAAGGCGGCCGGGGCAGCGCTAAGAGCCGGGGCTGCCTCCCGCAGCACTCAGCCTCCTCCTCTCCTCTCCTCCTTCCCTCTGAAGCGCCTCCAGGCTTTCATGTCTGCGGCAGTATCCTCCCTCCCCGGCCAGGAAAATCCAAACGTGGAATTAAAACCACTCTGAGACGCTCGAGCTGGTGAGCCAAACCTGCCTGCCCCTTGCACGGAGGAGGGGATGGGGGAAAGTGAAATTTGGGGTAGCGCTCATTGCCTCCCTTCTTCCCTGAGCAGAGGAACCATCCCAAGGATGATTCAGGGATCATCCCGAAATCATTCCCGCACTGGAAAGGTGCAGGAAGCTCCTGGGTGAGGTGTGGTTGTGCCCTGTGCTGGCTGTGAGCACAGCCGGTGCCTGCAGGGAATCTGCCCCCGATGCTCCCGATGGATCCCTGTGGGAGTGGGAGAAGGGCTCTCCATCCCAAACCACCTTCCCGTGTTTCCTCTGGAAAGCTCAACCCTCCCGACATAACTCCCCGGTTTTGGGGTGCTGCAGGTGGGTAGATTCTACCTGCTCTGTCTTTTTCTGTGAGATCTGGGGGAAAAAAGAAGGAAAAATCTTGTGCAAGGAGCGGAGAGGAAGAGGAAGTGTTTCCTGGTAATGAGTCCTTTGTGGCAGGGGAGGAAGGGGAACTACAAGGATCAGCACAGACACAAAAATGAAGAGTCAGGAGTAATTAAAAGAGCCTGGACCGCCTCTTAGCCCCAGAGGAACCCCTGATAATGGTGTGGGTGCTCATTAAAGAGATCTAATTAGGACTCCGAAGCCACTGATAAGCCACTCCACATCGCCAGCATCACAATCTCCTCATGGGCTCCTCCTGCTCCCCCTCTGCTCTCGTAGGCACACAGCAAATCCCTGTACACCCCAGATCCTGATCTGAGGTCCAGCCCCTCAGAAAGAAAATAGCTTTAGATGGGATACTGGGGAGAAATCCTTCCCTGGGAGGATGGGGAGGCCCTGGCACAGGGTGCCCAGAGAAGCTGTGGCTACCCCTGGATCCCTGGAAGTGTCCAAGGCCAGGCTGGACAGGGCTTGGAGCACCCTGGGACAGTGGAAGGTGTCCCTGCCCATGGCAGAGGTGGAATGGGATGAGCTTCAAGGTTCCTCCCAACCCTAACCATTCCATGATTAACCCTGAGGACAGCCCAGCCCTACCAGGATTCCCAGAAATAACTGCTCACCCCCCAGCTGGCCGTGACCCTTGGGCATCCAAAAACGAGAGCCACAAAGATGGGGTGAACTGTTTGCACACACGATGAAAACCCTTGGGTGAGCTTGAACCCAGCAGGGTGTTGAGAGACCCAATTAATCCATGTCCAAAAGCACTTTGAGGGCGTCAGGTGGAGGAGGTTATTACAGGAGTGCACAGAGATCCTTCATCCCACGAGCTGGAAGTGGGAACAGCCCCGACCACACTCCCACTTCAAAGAGCAAGGGCTATTAGCACAAAGCCCGCTGATGAATAGCAGCTATTTAATTTTTTCATGTTTATGGAAATGATGCTGCATCTTCTGGTGATGACACATTGTCCTGGCACAAGAGGACAGGGAGGATGAGAAGCAGGGTTTTCCTGGTGAAAAACAGGGAGCTAATTAGTCCTTCCTGCAATGAGCTTGGACCCAAATCCTCCTTCCCCACTCCCCTGGGAGTGTTTGTTCTTCTCCAGCATCCTCCTGAGCTCATTTAGGGTGTCTGGGGCTCTCCTAACCCTGCAGGTGTTTGAGGAGGGAGAAAAGGATCCATCAAAAGGTGAGGGGAATTTGGAGGGGTTCTGCCTCGGCAGCACTGGGCAGCCCAAGGGAGCCAGGCTCACATCCCACCCCACAGAGTCCCAGGATCCCCCGAGTTCCCCCAGCCCCTCCACTGAGAGCCCCATCCCCATCTCCTCTGCTGGGGTTTTGGGGCAGGGATGCCCTGGAGGATTTGGGTATCCTGGGACAGTGGGTGCCACCACGCAGGAGATCTCAGTGAGTGGTTAGAAATCGAGACTTTCCTGCTGGGGTGGAAAACTGGGTTAGAAATCAGCCCCAGTTGCAGGTGCTGAGTTGTTTCTTGTCTGTCTCCTTCCTCAAGCCAGTGAGGGCAGGAGGAGGCCCTTTCACATCACACTTCATGGCTGTAGATTTAGGAAACGACAACCTGCAGGATCAATCCCTTCCCAAACCCCCTGGAGCATTAAACACATCCCCACACCAGCCCAAAGCACTCACAGCCCCCCTCGCTGTGCTTGGAGGGGTCAGCAGCACCCTCCTGGAGGAGCAAAAAGGAGCTCAGGGCACAGGAGAGCTGCCCGGGGACAAGGACAGGGACAGGAGGGGTGGGAGCTGTGCAGGTTTCCCTCTGCTGTGGGGGTGGCAGGGTTTGTTTTATGGCAGCTCCATGGCAGAGATAATTTGTAGGTATGAAAGCTGTCCTGGTGGGCGTTCGTTTTTGTTGGCTGTTTGTGCGAGCAGGCTGAGTTCCTCCTCCCAGGCTGAGTTCCTCCTCCCAGACTGATGCTTCCCAGGTGCCGAGACACCACGGGGAAGGTGCCCATCCAGGTGGGAACAGCCCTGCCCCACAGAGCCCACGGGCAGCTCAGGGATGGATCCTCCTGCTGCTGCCCTGCCAGTGGGAAAAGTTCCCCCGAGGGTACAACTTGCTGGTGCCTGCTTTTATTTGTAGGGTGTGGGATTTGGCTGCTTGGAGCCCCCCCAGCACCCCACAGCGTGGGTTCCTGAGTGGGGAGATCTCGTGGATGCTGTTGCCATGGAAAATTAAAACCCTTGTCAAGATGCAGAGGGAGCTAATGAAATAATTAACAAGTAGCGAACACAAAAAAAAAAAGGATTATTGTGAGGTTTCTGCTCTGCTGTCCAAGCTGTGGAGAGGAACTGACCCTGAAAGCAAAGAGATGGGAAAAGCAGGGAAATAAATCCCCCCTAAATCTGAGCTGGGGGCTGGGATTGCCTGAGTTTTGGTTTGCTTTCTGTCCAAAAAGCAGAAATGATAACTCGGGGACACAGAGGAAGCAAGAGCACAGCTCCCTTGTGACCCAGCTTGCAGGGCAGGTGGTGAGGGACAGGCAGGATGTGCCCACAGGATGGAGAGTCCATGTGGCTCCACAGGACCTTCAGCCACAACTGGAACAGGGCATCTGAAAATTGGGGGGGACACTGGGAGGGGACACTGTGTGGGGAGCACTGCTTCTATCACAGAAGGACCAGTTTTTAGAAATTACAAACACCCTCATGGCAAAAAGGCACCAGCAGGAACACCAAGTGCCTCTGTGGGGTCTCAGCACCATCCCTGAGCAGGGCTCTGGCTGGGCACTCCATTCCCCTGCCAGCAGAAGGCTCCTTCCCACCCTGCCACGAAGCACAGCACCAGATATATCTCTGCACCAATTTATGCAGCATGGCAATGTGCTCCCTCCATCTCCCCGAGACACCAGTTGGCAGATCTGTGCTGTGAATGTCACAGCAGTCTTTCATAATAACTTCTCCCACCATCCCATCAAGTGCAGGGAGACAGGAGTACCATCTGCCGGGAGCTGAGCGCATCCCTCCCTCGCCAGAGAAACCCTGACACCCTTCCCTGGGCCCACTCAGCCTCCCTAGGGGTGTAACAGCCATGCTTGAGTCTCCCAAGTTGCTCCTCAGGAGGCAAACAGGTCCTTTTTGTCCTCCCTCTCATGTCTGCAGTGATGGTAAGGAGTGACCAGGTCTTAAAGCAGCTCCTTGTGAGTGTTTTTAGCCCCCAGCCCTAAGATCATGTCACAGGGAAAAGCATCAACAGGATTGTTTCTGCCTACGAGGCTCCTTCCCTAAAACAAGGAGCAGCAGCACTCGGAGCTGTCAGGGATAAAAGACATCATAATCTGATTTTCTCAGGCAGGAGTGTCACTCCTCAGGGGACAAAGATCTGATCTCTGCCCAGAGCCAGCAGCCTCTGAGACAGGGCAGTGCCAGGGAGAGCTGGATCACGGGAAGAGGATCCCAGCCCCGATTTTTTGCCACTTGAAGCTGCACCTCCAGCCCATGTCACCACCCAGGCCATGTCCCCAGGGTCCCACAGAGGGAAGGGAAGGGTCTGAACCAGCAGTAGCCAAGGGTTTACCCCACCTTTGAAAGGCAGACAGGGAGGGAGCAGCAAGAGGAACAGGGTATCTCCATCCCCAGCTGTTGATAGGAGGAAAACCAGGTTTCCAAATGCTTTTCAAAGCTGATTCAAAAGTGTTTCTTGAAGAAAGCACTTGAACAGGAGCAGGGATCCTTGCAGGAGCACTGGGCATCACTGGGGTGGCAAAGCAGCAGCAGCAAGGCAGTTTATAGCTGTGTGTGCACAGGGGGTGGGAAGAGTCAGAGCTGGAGTGGCAATTAGTGCAGGCCCGAAAAATCTCAGGGCACTACTCCAACACAATTTTGTTGACGCTGTTGTGCTCAGTGAGAGCTGGGAAAGGCCAGCGTGGTCCTTGCCCCTGAGGAGAGAATGGTTTCAGCACTTGGATAATGAGAAAAAGTGTTTTCTGAGGGAAAAGAAGTGAAATGCTTTTCCTCTCGTGAGGCACTCGCTTTCTTCAAGCCGCTTGCAACACTTTTCATAATTAAAATGCCTCCGTAACGTCACACGGTGCTTCTTGATGCTTGCTCTTTGATTTGGATCAATGAAAATGTCCTGGGAGCTTATGGCAACAGCCTCGCTCAGCATTTTCTTCACTTGAAAGAAACCCAAGAGGAAAAAACGTTTGTGGCTCTGCAAGAAGAAGGATTTTCCAAATGGGCTATTCCACACCCTGGAAAAAAAGAGAGTGATAATAACCTCACTGCCGAGTTTCCATCAAGGCTGATTTGCATAATTAACACTAAAATTAATTGTTGTTCTGTCCTTTAGGGCACGTTGCAAAGGGAACCTGGTGAGAGCAGAGCTTTGCTCAAAGCAAACTGTGTCCCTCTGGGGATGTCCCCATGTGCCCAACATGCAGCCACAGGTCCCTGGCAGAACCAGGGACCCCAAGCCCTGAGTGTAGCCAAAGCCTGGCACACCCTGGCACATTCCCTCAGTGCCCAGAGCAGTGATAAGATCTATTCGATTTGGATTTATCTTGAAAACTCGAATCAAACCTTATTGGATTAGCACTGAAATCTGAGCGCTGCTGGCACAGGGAGCTGCCACCTCCGAGCCCTCCTGGCTTTTCAGCTGGGTTCTCCTTGGGATGTGCCTGTCTCCCACCCGCAGCAGTTGTGCTCAGAAGTGAAGAATTATGAAAAGGGACTTGGGTGCCAAAGCAAAAAAGAAAATAACTCAACCCTAGCCCCCAAACCCTCGCAGCCAGAGCCACGCTCACGCTCCGGCACGCTCAGCAACACGAGGATTTTATTTTTTTTTTTCCCCCCCTCTCAACAAAATGTCAAAAATGTACTTAATGAGAAGTTCTCCTCTTACAAATGAAGCAGTAATCTGTCAGAAGGGAAAATCTGCTGTAAACTTAGAGCTCATCCCCTGACTCCCTGCCAGCAGCAGCACAGCGCCGGCAGCCGGGCAGGCAGCGGGGCCGGAGTGCCACCTACAGCGGCCGGGGGGAACTGAGCCATCCCAAAACCTGCCGCCGTCGGGTTTGGGGCTGCTTGGCAAAAAACAGGCTGATGCTGCAGCTGGAAGAGTGGTGGGGGTCGTGGCAGGGATGCAGGGCAGGTCATCAGTAAATTAATCAGCTCGCCAACAAAAATAAAGAGTTCCTCTTGCAACTCGTGCTCACAGCGGAGACTTTCAGAAATTCGTGTTGTGGGGCGTGAGGAGTCTCCTCGTGTGGCTTCTTCACGAGGGCACAAGGCTCTGGTCCTGCTTCCATGGGCAGCAAAACCCACCCTGGCACGGGGAGGAGGGGATCCAGTCAGAGCCATGCCGCGGCAGCTCCCAGAAAGATCTGCGGGAGAACATATGGTGTGTCTTTAAACGCACCCATAACATTTATTTAAAATACAGGCTCTAAAGCTTGCCAGCAAAGCTTAATAGGAGGAAAGCTTTCTTTGTGCTGGAACGTCTCCTATTGTTTCACTCAAATCATTAGGCTCGTCTTTATTTGGGTTTAGGCTAGACAAGTGGGGAGCATCGCAGGCAGATCTGCCCAGGATTCCCCTGTCTGCAGGATCCCAAATCCAACCCGCCCGGCTCAGTGGTGTCCTCCTGGCTCAGGGGGGCTGCCAAACCCGGCCGAGCTCGCTCTGCCCTGACGCAATCCCTAAGCCAGTCCCTCTGCTGCGAGGAGCTGGCTCCTCCAGGGAACAGGTCCTGGAGGAGAAGAGCATCCCAGCGTGTGTCCTCCCGGCTGCCACGGGGTGGGCGGAGAGGCCGAGCTGCAGGTGGGAGCTGAGGTTCTGTGTGTACCCGAGCTGTCCTGCCCAGCCCCGCACGCCTCCCATCCTGGGCATGAGTCGGGGCATGGCAGGTGGCCGGGGGCTCCAACGGGAGACAACGGTGGCATTTCGGCTCCTCCGGCTGGCCCAGGCTGTGCCCGGCGTGAACGGAACCCGCAAGGCACGGGGTCACCCCCGAGATCCGTCACCTCTACTCCTCCTTCCGCTGCGCGCTGCCAGCATCTCCCCCGGGCACTGCCAGGGACGCACTCTGCCAAGGACAGAGAGGCCGGGAATAGCAGGAGACGGATTTCTCATCCCCTCAGTGCCACAGTGGCAGAGCGGTGCTGCTCCACAGGCACCTGGCGCTGAGCCTCGGGCAGGTGACACGTGGCGGGCGATGTCCCTCGGCCGTGTCCCACCCTGCCAAGACGCTGGGAATGGGCCACGGGGAGAGCCCAGGGCTGGCTGCACCCCCAGTTCTGCCGCAGGGCTGGGGTCTGGCAGTGCCTCGGTGGTGCCCAAAGGCAGCTGCACCATCTAGAGGAGAAATCTGAGCAGAGCCCACACCCAGCAGGCACAGGAGCTACAGGAAAAGGGTGATCAGGGCAGCCTGGTCATAATTGAGCTGCAAATGCTTCATCGAGGCACAGTGTGAGTGATTGCAGGGTCTCATGAATGAGCCCAAATGGCCCATCTATTCCAGGGAACGGGAACAGGGAGGATAGGATTCACAGATCCTCTCTGTGCCTGCTTTACATGTGACTCATCTCTGCCGGCTGCAAGGAACAGGGCAAAGGAGAGAGGAAAAATTGAATTAAAAATCCCCAGTCTGCAGCCAGGCTGACCGCACACCCCCGAGCTGGGAATCAACATCCCTGAAAGCAATTTCATCTCTCAGCTGGACCTGTATTACTGCTCTTCCTCTGAACAGATGTGCCAGTGACACTCATGAATTACCACAGAAGAGATTCGAGGGGGTGAGGAAAAGCCCCCCCTCTGTGCTCCCGGCTCCCCCTTCCCCAGGGTGCTGAGGCCAAGACACTGCCCAGCATCCAAACAAGTGGCAGGTTTCCGATTCCTTGTGGTGCAGATGTCTCCAGACAGAGATTTTGGGGACCAAACCATCAGGGCCATACCCACAGGTATCCAAAGGAAAATGAGGGTGGGCTGTGAGGTGGGGTGGGCTGTGCTGGCAGCACCCACGAGCCACAGATGGCCCAGCTGCACAGACCCACCAGCTCACCCACCCCCTGCCCTGTGGCATCTGGATGAGCCCATGCTCGGATTTGCAAGGCGTGTGAGGGCCTCACCCTCCCCTGCAGCCCCACGCAGCACAGGGGGATGGAGGAGCTCCGTTCCCACTGATTTCATATTTTCTATTTGCACCACTCAGGCCCCTGCCGGCTGTGCGAGTCACAAGGGAGCGTTGATCATATCCCAAACACAACCACTAACACGTCTCAGCTCTCAATCTGCCTCGTTTGCTGACACCCAGTTTTCTTCTCCTCCTCCTCCTCCTCCTCCCCGCTGCTCCTCACAGCCGGTTCCTTCCTCCTGGCACGTATGGCTCAAGCTGCTCCGGCTTTCCCGTCCCACGCAGGCACACACAGCCCGAGGTGCTGCCTCCGCACCTTCCCTTCCCCACCCGTGGCTTTCCTGAACCCCAGCCAAGGCAGGAGGCAGGTGGGGAAGCCTGGCCAAGGGTCAGATCCAGCCCTCGCCCTGCACAGTGTGGGATGCAGCGAGGAGTGAGCAAAATGAAAAAGCACTTCAGGTAATGGGAATGGGCTTTTTTCCCCCCTCTGATTCTTCCTGGCCAGTTGGGCAGTGCCAGGAATTTTTGTGTCGTTGAGTCACGTTTTGGGTGAGGTTTGTAGCCACAGACTGCCTTCTCAGCATCTCAGTGAGTGCTCAAGGGGCGCTGGGAGGATCAGAGAGGGTTTGGGTCATTCTCCGAGGAGCCCAGACTGCTGCCAGGGGGTTCAAGATCAGGATGAGGAAACACTTTAAAAGGACCATCAATGCCAGCAGCACAAGCCCCATACAGGAGAACACACCTCTCGAAATGTTATGTTTCTTTTAATGCTTACTAGGGCAGGATTTGACCTGCTCTGTCTCCGAAGCTCTCATGGATCTGTTGTACTCAAGGCATTTGCAGAGCCCCATCAACATTTCTCCATCACTGACTGCTCTGCAGGATGGGAGGGTGAATCTGACACTGCATTTAGTCTAAAATTCCCATCACTGGCCATGACATGGCCCTAAAAGCCCCATGAAAAGCAGGAGGACCTGAGGAGTGTGAGCAGCTGCAGCTTGCACAAAGCAGGAGTGCTCAGGCTCCTGCTCTCCCTCTCTCAGGGCTGGGGCACTGGGAGGTATCTTTGGGCCACTGAGAGAGCAAAATGGAGACTGGGGGAAAAGAAAAACTACAAATAACCATCAGCCTGTTTTCCAAGCACTGCTCCAACCAGCCTGGAGCTGCTCCTGGGAAGTGCCCTCACCCTGCAGGGCAGCGGGGAGGCTTTGGCTCTGCACAGCTGCTCTGCTGAGGGCGATTCACTCAGGGCTGCTTTGCTGGAGAAGAACCCAAGTCAAAAGATTGCACAAACCCCCAGTTCGGAGTGTTTTTTCAGTCTGATGAAAATTCAAAACAGCAGCAATCTCTGGCTTGATCCAAAACTTATTTAAGGAAGCATTTTAAGCACTGAACCGAACAGGAGCTGTTTGCAAATCCTTAATCAAAGCCGCTTGTGCAAAGAGCACTCGGCAATGGCAGAGGCATCACTGGATGAGGCTGTGCACCCTGGCTCTGGTGGGACTGGACAGGCAGCATCCTGTGGTGGCTCCGTGGGCTCAGCCTGCTCCACAGGGACCTCGAGGACAACTCATTTCCATTGTGCTGAGCCTCAGACAGAGACTTTGAACCCCTGCCAGCTGCCCTGTTGTGAATTCACCGCAGAGAGGTTTCGCTTGTTTGCAGCCAAGAGAGTCCACATTTGCTAAAAATAGAGCACTCCTTGAAGGTGATCTGAAAAGCTGAAGATGCCTCTTAAAAACACTGGTTTAGAGCTAATGGGGGCTGGGACAGTGCTTGGGATGGCTCTGCTGGGAATCAGGAGTTGCTCCACAGAAGGAATCCAGCAGCCTCTGCCTCACAGGGGGCTGCAGGGATGCTCCTGGGCGAGCAGCAGGTTAGGAAAAGCACTCTGTAAATGCAGGACCTGGTAATTGCAGGTGGACAAGTCCATGGCTGTGCTGGGATTCCTCAGCAGAGTCAGAGGAGCAGTAATGAGGGCAGCTGGAGCATGTTGTGTTTTCTTTCCCTCCCCCTGCCCCATTAAAGCTCTCAGCAACTGCAGCACAAAGCCAAAGCAGTTTCCTTTTGAAATATAAAGTGAGTGCAGCATCTCTGTTTCACTCTGGCTTTGCTTCATGTAGCAGGGCAGGCATCTATCCCAAGGTACATCTTTCATCCTGCCCTTTAAATAGGCCATTTTAAAGCTCACAGACCCCTTTTCATCACCAGCCCATGGCACCAAATGCTTGTGTTTATATCCTGGCTCGTGGCTGGAATCAAAGTGCTGCTGTGGGAAACTCTGCACATGGTTCATTAAAATTAAAAAAAAAAAAGCCTGTGTTTCTGTCTCTGGATGAATCCCCATGTGTTCAGCCATGCTCCCAAGCCCTGAGGTGCAGGAAATATCCGAGCTGCCCTCACACCTTGCACTCGTGGCGCTGGCAGGGCTTGGCACTGAGCATCAGCACCTAGTTCCAGCTGCTCACCCCAAGAGGATGATGCACAAGGTGGGAAGAGGTCACTGCTCTGACAACACCTCGGTGACCCCACAGAGCCAAGAGCAGCTGCAATAGGAAGAGCTGATCTCAGGAATGCAGTGAGAGGTGACCTGAAACACAAATGTGCTGCAAAACTCGGCAGGTTTGGGGTGGGAGCTGCTGCCTGTGGATGCTCATTCTGCAGCCCAGGGATGAGCAGTGCCTCTGGAGGAATCCCAGCTGGTAAAACCTGGGACAAAGCCAGCAAAGAGTCCCCGTTTGATGGCCCGGTGAACACCACAGCAATCAGTTTACCCTTTCTGGATAGGACCCAGAGGCAAGAGAGCATCCTAGAAGAGCCACCCCAGCTCTGGCTTCTCATATTCTCCTGGAAATGCCAGGAACTGGAGACTGAGCCGATAAGAGTCTGACACCTAATGGGCACAAGCAGAATTGTGACAGGCACAGGAGCCAGCTGGAAGTGTCCTTGTGGGAATACTGAGAGCATTGCCTCGGAGCAAAGCCTGCGGAGATGGACAGAAAGGAGGGATTTGTGTAAAGAAAACTCTTAAAAGCCTACACGGCCCATGTCCAGGATTGTAAACATGAAATATTTATCATTTAACCTAGATAGGAATGAGTCATACAAAAACCATTAAAAGGTTCCAGGTACAGAATATGAGAGAGGGGCTGTCATTTGCTTTGATATTTTAGAGGTCTCTGCCACATGGTAGCAAGGAAAGGTTGGGGTTACAGTTAAAACTCCTGCCACTAAATTGTGTTTTTCACGTTGTGTTCTTACGCCAAATACGCTTGGAATGAACAAGGAAAAGGGAGATCTTCCAAGGCAATGAGCTGTGCCCCACAGACACCTTCAGCTGCACTTTGTACAATGGTCAGTGATGAACAGGAAGCCCATTTTCGGCTCAAAAATGTTAAATGCATTCTGTAACCTGCCCCTGTGCTACAATTACACTTTAATTTGCTTCATGGAGCCGATTGGTTTCTTTCCTTGAAAAAATCTGTCAACCAAAGGTGATTTACAGCAATGATGCCTTCCAAGGCAAGATGCAGCACAGCTTCCAGGGCCGAACTCCACCCAAACCTGCCCTTGAACCTCCTCCTGCCTCCTGCTTCCCTGGGCAGCTTCCAGCCCTGCTAAAAGGAAGCTCAGACCATCTCTGTTCCGTTCAGAGGGTAAATAGAAATGTTCGATACCCAGTGCTGCCTCCTGGCAGCTTTCACAGGCATCTCTCTTCCCTTTTTTCCCCCTAAATTAGATCTTTCTATTATAACTTCAAGGCCTCATGAGTCTCCTTGGCATTTATTAAATAACAACTAAACTCTTCAATTTGCCATGTTACTACATGATCCAGTTGTTCTCCATCTAATAAATCATCTGAGATCCGACTGAAGGAGCTGAACAGGGCAGGGAGATGTTGGAGCAGGGCCAGCACTGAGCATCCTGAAGCTCAGTGGAGCCATGTGTAAAATGGACCCTAAACACTGAGGGTCAGGGAAAATCAGATTGGGCTCCATCCTCCTCCTTCCCCTGCTGCTTTTTCCCCAAAAATTCAATGGTCACAGCAAGATTGTGCTGTCGAGGATGGGGTTTGCCCCAAAAACCCAATGCTTGGGGAATGCAAAACTGCTGCCAGCAAAGGGTTTGAAGAACCCGAGGTTATCAACTTCCCTCGTGCCCTAGACATGGCTGTGCCCTCAGCCAGCATCAGCTGTGACCCTGATTCCCAAAATACAGCAGCACAGCAGACACAGGCAGTGTTTTAACACAGCTCCACGTAGGAATATTAATTGGTCACAGATTACCTGACAACAAAATCTGCCCAGTGAGTCCTTTTTACTCCTCCTAATTTGTTTTTAATCTTGTCCTTTCTCTTGCTGGAAAAAAAAAATTAATAAAAGCCATCACCTGAGCTATGATTTCAGCCTCTAAGGTATCCAGAGGCACCTGTAATGAGCACCTTTGCTCCTCCTCTGCAAACAGGAGGAGCAGATCCGGAGGTCCAGGGAGATGTTTCATTTTGGGAACGCCAATGTTTCCCTGCCATTCCAGCCATTCTAACGAAGGGCCCAATTAGTGCTCGTGACTTTGTCATCCGTGCAGCGGGGACAGGGACCACTGCTCTCATTTCCACCAAGAGCAGGGATCAGGAAGACAAATCACCCCTAATGGGACCTCGGGGAAGAGGCTCTGCTCTTCTTTCAAAGTCAAAGTGGCACGCAGAGGCACAAATGCCACCTCGGCTGGGGACAGCAGAGCTCTCCAGCAGCAGCCAGCCTCCCCCCCTCCCGAGCAACTGCATGTGCACAAAAACGTTTATCAGGCTTCTGGCCACAGCTTTGACTTTAATTTTATTTTAAAAGTGCATTCACATGTAAATTGACTTGGCCCGGGGAGGATACACGAATACAAGAGCCCTTTCTTTCCTCTGCTGCGGCATTAGGGAGGAATATGGTGAGCGGAGCAAAGTTTCCTCACCTCCAGGCTGCAATTCTGCAGTGAACGAAAAGCAAGTCCATTGTTTCCTCCTGCACACAGATGCTGGCTGTGCTGTTTTCAGCAGTCTCGTTCAAGCGAGCCAGATCAGAACATAAAAGCATGTTACATATCCCAGGGACAAGAACACACAGGGAAATGTCTTATCGGCTCTGTTTTATCTGTTGTAAGAGCAGGAGATAAATTAATACGAGTTTGTAACTGTGTCTGATGGTTTGAAACATGGTCCTGCCCCACATTCCCAGGGTCAGACCTGGTTTGGTGGGGAGGAAAAAACTGGAACGTGAAGCTGGAGATGAGGGAACAGAATATAAGGGCACAGAAACACATTGCTCCCCAAAATGAGAATCTCTGGGATAAAAGCAGGTGGAAATCTGTTCCTCATCACATGTCAGCCCCATATCTTGTGATGTGTTGCCACAGAGTGAGTGAGCACAAGAAGAACACAACACTCTCAGCCATCCCATTTTCAGCCTGGGACCCTCCATACCCACTGTTCCCCACTCGACATCACCCAGCCTGAGCATTTCCCCTGTGATTTCGACGACATCCAGCCAAAAGATGATTTCCTCTGCAGCATCACAGGTGCTTCAGCCCCACGGGGAAACAAAACGCACTGACAAAGTAAAAACGGGTAGCACTTCGGGCCGAGGCACCAGGTTTTATTGTTTGCCAGAGACGAGGAATGGAAATGCTTGTGCGGATTTATAGACTGAGAGGTGTGACTCACTCTGTGTGTTTTAGGAACGAGCAAACGGGTGTTTGTTGAAACTGGTGTCCCGAAAAGAAGCATCCCACAGCTTAGTTAGCTCTGGAAGCACAGGGATGATAGCATAGAGTTGGCGGTGTATCCTCGGGGAAAACCTGCTCGCCAACAAAACAGGGATGAATTAAAGCACTAAAACTTTGCTGTTTCGTTATGTGCAACCTCCAATAGCTCCAGAAGCCCCAGCGCCGACCGCTTCAGCTGATGAAAGCAGAGGCCTTGGCTCTCTGCACCTCAGTTCTTGCTCTGCACCCCCAAACTTTGCGCCTGGGACAGCCAAGTGTTGCATCCTGCCGATATTTTGAGTTTCCCCCACTCTGGCACCGCCGCTTACACCGGAGCGGACGGATCATTCCCCTCCACACACACACCCGCTCTGCGCATAGTTCCGAGACAAGAGTCGAGTACAATCTCGTTCTTTCCGCCGCTGTTTTCCCAGTCCGCGCCGGGACCGCGGTTTGGAGCCCGGCCCTGGCCGCGGGGCTGCGGCAGGAGGCCGCGGTGCCCCTTCCCCCCGGCGGCCCTTCCGTTACGATCGTTACCGGGCTCCCGCCGCCCTCCCTCCGCTCCGCGCCGGCTCTCGGGGCCGGCGGCCG
>VZRF01012006.1:123506-136653 GCA_013396875.1 Vireo altiloquus
GGGCCCGGCCGGCCGCGGGCAGTGGGCGCAGCGCCCCGCGGGAGTCCCGCGGGCGGCAGCCGCGGGCTGCCCCCGAGGGTGGGGGACCCGTCACAGCCCCTCCGGGGTGCCCCCCGAGGTGGGGGGACCCTCGTGTCCCCTCGCACAGCCTCTGTGGGTGCCCCCCGGGTTGGTGTCCCTTCATGTCCCCTCACACAGCCTCTGTGGGTGCGCGCCGGGGGGTGTCCCTTCAGACATCTTCTTTAGGTACCCCCTGAGTGACTGTCCCCTCATGTCCCCTCACACATCCACTGTAGCTACCCCCTGAGTGACTGTCCCCTCATGTCCCCTCACACATCCTCTGTAGCTACTNTCTCATGTCCCCTCACACACCCACTGTGGGTGCCCCCTGAGTGACTGTCCTCTCATGTCCCCTCACAGAGCCTCCGTGGGTGTCCCCTCATTTCCCCTCACAGAATTACAGAGGGTAACCCCCCTCCTTCTGGATGTGTGTCCACTCATTTCCCCCGTCTGGGTGCTGCGCCTGGTGGGTGTCCCCTCAAATCCCCTCACACCCTCAGTGGGTGTCCCCTCACAGTCTCCACGGGTGCCCTGGGTGGGTGTTGTGGCACAGAAATTTCACCCCAATCCCTTGTCGTTCTTGCGGGACACCCCCAGTCCAGGTGTGAGATAGCTAAAGCACCCTTCCCTGAAAACTGTGGAAATAGGTTAATAGGAAAAACATCAGGGTTTTATTTTTTAATGAAGCTGGGAGCTAAAGTGTGTTAATTGCGTTGCTTCAAGGTAATGAGGTATCCTAATTTCTGTCTTTTTGATCCTTGGCTGCGTATTACAAGGAAAAGTGTTTTTAATTTATATTTGCCCAAGTGAATGTGTTGGAGGCTGCGTTGGGAGCTGCGTGTTCAGCTGCAAGTCAGGGTTGTGAGGTGCTTTTGGTTAATTTGTGGCCAAATACAAGTTGTGTTGGGAGCACTGGGCTCTACTGGTGTGTGTAGAGCTGAAATAAATCCAAACTATGTTCAGTTAAATAAAAGGTGGAAGTTAAAACAGCTTGTTTTGGGTTGCTTTGGGTACCAACCAGCAAGGAAGGATGATCTTGATCAAAATACTTAAAATTTTAATTCTGTAGCAATGGCTTGAGATAAATTATCACTGAGGAAAAGAAAATTCAGAAGAGTGATGAATTATTGTCTTCCCTGGTTGTTTGTTACCCTTCAGTAGTAAATAAATAGAAGTTTTAAAGAGTTTGGAGTCATTAATCCTTTAAAATATTTAATGCCACCGATTAATTTGAAACCAGAACTAGAGAATAATTGACAAGGGCAAGGTCAGGGAGGTTTCAGAGGGAAAATCATGTCCCTGTAGGTTGGCAGAGTCCGGTGCCACCACAGTTGGGACTCACTGCCTTTGTGTGGAGCCTGGGCTTGAAGAGCCACCCAACTGCTGTAGTTTTTGGGAATTACTGTCTCCCTTGATCCAAATGATGCTGCAGGTGAAGCCTTCAACCCTCAGGGGACCATGCAGAGGTGCTGAACTCTTTGGGGTGCTAACTGGAGTTTTGTGGATGGTTTTTTCCGCTCTGCCACAAACCAAAGCTTCGTTCTGTCTGTGGTTTCAACTGGAACACAAAGAATAGTTCCCAATCTTCATCCTGCTTTTGTGCACTCCCAAAGATCTGTGTTTGCCAAGAGCTTTTATCCTGCAGTGAGGCCGGATGATTGATGTCTCGGGGTTATTGCTGTAGAGTTTGTTTCAGGAAGAAATAAGTTCCCTTTCCTTCTCTCTGAGCTGCCCCAAGTCCCTCAGCCGTGTGTGTTTAACGCCAAGTCAGATCTAGTAAAAGCTGTTTTGGGATATTGTGTGAGTGCTCTGCTCTCTGAGGAGCAGTTGGTTTGTGTCCTGCCATCCCAGATCACAGTCCAGCTCTCTCCACATCCACCCATCCTGCACCATGTGGACACAGCCAGCGCTGCTTTCGTTGGAAAACTGGAAAGCTGAGCTGTGTGTTCCTTAAAAAGGGCAGTTATGCCAAAGGAAACAACAGGCAGAATATTTTGCTGGGTTCTCCACTCCCACTGATTCTACTCTATTATGAGAGAATTCCTGAAAATTGTTCCTCCTCTCTTGCCACAAAGTTTTCTGCGAAAGTATTCAGACAACCTCAGTGCAAAGGGGATTGCACACACCAGTGGAGTGAATACCATCCCAGTGAGTCTTCGTGGGTCTGGGCAGTACATCATTATTTCAGACTACAAAAGGGACTGGAAAGCGCAGGGAGATTTTCAGAAGTGAAGATAATTACCTGAATTGGGTTATGATTTTGCCAGAAAATACTACAAACCACATAAGCTGAGAGCTCTGCCTTATCCCCAGTGGCAGTAGTGACTGATTTACCCGTTCAAGTGATGTTGAGGAGTGACTCCTGTGTTTATCTGGCACAGTAGTTCTGAGTGTTAATAATTTACAAATTATGTTACCAGGATTATTACATGGAATTTCTAGAAGGCACACGTGTAATAAATATTTTCCTTTTTTTGCTTTATTTCAGGATGGGGGAGAGACCAGTCTGAAAAACTGTTCCATTGTGGACTTTGCTGTGGTCTGCTAGAATGTTCCTTATGGATGCTCCTCCTCTGGTAGCTCTTCAGACAAAATGGGAGTCCTTTGGACCAGCAAGGAATTGTAGATACCCAGTTTGCTTCCCTGAATCTGACAGCGACGTCACCAGAACCTCTGTGAGCGCCAAAGTTCAGATGATTATAAACAACCTGCAAAGCCAAGAGCCTGCCCTGGGTATGAACAATGAGTGTGGCTGTGTTATGCAGAAGAAACAGAAGGGAGAAAAAGGCACCAGAGTCACACCCAGCACCACACTGCTGCGGAATCACCCTCAGTACACCCAGTGCAGGTGCCCTGAGGAGTCTGATGACACCGAAGTGGAGGAGAATGTGGAATTTGGGACTCTCCTGCTGGATTCTGACAGCGACGATTCTGTGGACCGAGGTATAGAGGAAGCCATCCAAGAGTACTTGAAAACAAAAAGCAAAAGTGCCCAGTCGTTGCCAAGGAATGCAGAGCGTTCTGAGAATGTGAGCAGAGACAAAAGGTTTAAGAGAGAATTCTCCCAGAACAAAGTGGCCAGTAACCTCCTCCCCGTGAAATTTAAAGCCGAGATGCTCTCTGAAGAGTACCTGTCTGACCACCTGGGAATTGGGAAAAGGCTCCAGCCTGCTTCCCCTCAGAGCATCAGCAGCGATGACTCCTTTGAACAGAGCATACAAGCTGAGATAGTGCAGTTCTTGAATGAGAAGAAGCAGCAAGAAATTAGTAAATGTGTTACTGAGGAGGATAAGAAAGATTCCCGTGTGAGATCTGTCCTGAAATGCAACAAAGAAACAATGAACAGAACGAGCTGTGGTGCTATAAAGCAAGGTTGTAGTGCACTGCTCCTGAGACACCATCCCAAGCTGCAGAAATCCAGCACCCAGTCCAAGTGTTTGCAGTCGAAAATCCAAGCAGAACCCAGTGATTTCAGCCAGGTGAACCAAGCATATCTAGAAATGGCCACTGCCAGCCAGCCCTGGCTCGTGGAGCAGAATGAGGGAAGTGGAGCTCATTACTGGGAGCCAAGGGAAGCACTTATCAAGGAGAGCATGCACACATCTGACTCGAGCAGCGATGATGGCATTGAGGAAGCCATTCAGCTTTACCAGCTGGAGAAAATCAGGAAAGAGGCAGGTCATGCAGCAAACTGTGTCCCTTTGCAGAGGGAACAATTTGATCCTAAAGGTATGGCAGACATTTCTGCCAGCCTGACTATTAGCTCCACAAAAAGTGCCTCAACAGAAATCCATAAAAATCCTATAACCAACAAGAGAAAAGAACTTAATTCCAAGTCAACGGGATTAGAAAGCACCAGCAATGACTTTAATAAGCTGTTTAAACCACTGAAAAAAGCCAGACATTTTGCACTTCCAGAAAACAAGATTGCTGCTTGTGAGCTCACGCTGCAGGCCTCTTGCAGAGCAGACACATCTGCAGAACTCATGTGTGCAGAAGCTATCCTGGATATTTCCAAAACAATCATGCCATCCCAAATGGGAAGTGACAACAAATCCCTCGCTGCAGATTCCTTCTTTTCTCCCCAGCTTCTCTCGTCCTCCCGTTGTGAAAGTGACAGCAGCCTTGTGGACAGTGATGACAGCATAGAGCAAGAAATCAGGGCTTTCTTGGCTCTGAAAGCACAGTCAGAAAAGCTTGGAACAAAACCTCCCAGCCTGTCACGCTCCATCCAGATGCCTTTGCCTTCTGATCCAAACAGCCTCACCGGGACCCTTGAGCCTTCTCTGCCCAAAACACTGAAATTATCCCTGAGTCGGAAAAGGAGACTTAAAAGGGAAGGCAGAACAGCAAAACAAGGGGCATCAAAACCACCTGAACAGCTGGAGACAGGACTTTTCCAGGCAGGTAACAATTCCAAATTCCCTGTGCTCCAAGAGGAGCACACCCTGAGCAGCCATGCTGAACTCCAGGATGCTCAGAGCAGTAAAGACTCGAGGCAGCAGCAGCTGATGTCTCCCAAATTGTCTGGCTCTGATGGCAGCAGATGTGTGGCCTTGGACTCTGTAAACCCTTTTCTGCAGGTTCAGAGTAGCACAAGAAAACCTATAAAAAACCCCACCCAAATCCCAGAGAGGGAGGGGTCGGGTGATGAGAGCAGCTCTCTGGACAGTGATGAGGATCTGGACAGTGCTATCAAGGACCTGTTACGGTCTAAAAGGAAGTTAAAGAAGAAATCCAAGGACCAGAAAGCTCAGTGCAAGAAGAAAGTCAGATTCAGTGAGACAGAAACTCAGCTGCTGGATGAGTTTAGTAACCTCCAACAAAACGAGTGGAAATGTAAAAATCCCTCACTGCTGAAAAGCTGCCTCTCAAAACCTAGGAAAGCTGTGAGGGAGAATACAGTGAGGAACCCTCCAGACAACATCAAACTTCCCAATGACAAGCCAGAAACCATGAAAAACCTGGAGTTCAACTTACAGCTTAAAAAAGGCAATAAACCCAAACCAGTTTCAAACCAGCGGGGGGCTAAAAATAGAAAATGTGCTTTCCCAGCTGTGTCAGATGCCAGTGACAGCAGCTCAGTGGACAGCGATGACAGCATTGAGCAAGAAATCAGAAGGTTTTTGGCAGAAAAGGCTAAAGATTCTGCAAGCAATTCAGAGATGCAGAAAGGTGATGCAAGTCTGGACCTATTTAGAGCAACCAAACAAACTGGTAGTAAAGGAAAAGCAAAGCAGCAGCCGGTGGAAAATGAGATTGACCTCGTGCTGGGTCAGAGTAAAAAGACTGAGGTAGCTCAGCAAAGTGAGGAGGCGAAGAACTCTCAGAGAACAGAAGGGAAAAGTGCAATGTTAGCTGGCAGTGGGAAGTGTGCTTCCTCTGCAGAGAATGTTCCTACTACTGGTCAGTCAAAAGCTAAGCAAGGACTTGGGGGGGTGAAAAGTGGTGCTGCTGGGGAGTTTCCTGGGCATGTAGCAGGGAAAAGGAATGTCCGTAACACAGAGCCCCCAAAAAGCAGCAGAAATGAAGGGTGTAAAGTAAGAAAAGTCATGAATGCAAAGCCCAGATCTAAAAGGAAGAATACCTTCCAACTGAAAATCTCAAGTAAATTTATTGCAGGTCTGAAATATGCCCGGGACAGGAAGAAATCAATGCTTTTGAACAAAAAGCAGAAAGCAGAGTGTTTGCTCACCCAGAGCAGTGCCTTGGGAAAGGAGGCAGCTTCCCAGGACACAGATTTACTTAACCCCTTGCCAAAAGGTGAATTTAGTGGGGAAATTACACCAGCAATAAAAGCAGCCAGTTCTTCTCAGAAACTCACTGTGGGAGGGGCAAGTCCCCATGTAGCAGAAACCTGTGCAGGAGCTGAGGCTGCTCCTGTGTGTCTCCAAGAGGCAGCTGGGGGTTGCAGGAAGGCTGATGCTCCAGGGGATCAGTCCCACTCCAGCCTCCCCTCGCAGGAACAGAGCGTGGCAGCAGGAAAAGCTGATAAGGTTTGGGGAGGAACCTCCAGAGCTGAGAACAGCCAGATGTGGATGGAGGAAGGAGATATCCACAAAGGCAGCTGGGCTGACTCCACTGTGGATCCTCCACGCCCTGAGTGCAGTGTGGGAAAAGCAGATAAAGTCAGCAGAGACCCAGCTCAGCTGAGTGCTCAGGTGTGCAGTAAGGGAGGGAATAACCAGCTGGACAAGAGGCCAGATCCAAGTTTAGCTTGCCCAAGGCAGGAATTCAATGTGACAGCAGCAGCAGTGGATAATAGTGGAGGAGCATGTGCAGACAACAGTGTGCAGATGTGCATTAAGGAAGAAAAAGTTGACAGGCAGGAAGAAATTCAGGTATCCAACTCCAAAATGGAAGGAAAAACACCTGTCCTGCAGAACAGGGAAGCTGCTAGTGAAGTACACCAAGGGCAGGAATTTTTAACCAAAACCTGTGCAAAATTTACTGACCTACCTGCAGGGGACCTACCTCCAGGTTCCCTCTTGGAAAAAAAGATTGCAAATATGTAAGTACATTTTTTTTTTACACTAGCAGTCTTTTTATAAAATAACTCTCATTGTAATTACCTTGATAAAACTTGAGACAGGAAAGGAGAGGCAGTGGGAGATGCTGATACCTGTATATCATACACACACTAATGTGAAAATAATTCTATTTAACAGGGATACCACGGATAGACGTACGTAGCTTTTGTAGAATTTTGTAAATTATTTAAAGTGCTCTAAGGAAATATTTTTTATAATGATTTTTAGGGCTTGCGTTCCTACAGGATGCTGTAGTTACTGTAGATAAGATGTTGGCTAATCACACTTTAAATTATGAGGCCTCTCATTGTCTCTCAAAGGGAAACCACAGAATTTGCGCACAGAATTTATTTGGGAACCTGTTAAGGGATCCTAGGAAAACACAGCCTTGGATAGCAATGCAGGTGATGTGACATTGGTCACATCCAAGCTGCCTTAGGACGATCCTGTGGGGTGGGATTTTGCTGGGAGCTCAATTTTCCCACCCTGAGGACTGTGGGATGAGGTCCCCAAGCAGAACTCAGTGCAGCTGTGGGTGTGGAGATGCAGCCTGGAAGATACAAATGCAAATTCAGGTAAATCAAGTGGATGGATCTGTCTGCATGTCCAGTGCAAAGTGATCTCAGCAGCTGCTCAAAGTCCTTTTGAATACCCAGAACCTCCTGCTAGCAGATGATTCCAAGCACAATTGCAGTCCAAGACAAGTGAAGGAGCGTGTCTGTTCAGACAACATGATTTCCCTGGATTTCCCTGGATTTCTGTACTGTTGGACCTGCAGGGCTCAAACAATTCCTCGTTATTCTCAGCTATCTCATTTTGATGCCCTGCAGTTACCCCAGGGATGGCTTTTGGTTTCCTGAATGAACTTTCTGGAATTGAGTGCCCTTAACTTTCCTTTTTCAGAAGTGGTTTTTAAAATGTTACATTTCTGTGAACTTTTCACTGACAATTTTGGTGCAATAAAAGCAAAGCTGGGTTTGCTGTAGGAAGTCACAACACAAACGCCACGGATATTTTAAGCACTGTTCTTTCTTCAGGCTCTTTCTCTGCCTCCGTTGCCAGCAGCCAGAATAAAGCAATTTTTCACTACTATCTTTTTATTTGTACTGACTTTCAACGGGATTGAAGTAGCACATTCACATCACACACACAAAAGAAGTGCCCCACACTGGTTTCACTGCAAATTCAAAAGGTGTAAATTGGAGCTGTTGCTTCTTTTCATTTTCATTTGTGTGTCGTGAAGTCCTTGGAGGAGTTTGTTCTCACATCTTGTCCCTGTGAATTGATCTGATATTCTCTTTGTCTGGTCTTCTGCCGAACTTCTCTCAGCCAAACCACCACTTGGCATCACTTTGTTTCTCAGTCACTTCAGGAGTCTTCCTCCAGGCTGGCCTTAAACTTGCAAAATGGAGCAAAAGCAGCCAAGACTGGATCCAGTATCCCATGGTGTCCCTGGTGTGATGCAGAATATGGGCAAAATACGGTGTAGCATAGAGTAGTAACTGTGGCATGTAGAGAAATAAACATCCTTGGTGTGTTTATGCTGTCGTGCAGCTACGTTTGAAACATGTTTATAGTGCTCACTTGGCATTTCTGACTGTCCAGCCACCTTTTTGTAGCCCTAGGGTTGGTTGGTCGGGTTGTTTAAAGGTCAGTGTGTTAGCTCATCTCCATTTTGTGGTAGAATACCTTGGAAAAGTGTTTTTTACTTAGCTCAGTGCCTGCAGTCCCTGTCCACAGGTTTATCTTTTGCTCTGCCTTGATTCCGTTGCAGGGTTTGGGCCTTTTGTTTGGAATAGGTCAATATAGGCTGGTATTTTACACTAGAAGTTTTCCAAGTACCTTGCTTTAAAAGGATTAAACTGTATACTTAATTTTCCTAGAGATGTTGGAAGCACTATGTACTGTTTGTATGAAAAGCTGAATGTTTCTCCTCAAAAGTTTTCAGTAAATCCACATTATGACTTCAGAGGTGTCTCGTGCCCCTGTCGCTGTGTCTGTGTCCTCAGTACCACTCGTGACCTGATTCACTCCCAAGTGAAGATGCAATTCCACTTACCTTGTGCTTTAAATAAAACCTGATTTCAAACGGCACTTTTTTTTTTTTTTTTAAATTGATGATCTTGATTTGTATATAGGAACTGGTGTACATTGCTGAGTTTCTAATGTTTAATAAATGGGGTTCTGCCCATGGACCGTGAAACTGGAGTGCTCCTATGGTTTGTGTCAGCATCTTGAGTGAGTAATGATTTCTGTGTTCCCTCCTGACTGAGGATGTCATTAAGTCTTTGTAACGAAAAATGAAGGAGGAGAATTTACAAAATACAGAGGGGTGGCTTTTGGGAGGTGAGAATGGTGCTTTGTCATAGCAGAACCCCAAGAGTTTTCTTTCCTGGTGTTTGTGGTCAAGGAGTGGAGTCTTTCCTTGGGTAATTAAATGTGTGTCAAGGAACATCTCTGGAATTGGAACAGCCATGGCTCCAGTGGCACTGTCCTCATCCAGTCCTCATCCTGGCCCAGTTCTTATCACTTGTTCAGAAAACAGAAGTCTGATGGTTTGGAGCAGTAAGAAATCTCTCTTACACATCACTAAAGGCTGTCCAGCTGAGGAATAAAAAGGAATATATTGAGTGGGAATGAATTCACGAGCAAGAGTCCCACACGTGGTACCAAGGTTGGGACTGCAGCACAAATCTCTCGAGGCTGAATCTTCATTGGTGCCATTGCAAAAGCAGATTTTATTTCATGCCAGCCCCAGAGAGGGCACAGACTGCAGAGCCCTGCTGGCCCTGTCACTCCACTGCCAGCTCTGGGCAGCGCCCAGAGACTCCTTTTTCCATTATTCCCACCCTCCTGAGCCATCAGTTAATCCCTTATTGCAGTAGATACATGGAACCATAAACTCTTCTAAAGCTTGTAAAGTTACCTTTTTATTAACAAGTGCTGGTTCATATTTTTAAAGAATCTACAATGCTGATTTTTCTTTCCAGTCAAGAGCACAGAACTTGTTAATTTAGATATTAAGTGATTAAACCACTTGGTGGTTTTTATTAAGGCTCTGGTGAGTTAGAGCATCCTGGGTGCAGTTCCACAGCTCTCAAATCTGAAAATAGGTTTATTGCTTCATTTCTTTTACCCCAGTGACTGGTTTTGTGTGCTTTGGGAACAATTTTCAAGGGTCCTCGAGGGACCACAATTACTCCTTTAATTTTTTATTACCAGTTCTTTGCTGCTATTTTAGGAACGTGTTGTGACGTGTCTGCTCTTGATACAAGGCAGGAACCATCCCTGCCCCCATTTCTTTTATTAAATGTAGAAGCTTTTTTTAATTTTTCATCCCTTCAGTTTGTGATAGTTCAGCCTCATCTAATTTTATCTGCAAACATGAAAATCTTCCTTTCAAAAGACAGAGCAGAAAGAGATTGTTTCAGGTAGATCCTGTGTGGTAAAATGTGCCATTTTTAGGATGATATTTTGAATTTGTACAGGTATTTCTTTTTCAAAAAGTGTATTTGATCTAACCTCTGAACACTTAGACACACTGCATGCCAAACTCTTGAAAGGAACTGGTTTCAAGAATAAAACTAAAAGGGAAGAAATTGAGGCAAGGAAGAAGAGGTGGGTGTTTTGAGATGGAGTGGGAAAATATGTGACAGAATCCACTCCATTTATATTTTTAAGAGGCAGCCTTATCCCTAAATTATGCCACCTGCAGAAAAATCTGTGGATAAAAATACATGTAACATTGTCACAACTATTTCTATTGATTCAGCACTTTGTTATTTTCTCATTGCAGGAGAAGAAAGGGAAGTTCTAAGAAGCTCCAGGTATTGTCTAGAGTCTAATACAGGGATAACAGCAAGTGAGAGAGGGTTGCTTATTTCTTTTCATATGTTAAATCTTTGAAATGTTAACTTTCCGGGCCTATTTCTGCTCAGTTTATTTATCTGTTCCAATGTATTGGTGTGTTTGCAGCAGAGGGGAGTTCACCCAGCTCTTCCTGGGTTTGAGATAACCACATGCCACAAATAGGGAGTATTTCTGACATCTGAGGAATATCAACTGCAGTGGTGTTTGGACATAATGTTACACTCATTATTTATATCTTAGCCAACAGTTTGAATAATATTATGCTCATTTTTAATGTTATGTTACATCTGGAAGGCAGGACTGTTTCTTGTCCATAAGCAGTCAGAGTGGTTTCTCTTAAACAAAACTCATCTTTACCCAAAAATGTTCAGGTGTTCTTTCAGTGCACTCACTGTCCAACTGATGCAGTTTCTCTGCCTGTAACTACAGTTGTTCCAATAAAACTTAAAAAAAACCAAATTCTTTTTGGTAACTTGTCATTATTTGAATAATTTCTTAAAACTTTGTAGTTTTGAGAGAGAAGAAACATGAACTTTCTACAAAAAATCCAAAGACTTAATGAATACCTCTGGAAAACTTGCAGATTGATTAGTCATTAGATAGTAGAGAGGCAGTTTAAACCTTCATTTTTAATGATATGTGGTACATGAGCCAAGAGTAAAGGATCATTAGTGACAGAGAAGAAGATAAGGGGATATATATGTAATATATGTTCTAGTATTTATATGCTGCTGCTAAATTAGGTAAAAGCCTAACTGACATTAACCACACTAAATCTTAAACATATTACTCCTACTAACATTCTCTGTGTAATCTAGTGGGTTTCGTTTAGCATCCGGGCTGGCTGTAGGTGTTTTCCCAACCCAGAGCGAAGCTGCGGTGGCTACAGCGGCTGGTCCCGGCAGTGCGAGGGGCCGCTGGGGTTGTAGCTGGGGTGGAAGTCCATGTGCTCGTAGGCGGTGATGAAGGTGTCGGGGCCCGTGCAGTGGCTCTTCTCCAGGGACGTGTTCAGGCTGTCGTTCCTGACCATGCCAATCTTGCCCAGATGATCGGAAAACTTGTGCGAGAGGATGTTGAAGCAGTTCTGGGGAGTGGTGAGAAAAAGGGGAGGGTGGAGGGGATTGTTTTAAATGCCAACCTCGACAGCACCTGCAAAGCCTGGCTGCAGCAGGGCCGCACGCAGGTAAGGCCAGCGTGTCTCCATGTGCCCCCGGAGCTCGGTGCCGAGGCCGAACTCATCCCCGGGAGCCCCCCGGGACACGTACCGGCAGCTCGTGCACCGTGGGGGCCCGGCAGCCGTAGCTCTGGTTGGAGGTCCTGAAGCGGGGGTGAGCCGGAGGGCGCCTGCGGGGGGAGAGCACAGGTAGCGCGGGCAGCGGGGCCGGGGGGCCGCGCCCGGGGCAGCGCTCACCCGTAGCCGCGGCAGAAGGTGAGCTCCTGAAAGCGGCGGGGCACGTCCTGGTCGGGGCCGGACATGGCGGAGCCGGCGGGCAGGGCCGGGCCGCGGGGACGGAGCGTTGCCCGGCGACCAAACGCGGAGGGCGGGGAGAGACCGAGCCGCGCAACCGCCCCGGGGAGGGCGCAGGGCCTGCCCCGCCCCGCAGGAAGCGGAAAGCGCCGCTGACCTTCCCCCGTCTCCTCCTCCTCCTCCTCCTCGGCCGTGCCCTGCGGCGGGCTCCGAGCATGGCGGTGCCGCGGCTCCTGCGGGCAGGTGAGCGGCAGGGCCCGGCCCGGCCCGGAGCGCCCCGGCCCGTCCGTGTGACCCACGTGTTTCTCTCCCGCAGCAGCCCCGCGGCTCTACAGCACCGTCCCGCTCCCGGCCACGGCCCCGGCAGCCACCCGGCCCCGCGGTGAGTGCTGCCGTGCGCCCCTGAGCCGGGCACTGCACCCCTGGCACCCCAGCCCGTGAGCGATGCCCTGCGGGTGTCACCGCCTTGCAGCAGCTGGTCCTGGTGCATCGGGGTCTCTCTGCAGTCCCGGCTCATCCCCAAAACACAGGGATTATTTCTTTCCCTTCTCTCAGCTGAGGATGACAAGCTGCTGACCGAGCCTCTCAGCCACCCCGACTACTTCAGCGTGAAGGAGCTCTTCACCCTGAAAGATCTCTTTGATGCTCGGGTGCACCTGGGCCACAAAAAGGGATGTCGGCACAGGTGAGTGGTGCTGTTTTGTGATCCGGCGCTCGTTGACATTAGGAATGCTTCCCTAGACCACATCAGATTGGTCTGAGCCTGGAACTGCTCACACAGGGCAGGCTACAGGGATCCCCCCTGTGTGGGCACTGGGAGGGTGAGGGAGTGGGGCAGACACTGGGTACGAGGGCACTCTGCAGAGAAGATATATCCAGATATATCCAGGAGGAGGAGCATGAGATGGTTCCTGTGGGGCCACACACAAATCCAGAAACCCTCGATGCCTGCACACCCCATCCCCACATCCCCTCCCGCTGCCCCCGCAGGTTCATGGAGCCTTACATCTTCGGCTGCCGCCTGGATCAGGACATCATCGACCTGGATCAGACCATGCAGCACCTGCAGCTGGCCCTCAACTTCACCGCCCACGTCGCCTACCGCGGGGGCATCATCCTGTTCGTCAGCCGCAAGCGCCAGTTCTGCCACCTGGTCGAGAGCACGGCGCGGGCGTGTGGGGAGTATGCACACACCCGCTACTGGCAGGGGGGGGGCCTC
>VZRF01012006.1:136683-248165 GCA_013396875.1 Vireo altiloquus
CGTGTGGGGAGTATGCACACACCCGCTACTGGCAGGGCGGGCTCCTCACCAACTCCCACATCCAGTTTGGCCCCGGCGCCCGCCTGCCCGACCTCCTCGTCTTCCTCAGCACCCTCAACAACGTCTTCGAGCCGCACGTGGCCATCCGGGACGCGGCCAAGATGAGCATCCCCACCGTGGGGGTGGTGGACACGAACTGCAACCCGTGTTTGATCACCTACCCCATTCCCGGGAATGATGACAGCCCCACGGCCGTGGAGCTCTACTGCAAGCTCTTCAGGATGACCATCATCCGTGCCAAGGACAAGAGGCGGCAGAACGAGGCCGTCAAGGAGCTGTGGAACAAAGCCAAGGGCAATTAGAGCCCTCGGGATGGGCTCGGTGATGAGTGTCCTGCTCCATTTCCATGGGACTGGCTCTGCATCCGGAGCACTGGCTTTTGGCAGAGCTGGCTGGCTGGGGAGGGATCCCCCTAGCCCTGTGCACGGTGATCCCACAGTGGTCACAGCCGTGGAGGGTCTCGAGCTCCAAAAAATTGTCCAGAGCAATGTAAGGGAAAATGGAGCCAGGCCAGACCCTGCTGCTCTCCTTGGGTTTGTCACTGTTGCAGGGAGGTGCCACTGTCCTGTGGCTTTCCCCTGTTTGTGATCTCACCTGAAGCCATTTGTATCTTGCACCTCTTCTTAGCAAATAAAGGGATTTATCCCTGTGATCCTTCTTGTGTTTTTCCCTTGTGGAATGGGATAGGGAGTCTGGCCAGGGCAGTCGAGGCGATGGGAGGGAAAGGCATGGAGGATGTCCCCAGGCTGGGGACATTGCAGGGTGGCCGATGCTGGGCGGGAGGGTTCCCTGCTTTGTCCTGGGACGCACTGGGAGCCCAACCTCTGCCACCATGGGAAGCAGGGGACTCCAGGAGCAGCTGAGAAAAGTGATTCCCATATTCTAGCACACCTTATGTCTCTGTGGGAGGGTCTAGGGCAGCCCTGGGCAGGGGTCCGTGTCCCATCCCGTGACCCATCCCGTGTCCCGTTCCCTGTCCCATTCCCTGTCCCATCCTATGTCCCATGTCCCGTTCCCTGTCCCATGTCCCATCCCATGTCCCATGTCCTGTTCCCTATCCCATGTCCCATCCCATGTCCCATGTCCCATCCCATGTCCTGTCCCATGTCCCATCCCATGTCCCATGTCCTGTTCCCTGTCCCATCCCATGTCCCATCCCATGTCCCGTTCCCTGTCCCATGTCCCATCCCATGTCCCATCCCATGTCCCATGTCCCGTTCCCTGTCCCATGTCCCATCCCATGTCCCATCCCATGTCCCATCCCATGTCCCGTTCCCTGTCCCATGTCCCATGTCCCGTTCCCTGTCCCCAGCCCCATCTGCTCCCCGCTGGGTCCTCCTGCACGCCAGGGGGCGCTCGCGGGCGGAAGAGCGGCGCGCATGCGCGGCCATCCTCTCCCTATATAAGCGGGAGGTGGGTTGACTATCGCCCTTTTGGCGGGCGCGGGGCGGCAGGAGCGGAGCTGCGGCAGTGCCTCAGCGGGACCGAGACCGCAACTGGGACCGGCCTTGGCCTCTCCCGGCGGGGCCAGCGGGGTGCTCTGGGTCCCTCAGGCGCGGCAAACCGATGCTGGTTGAGGCGGCTCCACGGCTTTCCCGCGCCGTGTCATGGCGAGGCTCCCTCAGGGCCGGTGCCGCTTCCCCCCGGCGCTGAGCGGCTGCGACGGGAGGAGACGAGCGAGGTGAGGGTGCGGGCACGGCTCTTCCCCCTCAGGACCCTCCATTCCCCCTCAGGGCCCTCCTTTCCCCCTCAGCGCCCTCCCTTCCCCCTCAGGGCCCTCCTTCCCCCTCAGAGCCCTCCCTTCCCCTCAGCCACGCGGCCGGACCCGGCCCGGACAGGCTCTGGGGGCTTCGGGTGCTGCCATGTGCGCTGTAAATCGAGCATAGCGTGGAAGGCTCCACGAGTAAAATACTTACGGAATATATTTTAAAGTATGTAATTTCTGTATATATTTAACTGTAATGTAAAGCATACACAGCTGGGTATATTTTTAATATACCCTATTAAAGAAGGGAAGTAAATTTAAGGCTTTCACGAAAATGTTTTCAAATATTTCAGTAGCTAAAATGAGTCTTTAGTAGATACTCCTCTTTTAATTGTTGTAATTCTCTGGTTTTCAGATAAATTGCGCGTTTCACAAAAAAAAAAAGTTGTTAGGCGATTATTAACAGCGTTTTTCTTTTATTTTTCTTCAGCCTGGCAGTGGACAAAAGATGAAGTAACCACCATGGTGTGACTTCAGAAATAAAGGATGATCCTTCACCAAGAGGCTGCCCAAGCAAGCTTCAAACTCCTTTTTATCCGTAAGTGCTGTGCTACATTTAACACCTACAGCAGATTTAACACCACGTGCAGCAGATACCTTTACAGCAGTGCTTTCTGAGTAGGTGATAAAATCTTGTTCTCATAAATACCACAGAATCATGGAATGGTTTGGATTGGAAATTACCTTAAAGTTCATCAGAGACACCTCCCACTATCCCAGGCTGCTCAGAGCTGCAGCCAGCCTGGCCTTGAACATTCCAGGGATGTGAACCTGTAATTATGTTTTTTCAGTCTTTATGGGTTATTTTTTCCCCCCCAGCCTGCCACTGGCGTTGCAGAGATGGCTTCTGTGGCATCTTTGTGTCAAAAGAGTGGCTAGAGAGACCCAGGCTATGTTCTACGCTCGTTTGTTCTGCACCCCGTGAGCACTCAGAGTGATTGATAGCCTGACATCGCTCATTGATCAGCTTCAGAAGAGACTGGGGAAAAACTGAACTGATAAATGTGAGATCTGCATGTAACAGGGTGGGAAGTTCTCTTTGATCTGCACGTGGGTTTCTCATTATTTAGCCTTGAAAATCAGGTCCTGTGGGTACCACTTGTGTTGCAGAAAAATGAGTTGAAACGATTTGTAAAGCCACGTGGCAGCTTGGTGACAACCCTGGGAGTCACCAACCTTAATCCTATCAGAAAATTGAAATATTCCTGTGCTGCTAGTTTATTCCTTTTAAATTCCTGTTGCCGGTGAATCAGTAATGGTGTAAAGCCTGCTAAACCCTGTCCATGTGTTTCCCACTTTTCCAGAGGCAGCCTGGAGCCGTGGCGGAGCCGGAGGTGTCCCGAGGTGAGCTGCAGTGCTGGGAGGTGCCAGCCCTGCCCCAGCTCGTGTTGCAGGCGTGGCTGCAGTGCCGCGTTTGTGTCATTCGGTGGCAGACAGGAACAGGCGAGGTCTTCCCTGGTGCTCTGAGCCCTGTGAGCTCTCAGGATTGCTCGACAGCCTGACACTGATGTTCTGTTCTCTCTCCCCTTTCATGGGGAAGGTGGAAGGTGGAGAGGATGCAGCAGCTGCATCAGGGACACCTCTCACCATCCCAGCTTGCTCCAAGCCCTGTCCAACTTGGCTTTGGACATTCCCAGGGATGAGGCAGCCAAATCCATCCCAGCCCCTCACCACCCTCACAGGGAAGGATTTCAATACCTAAACTTTGACTTTAAAACCATTCCCCTTTGTCCTGTCACTCCATGCTCTTGTGAGGGATGGCAAATTCATTCCAATACTCCTGACTCCCTGGAGATTCACTCTTCTGATGTGTTTAAACCATCAAAGGTCAGAGGGAAGTTGCTTGGTGTTTCCACACTCTCTGCAGAGAATCAGCAGAGGGTGGAGCACAATTCCTTTGAAGAGCAGTTAAAATGATGCCAATTTTAACTGCACCAGGGTGTTCCTTCACTTCACAAGGACAAATACAAGCATCAGCTCTACTCAATTCTATTTTTACCCTCAACCATCCTTCATGGCCTGGGAGATATCCTTGATTGCTGCCTGTGAAAGGCCACCTCGACTTGTGCGGGGTTAAGGGATTGCACCTGGCAGTGGAGGAGGAAACAGGCACTGGAATTGCTGTTTCCAAAATACAGACAAGGGTTAGAAACAGCTGGGTGTGGGTTTAGGAGGAAATTACACTCTGTTCCCACCGTGGATAAAACATTTCTATCTTGATTTCCAAGGGTTTGTGCAGAAGGTGCAATCAGCAATCTCCCGAAATGCAGCTTTGTAATCAGGCTTGGCTTTTGGGGGGATGAAAGACACACAGACCAAACAAAACCAACTCAATACTTTATTAAAAAAACCCCAAACTGAAGATATTTTTCCTTCTTGCAGTGACTTGAGAGCAGGACAGCTCAGGAAAGTGCTTCAAATGTTAAAGGTGGGTGTTTTGTTCTTTCTACATGTGTTTCCAAAGCAGTGAGGGGGAAGAAATCACAGCAAAAATTAATGCTAAAACCTGAAATATTATTAAAGTCCTTCTAAATGAACTTCAGAGCAGCAGTGAGTGCTTGGCCCTGTTCTCCAAGGCAAGATCTCACTTTCTCCTGTATCATATTGTGACTGGTAAAACAAGCAAAGACCAAATGGGGAATTCTCTGAGCACAAGGAGTTGGTTTTGCTGTGGTTTTGTGCTGACAGGATGGCAAAGGGAGCTCCAAGGGATCCCTTACCCAAATCCTGTGTGTCACTGTCCACTTCCAGAGTGCTGGGAGCAGCTCTGGGCACTCAGAAATGGTGACCCTGAGGCTTTGCAGTGAGGAACTCGGGCAGGGCTGAGTAGGAAACCTCATTAAAAGGCCATTAGAGGGCCAGAGGTGCCTCGCTGGTGCTGCCTGCAAAGTGAACCCTTTAATTGGCTAAAGCCACTGGCTTGGGGAAAGAATGCTAATGAGCTTGTGGGGATGTGGTTATGCTTGGAGATGTGGCTCTTTTATTGAAATTGCTTCTTTTAACCCTGCAATCCGTTTTTGGGGGGTTTTCATGAGGCTTCCCTCACACCAGGAGTCCTGATGGGCACTGAGTGCTAATGAGTGTCTCTTTAGAAGTTCCCCGTGTGAGGCACAGCAGAGCCATGAACATTTTCCTGCTGGCATTTTCTGGAACTGCCCTTCCCCAAGCAGCACTCCTGGGCCATGGATATTGCTTTGCTGGCTCTCAGCTGTGGAAAACGTGAATGTTTTGCATGAAAGTGGGTTTGAGAGAAATTAAAAATCTCTTCTGCACATTGCACAGCTCTTCATCATCAAGGACTGGTTTATGTCATGGCTTTAAAGGTTGGACCAAGCCCAGATTTTTTTTTTTTTCCCCTGCTCTATGAATAGCTTGGCTCTGCACCGAGCTTGGCAAACTCACCTTGGATTTTTGGGGAGTGAAGGAATAACCCAGAGCAGGCTCCAGCTATCCTGCTCTTGAATTAGCCCTTTCCTCAACTCCCCTGGGCAGATACTTTTCCAAAACCTTTCTGAAGTCATGGCAAAGAACTTCTCCATGTCCTTCCATCCCTGCTGTGGCTCTGAGCCCCCCAGGTTTGCAGGCAGGGCATGTTTCTGTGGCTCTGGACTGAAGGAAATCCCTCTCTAAAACTTGTGAACCCTGATAAAAGAGCCTTAAAATGTGATTTATTTTGTGAGGCTTTATTTCCTCTGGGACGTGAAAAATCTTGGGGCAATCCCAAGCAAGAGTCTGGGTGGCAGAGGTTAATTACTCATTAGTATTGACATTATTGCTCCATTTTCCTGCCTGTTTTTTGACTTTTCTAAGACATCCTGGGCCTTTTTCTTTAATTTGCAGATCATGCCTTGAGTTGGAGAATGTCTGACGAACTGAAAACTGGCAACATCCACGTCTGATGGTTTGGAGATTTCATAAAAACTTGATCATCTGTGTTTGCTCTACATGGTTAAGAAGGATTTAAATAAAAAAAAAAAAACCCAAATAAAGATGCCACCTACAAGACTGAAAGGATTATGGCTGTGTATTTGTAGTAATGCTATTTTTTTAACCATTCTGGGATTTAAGACTTAACATTTGTGGATCTGAGAATTTAGGATTGTTTTAAAGCCATTAAAGGTTTTACCTCCATCCCCTCGGGCACAAAGCTGCAGCAGCATGCAGTGAGATCAGATTGGCAGCCTTGGAGTATCCTGGATTTTTTTTTCCAGCTCCTGTGGGGAATGTGGAGGAATTTGAGTGTAAAACAGCTTTGCCTTCACTCATTTCTCTCCTGTATCCTGGTGTGGTTTGTAAACTGCACTCACTTTGTGCTGTTGATTAGTGAGGAGCAGAATTGCTGTGAGTCAGCAGCGATTCCTGGGAGCATCCAGGGCCGAGGGGGTGTGGATTGCTGAGGTGGTGATGGAACAATTGATGTCACAAAGTGTCTTTATTTCAATTAAGCTGGCAGGGCCAGGTCTGTCAGCTCCAGGGGCTGCCTCTGCATCAGAAATGTTTACAGAGGTTCTGAGAGTGAGGAGGAAAGGGTTTTCCTCTCTGCTTTCCAGGTGCTTTAACACCGCTTTGAGGGGATTTAGTGGGAGTATGTGGAGTAACAGAGAGGGAAGGGTGAGAAAGGCTTTTCTGACGCCCTGAGGAGGGGATTGTTGGATTCCTTTGCTGAGGGCAGGAGGCAATGGATTTGTCAGGGGAGCAGGTTGCCATGGGGATGCAGGACAATGGATGAGGAGCCAGGGTGGCTGCGTGGAGCCTCATCACTGAATTCCAGAGAATTCCAGCCCTGGCTTTCCCTCCCGGGCAGCTGAACCTGCACACAGGACCTTGGCAGTGCCCAGTCCAGGCTGAGGAGCTCCTCAAGCACAGAATCCTTAGGAGTGCTCAACTCTTTAATTACATTCCAGAGGTGTCTCCTCAGCAGGGAGTGAGCTCTGGTGGCTCTGCTGGGTGCAGAGCACTCCTGGCACCAAACCAGGAGGTGATGGGGATCCTAAAGAACCCACAGAAGGAAATCCTGATCTTTCTCCCCAAAGGGCTCTGGAATTTGCAGCCCTGGTGCTGCAGTGTCAGGTGTATTTTTATTTTGTGATTGCACATCAGCTGCATGCTTGCTTCCCTAAGGAATTGTTGGCAGGAGAAGCAGCACATGCTCCAGCAGCAGGAATATGGCTGTGCTGGGAACAGAGCAACCTTGAGGGAGTTTATCCAGCTCTTCCTCCCTACCCAGAGCTGTAAGATTGCTGTAATTGAGCATTTAAAAGAAGCAGCCATAGTTGGAGCCCTGGGAGTGGAGACACAGCCAAAAAAAAAATGTCTGGAGACCTGCTAAAAGCTTTGCCTGGAAATTCATTTTAATAATGAGAGAAGCACTGGATTATTCTGGTATTAACCTTCAACCTCTGCAGGGCAAGCCCAGCTTAGTTTTTGGAGAATTAAACCCAGAGGTTGGCTTATCCCTGCTCTGAGTGTGGTGGGGAGTGACACCCGGAGCACATTAAGGGGTCAGAACTGTTCGTGTTTAGCCCTTTGCCTTTAAGCCATCCTTGGCCTCGGACGCTTCCAGAGCCGACACGTGAGGGAATGGCTTGTGCTGCCAATTCCAGGCTGGGGGCAGGAGCGGCTGGGGGGAGCCTCGCACAAGCCATGGCATCACTGTCAGGGTCAGGCACTTAAAAATGGAACCAAAGAATTCTCCACGGTGCAACAGACAGCTTATCTGCTTCCTGTGTGACAGCTGGATCTGATGGCAGATGACTCAGACACTTTAGGAGAGATTTTGAATGGGGAAATCTACCTTTTCCTCCTTTTTAGATCACAAACAAGCTGGTACTTAACGGGCTGCTGTTTGGCTATTGAAGTACGGGGTGTGATTCACGTAAAAGCTGTTTATTTACATCAGAGACGCTCCTCAAAAGGAGATGTGACAAGTACAGCATGAATGATTCATTCCCATCGCTTTGCACGGCTTTCCTGTTCATCAAGGAACAGTTTGATGCATCCAGCTGGGCTCTGCTTCCTTATCCCTTTCCCTGGGCTCTGCTTCCTTATCCCTTTCCGTGTCTTCTTCCCTCCCCAAGCCTGCTCAGCCCGGCTCCGTGTCCCAGCTCTGCTCCTGATCCTGCTGGGGGGTGGAAGTCATGATGCTTGCTTTCCATGAAGGAGAAGGGGCTGCAGCTCTGCCGAACTCCCAGTGCAGGGTGTGTTTTTCCTGGGGGGAAGAGGATGGACAAACAGGCCTTCAGCCCTCAGGCCTCGCTCCAAGCTCGCAGATCAGAAACTCCAGGGCCGCGCTTCCCCCGTTAGGAATATTTGGTGTTGGAAATCTTCTTCCAGAGCAAGGTCTTGAGGTTGTTGAGCACGAGGGAGTGGTGCACTTCCATCTGGCTGGCCAGGCCGCTGAGGGTCATGCAAGTTCGGAGCTGCTTCTGCAGCTCTTCCTTCAGCTCCAGGGGAGCTCCGTAGAGCAGATAGTCCTGCAGCATCCCACACACCTTGGCCAGGTTGGGCTGCACCACGTCGCTCTTGCACTGCTTCAGGAGCTTGTCACACGTGGCCGTGCAGTCCTGCCCGTAGGTGCAGTCCCCGTTCTGCTCACAGTGCCGGCCCTTGAGGAAACCTCTGATTGTCATCTCCGTCGCCACCTTCCTCAGGTTGACCATTTTGAAGTCGTACTTGTCGTTGTAGCCCACGTTCCTGAGGCTGCTCTCGCAGATGTAGAAGTTCCCGTAGGTGCCGTGGAAGATCTCCTCCACGAACTCCAGGAGGCCGATGGCGATCTTGGCGCGCCGAGGCCAGGCTGGAGCAAACCACTGGTGGATGAGCTGGTGGACGATGGAAGGCAGCAGGGACTGAAGGAAAGGAGGGACATCCACCCCGTACAGGGAGGTGTGGGGGATCTTCTCGGTGACATAAAGGTCCCCACAGTGCCCCAGCAGCTTGGCCGTGTGCTCCTTCTCATGCAAGGAGAACATGAGGAGGAACTCGTTGAGCTGAAGCAGCGCCCAGATGGATTTGGCCTCTGCCAGGGAGACTTTCCCGTCCCGGTTCACGTCTGCCATGGTGATGATCCGGCTCACCAAGGCTGGAAGAGATGGCTGATCCCCCAGCTTGGACTGCAAACAGGACAAGAAGTGGCATGAGACCCTCACAGCTCTCCACGATTGGGTGTCACATCACAAAACTGAACTGGGGGAGCAAAGAACCGAGCTGGGGAGAGGAGGAGATGGTGACCACGCTCCTGAAAATTCAGTACCTAGCATGGACAGATCCAACTCCAGCAGAATATTACCAGCTGCTCTAGACCCTCCTGCCAGCGCTGCCACCCCACCACTGCTGCAGAAGCCCCAACAGAGGTAACTACCAGGGCCACCAAATCAGCTCTGCCCAGCACAGAGGCCACCCACAGCCACAGCACAGCAACCTCCAGGGATGCTGCCACTGAAACCTCACAAAAAAAGAATTCCTGGGAGAGAATGGAGGCTTTTCTCCACTAATCCAGTGCATGGCACAGAGCCCTGCCTGGCACCCAGCAGCGGGTGGGAGGCATGGGCAGGAGGAGCTCTTGTTCAAAGGGAAGGAAAAACACAATTGGTGCTTCCGATGGCACAGGGCCCCACACTGACCTTCAGGAAGTTGAGGAGCATTTCCTTGAACTCATCCATCGAGGTGCCCCTCGTGGGTTTGTCGAAGAGCACCACGTCCCTCCTGGGCACAGAGTCTGGGCGGCTGTCAGCCCTCAGGGCGTCCCCAATGCCACATTTGATGATCACCTCCCTGTCCCTCCAGAGCCCTCTGTAAACCTGGAGCACAGGGAGGGGGACAGCAATGGAGGGAGCTGGGATCTGGTTTAGGGTGGGCTGAGGGGGAGATCTGCAGGGTTGGATCCAGGGGCACAGACCTACCTGCTGGCTGGGGGAGGAGGAGAGGCAGTGCTGGAACAGGAGGCTGCGCTCCTCACACAGGTCCTGGCACGTGGAGCCAGAAATGATCCCTTTCTTGTACTGGTCACACTGGGGAGGGCAAGGAGAGAGAGGAGCTCAGTGGGGGCAGATTTCTACCAACCCTTAGGGATGGTCAGAGCGTTGGGCATGGTGGAGCTGGGCTGGCAGAGACCCCCTGTGCTGCTGGAGGGACCGCAGGGATTTGTTCCTGGATGCTGCTGCTGCAAATCCAGGGGTTTGGGAGAGCTCCAAGGGCTGGAGAGGGCAGCACAGAGGTGGGTGAGGATGAGGATGCAGAGGCTGCTCAGCAGAGCAGCAGTCCCTGCTGTGAACCAGGCTGGCCCCAGTCCAGGGGGTGGCAGGGACAGGGACAGACAGTGGCTCTGATCCGTGGCTGGGCTGGAGGAGGAGACATCCCTGGGCAGGAGAGGCTGCAGCTCTGCAGCTCCTCAGCAGGGTCACGGCAGCCTCAGGGCTGGAAGTGGGAGCTGCAGACATTCACCGCATCTTTTCCCTTTTTTTTTCCTGCTGTGGATGGGAATTAACCCTTGGACCTGCTCCTGGGGGACACGGCCAGACACGGCATCTGGAAGCCCCAGCTCCGAGCAGGAATTAGCGCCCAAGACCCCGCGGTCGGAGTCAGGCAGAAAATCAAATTAAACGATCGTCGCTGTTGTTATGGCAATTCCTGCCTCCCTTCTCTGCTGAAGGATTGATCAACGAGGCTCGTTCTGACAGAGCCCAGCTCCCCCTCCTCGCCTGGGCTGGGCACAGACCTGCTCCCATGCCAGGGAGCCCCAGGGACAGTCCCAGGGAGGTCCTGCTGGGATGCTGTGGGGAACATGGAACGTGTACCCCACTGCAAACCCCAAACAGGGGCAAAAAACACCAAGCCAAGCTGCCACGAGGAGCTCTGGTGCTTTCCTTAGGGCATATCAGCAGTCACAGAGAGGTACCATGGATGGACTGCTCCCCTTTTTCCTCCTGCCCTGCAGAGCCTGGGGGATCTGATGTGATGCTGTCCCTGCCCACAGATCCTGCTCCCTGCCCTGGCATTCCAGCTCCATCTGCACAGACATGGATCTGCCCACGTCTGCCCTGGCTGCGCTCCTCTGACATCTCATTAAATTGTTTCACCGTCGCCCTGGCAGGGTAAGGTCACCCCTCCCGCTCTGAGCTCCGTGCGATGCCAGGGACGGCGCCAGGGAAGCAGCTGCCAGGAAGGCTCCTCATCCCAGCTCTGGGGCTTGGGAGGCTGGAAAAGGAGCTCCCAGCACCCCAAACAGGACCCACAGGGCTGTGCTGCCACTCACGATGATCATCCGGCAGACGTGGCCGCGGCACAGCTCCGAGTAGGACGAGTAGTGCATGTAGGCCACCCAGCTGCCCACGAAGATGCCCAGCCACACCACCAGCAGGTACTTCACCTTGATGCCCGGGAGGCGGCCCTGCAAGGGAAAGGAAACGCTTTTGAAACCCTTTTTTGAAGGGCAGGGCTTTGCCCAGGGCAGCGGCAGCTGGCCAAGGACGGCTTCTGCCACACAAACCGACCTGAGCGCCGAGGAAACCTTCAGCCTTTTTTATATATATTCATCGGTCTCTTATGCAACTCCTGCTGCAAGTAGGTCACTTAAAATTCCCTAAAAGCAGGGGGATTACAGGGCTGGGCTGCAAGGAGCTGGATGCTGCGCATCCCCGGGAGCTGCGGCCGCCTCCTCTCGCTCTCCTGCCCTGTGCAAGCCTGGGGTACCCCAGTGGGGCTGCAAGAGCTCTGCTCCTGTTTGGGGAGACCCCTCTCAGCAGATCCCCCCCTCACAAAGCCCCCACGGGCACGGGAAGCTCCCAACAGCAGCTCCCGTGTGGGAGCGTGTGAGTAACAAAGCTGGGAGCTCACGGGTGATGCTCTCTGCAAACAGCTCCGAGGCTCTCAGCAGGATTTCGTTTTGTTGGCTTTGTTTCTTCCCCCCTGACCCTGCCACAGCAGCGCTGCTGCCATCTGGCCTCCCTCACCTGGCTCGTGTGACATGGAGCAGATCCCGGCACTTCCAAAGGGCAGGGAACGAATCCTTGCATTAAAGAATCCATTCCATCCCAATTCTAGAGATTATTCTACAGAACCCTTGGCCTTTGACCACCTCCAAACCCTCCTCACACCTGTGAGACCACGGCTTGCTGCTGGGATAGGGCTGGATCCGAGTGGGTGCAGCACCTTTAAAACCTGCTAGGGATCCTCACTTGGGTCTTGTAGCCCAAACCCACTCCCACCCCCAAAACTCCTCCTCAGCCCCTCTCCAGGAGCTGTCGGGGATCTGGGAGCCACAGGAATGGGCAGGTGAGGGTGAGAGCAGGCAGGTCTGCCTCGAGGACACAGTGTTTCTCCCATTAATTGGAAACCCCAAAGTGTGACGCGGGCCAGGGCGCCCGGTTTGCCTGTCGAGCAATGGCACCGCTAATTAACGTGAAATTAAATTAAAAAGAAGCCAAGCACAGCCAGGACTTGGCAAAGACAAAGTGTGGGTGGCTGCTCCTGTGAGCTGAGAACCAGCTCATGGCCCTGAAGTCAGACACACCGAGACTCTGAGATCCCCTCCCAGCACAGCAGTGCCCCAAAAATGCCCAGGGTGCTGCGTGAGGCCCCCTGCCCCCAGCAAAGGGACTCTTCCAGGGACTTCCCACTAGAGATACGTCTTGGAAAACCCTGCCTGGAATAGCCAAAATGTCACTTTTTGCTTATTCTGACTTAGAATGTTCCTGGGGAAGAAGGGGGGTCAGGACTGTGGCCTGAGCATGGCATGGAGAGCACTGGCTTCATCATCCCCTAAATGGTGGAAAAAAATGTGGGAGTGGGGGATGCATTTCAAGGAGAGGTTCCCCTGAGCTTTGCTTGGATTTTGGAATTTGGGGGTTCCTCCAGGCAGTCTCAAGGCACAGGAGTTTCTCTCCCCATTGCCTTCCCTGCACCGAAGGGTGTTACCCTGTGGGAGTTGCTCTGTTTAGTTTTAGGGTGACTCTGGAGGATCTGGAAGTGACTTTGGGCTGGAGCTGACTTCAAAGGCAAAATGGATGCAGCATCACAAAATCCTGCTTCATCCCCACGGCTCCCCTGGGAACACAGGGGTTGTTTCACAGCAGTCCCAGCTCTGCACCCACCTCCTGCCAGCACTCTCTGCCCACCGGGTACCCCCTCCCATGTCCCCTCATCCCCTCCGGGATAACGCCTCTGGTCCAGGATCTTTGCCAGAGTCAGGGTTGCTCATCCCACGGCTGTAGAGGAAACACCCAGTCCAGCATCCCTGACATCCCTGGCCCCAGCATGCCTGGAGCTCTGAGGCAGGTGCTCGGCCCCTCGGCAGCTCAGGGATAGGAAGAGGAGGGAAAATAAAGAAAGAAAGAGAAGGAAGGAGCCATCCCTGCCCTGCTGCATCGGCGGCTTCACCCAGCGCTGCGGGCTCCCGCCTGGGCTGCCCTGGTGCTCCCCGGCTCCGGCACAGCGGAGCGTGGCGCGGGTTATGCAACCGCTGCGGCCCCCGGAGCCGCTCCAGACCCCCGCGGTGCCGCTGCCCGGCCCCCAGCTCCTCGCACCGGCGGCGGGGGGACCGAGGCGGAGCGTCCCTTTGTGCACGGCCGGTGCCAGGATGCGGAGCCGGGCATCCCCGAGCCCGCACCGCCTATCCCAGCGCATCCCCCCCCGGCCTGGCGCATCCCCGAGCTCGCTCCCTCCATCCCGGCGCATCCTCCCTCCCGCCGGTACCTGCAGGCCCTTGGAGAAGGGGCAGAACAGCACCAGATGCACCAGCCGCCGGATCCTCCGNAGGTGGGGGCGGCGCTCGGAGCTCCGCCGCAGCCCGGGGAGCGAGGGGCTGCTGTTCGGCACTGCCCCGCACGGCCCCGCAGCCCGGGGAGCCGGGGGCTGCTGCACGGCACGGCCCCGCTCGGTCCCACCGGGTCGAGCCCAGTCCAGCGCTCCGCATCTGGGCATCCCGCCCGGGGGTCTCAGCCCACAGCCCGGGGGTCCCCATGCACTCGGGGATCCCATCCCCAGGCTTACCCCACCACACAGGGGCTCTCCCGGCCCTAGCTGATGATTCTGGATGAGGGGGTCCCTGGAGACGCTGATCTCACCTGGTCCCCAGCGCTCACAGCAGCTCCAGGTTTGTTAAAAGCCTTTTTGGGTGACTGACAGCCAGACTCCCTCCTTGTTAGCCATACCAGGAAACCTGCGAGCCCAGCTCGGGGGCTGCATCCCCTCCGGGCTGAGCTCTGCCATCGCTGCTGCTCCTTCTCCTCCTCTCTGTGTCCTTTCCCCACCCCGAAGCCCAGCAGCAGCACTGGCTGGTCCTCCCTGTTTGCACTGAGGCTGGGCAGGGAAACCTCACAGCAAGACAGGGGCTGCTTTGTGTCAGGCAGGCCAGGGGGATGCAGTGTGCACAGGCAAGCTAGAGCAAGGGGGACAGCAAATAATATAACGGGAAATTATCTGGGAGGCTCAGTCACGAGGTCATTGTTAAGATAATTCCTTGCTTGCTATCAACAAATCTTCAGATTATCCATTTGCCCCCTTTTCATGGTTCAGGTTGCTCCTTCCTTTTGAATTTGGCTCAAAATGACCTTTGAAAACTGCGAGAGTAGATCCCTGCTCGGTGTGCCAAGCTCACCACTCAGTGTCAAGCACAGAGTAATCAGGGCCTAATGAGCAAAAGCCTTTGCTGGACTAATCCGAATAGTGGTGATGAATAAGGAGAATCCCACAAAGCTGACTGAAACCCCCCAAATCCTGCAGTGTGTTTGCTGACTGCTTTTAACCCCGTGGAAGTCCCTGCTGCTCCAGAGCCGTGCCCTGACCTCTGTGTGGGCTGGGCTGACATTGCCCACGGCGCTGCTGCGGTGACAGGGACCATGAGCGTCACCTCGGCCACCCACAGCCCCCATCCATGCAGGTTTTACCATTCCACTGAAGCCAGGATGGTTCTCTGGAGGTTCTAATTTTTAGTTTTAATTAACCCAGGAAAATAGAAGAGCCTCTGTGATTTATTTTTATTTTTGACAGTGGGGTTGGTAATTTGGGAAACAGCAAGGACAGGAAGGTTCGTTGCTGGATGCATTCCACGCTCACCCTGCTCCTGCAGTTCCCTGTGCCTTGAACCCTGATTTTGGGGGCCAAGAGTGGGGGATGAAACCTCGATGGAAATGGGAAATGACACACCTGAGCCAGGGCTGAGGGTGGCTTGAAATCCATGGAATGCTGCTGCAGGGCTCTGCAAAATTCAGGGGTGGATTGTCCGGCGAATCTAATTAGGAATGAGCAGACCATCCCAAGCTGTAATATGCCAAGTAATTAAGTGATTAGTATTGATTGTTAGAATGTCTAATGAGCAGTTATCACTGAATGATTAATTAATCCAATCAAAAAGAGTAATAAAAATTCTGCAGGTGTGATGATACCTTATATTCAAGGCACAAGGGAAGTGAGAGCTCTCCCCATGGTGCCCATCTCCGGTTTCTATCCCTGGCACCAGGGATGCACAGCCTGGGCTGCTGCCCCTGTGCAAGAGGTCTCTCCACTCCCCAAAATTCCCCTGGCCCTGCCAGTGTGGGCTCCCAGCATCAGGCAGGCACCCTGAGCTGTGTGGCTCGAAGGTGGGGAAAATGGTCCCCTGGGCACTGCCAGCACCCAGAAGATGCCTGGATCAGTCAACGCTCATCTCCTCCCTGGGAATTCTTTCACTCACTGCCTTGATTAAGTCGCTTCAGTTTCTCCTGGTCAAAGCCCTGCTAATCCCAGCTAAGCCCTCAGCGTGCTGCACGCTGGCCTCTGATCACTCCCCTGCCAGGCGGTGGCTCTGCGGGCACGTCCCCAAGAGCACTGTGCCCTGGGGACATGGCAGCTCGCAGGGAAGCCCTGGAGCGGTCATTTGCTGGCCCGTAATATTTACCTGACTAAATGCTAATGAGTAAATGATCTCCAGCTAGAGCTAACAGCAGTGAAGAGCAGCCCTGACTCGTGAGCAGGGACCTCCAGCCACCTCCAGAGCACCCTGTGCAGCCCAGAGGGGTTCCACCTTCCTCCGGGTGGGGTGCCAGCTGGGGACAGCACAGCCCCATGCCACCACCCGCAGTGCCCAGAGCTGCTGCTCGGCAGGGCGGTGCAGGACCCCGAACCAAAACAGGGGCACATGCTCACCCCCTCTCTTCTGCCATCAGGATCAGCCCCACGGCCACAAACCAGAGGGATTTCTGCCCCAGGGGGGCTGCGATGGCACCCGGCATTCCCAGGCAGCGCCGCGGCTCCGGAGGTGATGGATGCAGGATTTAAACCTCTTTTCTGTGCATCTTTGAAGGATTTGAGGCTGATCACCCGCGCTTCCTGCGTGGCATCCACAGCTGGCTCCGCACAGCCCGTCAGCTGCCTCTGCTGCCTGCCGGGCCCTGCCAGGCTGAGCGCAGTGGTTATAATTAGAAATGCTAATCAGCTCTTGTGTTGCTGGCTTGACAGCCCTGCCACCCCCAGCACAATCTTCCCTCCAATCTGTCCTGTGCTCGCCCCCTCCGCTTCCTCTCCGAATCCCTGCTACTTGTAATTAAGGACTACGAAGTTAAGGGGGGTTGAATGGGGGTGCTGGGGCTTATTGGATGCTTTGGGCCAGGACTGCTGCCCCACAGAGCTCCTGGCTTGCTGGGAACTGTTTGGGGGTCTCACTTTCATTCACAACCATCCCCTTGGACTGAGGACACCCCAGGGATGTCCCTGGCTCTGAACTATGAGGTGGAAGCTCAAGGGCTCTGCAGGCAGTGTCAGGGTTAAAGGCAAAGGGTGGTGGCTGCGGCTGGGAGCCCTGCGGTGCTGGCTCTGGAAAGGGAGCTTCTCTCATTGGGATTTCCATCATGTGCCAACCGTGGGCGCTTCCCAGGCAAAGAGGAAAAGGAGCTTGCAAAGGAGCTCGGAGAAGAAGGCTGAGCAAGCAGATCCTTGCACTGGCTTAACTCATTATGGAGTTATTCATCATCAGGGCTTGCTCTGGGACACACAGCCCAGGGGATTCCTCCCTCACCAGTGCCCACAGACAGCCCCAAGCCCCTCCACACGAGGGCCAGGGCACGGCTTTTGTCCTGGGCATTCGGGTCCCAAAGTCAGGCTTGGCCAGGGAGACATTCCTTGGAGCAGGCACGGAGCTCCACTGACCTCAGAGGAGAAGACAATGCCCAGGTGGGAGGAGCAGCTCTGGACACGGTTTTTAAGTCAACCTTCATCTTCCAGGTGCTCTCTGTCTATCAGCTTCAGTGAGTAGAGAGGCTGCAGTTCGGAATGTTGATGTGCAAAAGGTTTTCAAGAAGGAAGTGGCACCCTGAACAAAGGAGATCCTCCTCATCTCCTCTGCCCAGGACCCCCATGCTTCACTTGAGACACTTCTGCTCACTGCAGCATCTCTCAGCATGTGAAGCAGCAAAGGCCTCTCCCTCCTCCCCACACGCTGAGCACTACAATTTCTGGAGAAAGGGAAATAAGAGAAACAAGGGGATATCACAAAAAGAGCGCGGGAGGGACAGGGCATGGTGGCTTCAGTGACGATGCACTCGTGAAAAGGCACCAGCAGCACAGGCAGCTGACTGGGAAAGCTCTGGGGAGAAGTCGGATTGGATTTGTCATGACTAATTGACTCCCTCCAGCACTGTGGTCCAGCTTTCACGCATGGCATGAGCAGGGTCCCAAGCATCCAGGAATTAATGAGGGTCTGACCCTGTCTGTGCAGCCACTTGAGTTTTGCCAGCACAGACAGCTGGCTTAAGAGGCCCTTTTATCCTTTACATATCAGATCAATTTGGATAGTTATAATCTAGTCCTGGTGAAAGCTCAGAGCAGACTTTATTGCCCAACCAGCTCAAGGAGAAAAAAAGCAAGCAAGAGGGAGAGGTCATGCTGAACTATTGATTGTGCTGCTCCCAGATTGGTCTCGGCAACCCCGGGACAGTTTGCATGTATCTCCTGCTAATGCTGCTCCATTGATCTTCTCTGACAGGCGGCAACTACAAGATTTTTTTAGGTCGGAGTCATTAAGAGGCATTAATCAATAACAGAGGAAACAGAGAGCGAGCAACTGTTTGTTTCATGCAGACATATTCCCTGTGTGGATTTTAGCCTACTGAGGCGTGTGTGGTTGATTTCCAGGGAGGTGTGCCAGGAAAAGAATTCACCTTGTGCTGGACTCTGGCACTTGGAGGAGATCCTGAGGCAGTTGCAACATACTGGCAGCTCCAGCAGGGCTGTGCAACGACAGGGCAGCACCTGGGGAGTTTGTAGCATCCAATTCCAGGTACGTCAGCATCCCACCCAGCAATTGCCTAGACCCTCTGTTCCCACACAGATACCCCAGGAGGAGATGGGTACTGATTTCACACGCCCAAAGAGCTGGGTGCTGGTTTCGCACCATGCTTCTACTAAACAAAGCTGCTGCCGGGCAGTGGTGCAGCCAATCCCGGCAGCCTGTTCTGGGATCCAGCCCCTGTGTGAGCTCAGGCCCAGCCCAAATTCATTCCTGTGGCAAGACTGGAGTTGCTCACAAGAAAAACGGTCTTTGTGCTGAAAGCACCCCGGGCTGCTCCGCTCCCTCCCTGCCCAGCGGTGTCAGTACATTTCCACTGCTCCGTGGTGGCAACACGCCTTTTTCTTCTCCAGCAGCTCCTGTATTCAGCCCAGCAAGTGTCTGTGCAGGTGCTGGAGCACATATTCCCTTGGAGAGGCAGAGAAGGGAGTAGGAGACCTGCCCAGGAGCATGAGGATGGAGCACTTCAAAAGTGGTGGTTCTGGCACCAGCAGAGCAACCTGCAGCCTGGGGGTGATCTGGGGCTGAGGAGGTGCTGCAGCTGCCCATGGGTGAGCTCAGCTCCAGGAGCAGCCCCATGACGCACAAATGATGTTTAATTGCCCACCTGGACTTAGACCAAAGGCCCTTTAGTTCTGCTGTGTGCCACGGCACTGGCACACCCTGTGGCACAGTGCTGGTAGGTTTGGCAACCCAGGAACGTCACACTCAGCCTGGGGAGAGAGCAGGGTTTAGCCAACAGGGCCTGCACCCAGCAGGCACCATGGAATGCCTCAGAGTAAGGGGAGATGTCCTTCAGGAGGCAGCAACGGAGATTCCTATGGAGATCAGTTCTGGGCACACCTTGCCTCAACTCCCACAGCCCCAGTGTCCCACTTTGCAGTGGCCAGCACCGCAGATCCCAGGGGAAACAGGATGTTCCTCCTTGCTGTAATTACAGCCACACATCCACAGCACGGGGATCAAGGGTGGCAGGGGAGGAGGGGACGAGATTGCTGGCTCGGGTTGCACAGGTGGGGCACACGCAGCCCATAAGCACCTGAAGACACACCCAGAGCTCAGCACCACCGGCTGAATCCAGTGCAGGTGCACCTTTTTATGGGAATCCAGCCCAGGTAGGAGGGACACATTATGCTGATGATGAGCAGGGGCTCCCTGAGCTGAGAGGCTCTGATGAAGGAGATGCAACAAACCCCTCTCCAGTCCCAGGTTGTCCACCAAGAGAAGCTCTTGGCTCACAGCTCTGCCTTCCCTGCTCAGCCTATCAGTCTCCAGGTCAACCACGCAGCCCCTTCCACCAGCACAAAATCCATCAGAAACAATTTGATTTCCTTTATTTACCCATGACATTTGGGAGAAAGCCTAATCCTATTGCAACTTGAAAAAAAAAAAAGTTATTCCAATTTTACATCCTTGTGCCTGAAGGAGCTTGAGAGCTGCAGCCAGACATGATGCTGCTTCAGAGGTCGTGTCCTGTATGGGGCACTATCTCATTTCTGAGCATGGTGCAGAGACCACGGGGTGCAGGGGGATTTCCAGCCAGTGGTTACAAACGCAAATTCAACAGTAAGATCTGCAAGTCTCGTGCTTTTGCTACCTCCTGCTTTTGGCAAAGTCTGCCGGGAGCAAAAAATTAGAAGCCAGTTCTGGGGGACTTGGTGGTGTGTCAACCCCAGCTGCAATCCTTGATGGTGTTCACTGGCTCTGCAAACACCAATCTTCAGCCTCACTGACAGCCCTGGCACTCTGTGGGATCTGGCATTCCTCATGTGGATCAGCACCCTGCCTTGTGTCTTGCGTGGATTTAAATCCACACCCGGCTGGTGTGAAGGTGCCAGCAGATAATGTCTTACTTTTTCAATAGAGTTACTTGTAGGTGAGTAAAGGTTACAGGAAGGAAGGTTCAGATTATCTAATAGCCTTTTAAAACACGTTTCACTTTTAATTGCGTGTTCCCAGAGTCAAAGTCCCTCAGGCTCTTTGCCGTTGCCTCCCCAGTGGAGGCTGTGCCTGCCGAAGCTCAGGCAGTTTAGCAATCTCATGCTCCTGGTTCTCGTGTGAGGCTCCGTTGTGAGCACGGAACTGCAGCGCTCACGTTGGAACCACGCTGAGTCACCGCCCGGTTCCTCCCCGAATGTTTACTCTCTTGTCACCGGAGCGCTGACGTGTGATTACAGAGGAGCCCAGCAACTCCAGGGAGCGTGGCCACGGAGAGGCAGGAGCCAGCGTGGAGGCTGAGGGTCAGGCTGAAGCTCTGCCCCTGCGAGTGTGGGCTCCACACCAGGAGCAGCAGGAAAATTTCACCTCCCATGTGCCCTTTTAGGTGAGAGGGAAATGGGATTCACCCACATCCTTTGCACAAGCTGCTCTTAGCACCATCTTCACCGAGCAGACTGTGGTGCTCCTGCCCAGGGTAAACCTCTTCGCTGTCTCTGCGAGGGCAACACTTCCAGGAAAAGTGATGCCATCCTACTGATGTCAGCCCTTGGGACAGCCTCATTTATGGATGCAAACAAGGTCCAGGTTCCCAGTCTGCAGCCCTGCCCCTGTGGGAGTGACACAGTGTAACCACGTCTGTGCCGTGATGCTGGCCTGTCCTGTGCACCCTGAGCTACACAGTGGTGACACACGGTGACACCAGGCTGTGACACAGCTCCCAAAGCCAGCTGCTAACTGAGACAGGCAAAGAGGGAAGAGGATAGATCAGTGGATGGATGGATGGATGGATGGACGGATGGACTGACAGAGATCTGGAAGGAGTTATGGCAAGTGTGTGGATCACCTCACTGTCCCCAAGTCCCTGACAATCAGGTGTGCAGCACCCAGCACGAGGGGCTGGCATCGAGGAGTTTGCACAAACCACGGCTTCCTGCCATCAGCCTTTCCTGTGAGGGCTCCCAGACTCGCACATGCGTGCCATGATGAGGCCACACACAAGGATGTTTGGCTGGTTGCTTCCTCCTCCCCCCACTTTAATGTCACCAAACCCAGCTGCTGCTTTCAACACACAGTTCTTGGCAGGAAGGGAAGCAGGCCAATGGGTAGAGCTGCCAGAGGCACCACAGGCAGCCAAGGGCAGAGGCAGGGTGAGGCAGTGGGAGTGAGATTCTGCACAAATCCAGCCTTCCTTTGGCACAGCTGGCATCTCCAGAGGGTCCTGCTGAGCATCTACCCACCCAGCCTCGAGCCTCCTGCTGCTCTACAACCTGCTCAGCCCAGAGATGGACACATCCCTCCTTCCTTCCTACCCCTCGGAGTGCTTTCCCTCTCTTCCCTTCTCCATACGTGGGAGATGTTCTCCCTGGCTCTATTTCTTTTCCAGTCAGAAGCTAGTCATCCACAGGGAGGTCACATGTTGTTGCCAAGGGAAGCAATAAATTTAGGCAAATAAAAGATAAAAGAACACAGCCAGATCATTGTAAGACAAGGGTAATGCTTTGGGCTTCATGGCTGTTCGTGTTTCTGGGCACAGAAATCCCACCAGCAGTGCTGCTGCGTGGAGCCACTGCTTGGCACCTGAGGAGTTCTTGCTCCTGCCAGGGATTTTGGGCCCTGCCCAGCTACACTACCTGCAGGGTACCCTTCCATCATGTCTAAAAAATCCAGTCAGTAGTCTAAATATGCAAAACACACGGCATGATCTGGAAAACAAGATTTTTTAAAAGAATTTGGAGCTGCTTTGTCCTGGCTGCTGAAGCTTGGGAGGACTGGGATGGGTCACCTTTGCCTCTGCCCCAAAACGGCCACATTTCAGGGGTGATGAGGTGATCCCTGTTGTGTTGCACAGCGGGCAGAGGCTCTCGGGCCTCTTCCATCAGGCAGTTTGTTATGAAAATGTTAACACACAGGCTGTCGTCATCTGGCAGCACCACCGCCTGCCTTATGAAATAACTCAGCGTGACAGCTCCGCTTGCTCGCAGGCAGGCCCGTGTCTGGCTTCTAATCTGGCATCAGAAAGCACTCCCCTTCCTTGAGCTACAGACTAATATCGAATGTTTCATTTGCATTACTCCAGATAATGCGCTGGAGAGCGTGGGGAGAAGGGAACAGCAGCCAAGCTCCTCCAGGAGCCCACACGTGGAGCGTTGCGCCATCCCCGCCGTGCCGGATCCGCTCACTCCGCTCGCCGCCGGCACCGGGGCCCTGCTGCAATTTACATTTCAGATTCCCAACGTCAGCCAGCATTTATGAGCTCTGAGGGTCGGCCCGCATGACACCCCGGTGACAGATCACCAGGGACTCCCTTCCCGCCTCAACAAAAGCAAAGAAGTCACAAGGATAACACAGAATCGCTCCGGGCCCAGCGTCTGCTCAGCTGCCAAGGTCTCGTTGACTTCCCAGGCATATGTTGGCTGGCACAGCGCTGGAGCAAGGCTCCCTGAACAGCTCACACAACACAGGCCGGGGGGATTAATCTAATGCTGTGTGGAGATGCTAATACAATAAGGGTTCTTTGTGGCATTAGCTGGAATCATGAGACCGGCTCTGAGATGTCATTGCCTGGCAGCCGTAGGGAGAGCTCTCTGGAGAGAAGGAGCTTGTCTCCAGCTTCCAGCCCTAAAGCTGCTGCGGGGCAGGGAAAGTGCAGCGAGCTCTCCCCGTTCTGGTGACAGCTCGTTTGGGAACAGCATGCAACCTCTGTTGGTGAATTCAAGGACGGCTGAGGGAACAAGGGTTATTTTAAAAGGAATAACGCTTTTCCTTGATTTTTTCCAGGAGTGGCAAAGCTGTGGATGCCAAGGGGATGTTCAGAACCACAGGGTCACATGTTACCCCAGTGGAGTCTCTGTGGAGGCTCGCGGGATTCGGGTTTTGCTATAAAAAGTGTTGCAAAACCAGCCGAGGTCAATGAATGGTTTGTGTCGGTTCCAGCAGACACTTTAATCTGCCATCACCCACAGAGCTTCAGGGCCTGATCCTATCCTAACCCCAGCGCCAGCAGGGAAAGCTCCATCCCACTCAGCAGGTTTGTGCCACTGGAAAACCAGCATCAAGCACCAGCAGAGAAGGTGGGCAAGGGTCCACGAGGGTCCCAAAACCTCACACGGTGCCCTGAGGGGCACAGAATCTCTCACAGCATGGAGGACCCCAAAGACTTTCCATGGCACCACAAAGGGAGTGAAAACCTCCAAGCGGCACCGTGAGGGTCTCAAACCTCCCAGAGGGCTCCATGAGGGCACCAAACCCCCACATAACACCATGAGGGTCCCAAACCCCTCAGGGGTCTCCATGAGGGCACCAAACCCCCACATAACACCATGAGGGTCCCAAATGCCCCAGAGGGAGTGAAAACCTCCAAGTGGCACCATAAGGGTCCCAAAGGCCCAGAGGGCTCCATGAGGGGACCAAACCCGCACACAGCCTGTGAGGGGACAAAATGCCCTCAGGGCTCCGTGGGGGGACCAAGGGTCCCAGAAGGCTCCATGAGGGGACCAAATCCCCACGCAGCCTGTGAGGGGACAAAACGCCCTCAGGGCTCCATGGGGGGACCAAAACTCCACAGGGTTCCATGAGGGTCCCAAACTTCCCCCGGTGAGGGGACCAAACCCCCGAAGCACTCCATGAGAGGACCAAGGCCCCATACGGGCTCCATGAGGGGACCAAAACACCCACAGGGCTCTATGAGAGGACCAAGGCCCCATACGGGCTCCATGAGGGGACCAAAACAGCCACAGGGCTCTCTGAGAGGACCAAGGCCCCATACGGGCTCCATGAGGGGACCAAAACACCCACAGGGCTCTCTGAGAGGACCAAGGCCCCATACGGGCTCCATGAGGGGACCACACCCCCACAGAGCTCCACGAAGGATCCAAACTCCCTCGTCCCCTCGCCAAGGGCACCCGGCCCGCCCAGCAGCCCGAGGAATCCCCGCTCCACAGGGCACATTCCCCGCGAGCCCGTCCCGCCCCGCTGAGGGAGCGGCGGGGCGGGCCGGGCCGCCCACATAAGGCGGGCTCAGCGCGGGCTGCTCGGGGAGGAGGCGGCAGTAGCGGCTGGTCCGGGTGGAGCCGTCATGGAGCTGGGGTGGTTGCTGTGGGGCACGGCCGTGCTGCTGCTGCTCCACGTCCTCATGGAGCTCAGCCCCGCCGTCAACTTCGCGCTGCGTATCACCTTCTACTGCGTGCTGTGCCTGGTCTGCTCGGCGCTGGCGGCCGCCGCCTGCCTGCTGGTCAACGGCGGCCGCACCGTCAAGAATATGAGGTGAGGGGGCACCGGGGGAAAGGGGCGCTGGGGACAGCGGTGTCACCCCCCTGCCGCTGCCCGGAGCCCCTGGGGTGGTGGTGGCCTCTGTCACATCGGTGGCAGTGCAGCCCCGGGGGTGCCCTCTTGGCTCAGGGGGGACTGTCCTGGCCCAGGGCAGAGCCCTCGGCCAGCCACGTTTGGGGATGAAGCGCCTGGAAGGTGGAGGTGGTGGCTTTTTTTTTTTTTTTTTGGGAAAGCTACAGGAGAGCAATGTTTGTTGAGAGTGGCAGAGCACTGGAACAGGCTGCTCAGGGAGTGTGAGGAATCTCCCTCTCTGGAGGCATTCCAGACCCACCTGTGTCTGTAGGTGACCCTGCCATGGCAGGTTTAGATGATGTCTAGAAGGTCCCTTTTGCTCCTAACAGCTGGGTGGTTGCGTTTGGGGTGTTTCCTGCCCCAGGAGCAGAGGCTGGCAGGCTGTGTGCCATGTGCTGCTGGGGCACAGCTCTCCTGCAGCTGCTGTCCGGCCCTGTGTCCCCTGACAGGACGCCTGTGGCAGGGGCCAAGGGGCTGCTCTCATCCAGCACCTCCTCTCCATGCCCAGGTACGTTCTAAGGGCAGAGCTGGCACTTCTGCTGGCAGCACAGGACAGCTCATTCCCTGCTTTTGCTCTCCCCTAGGTAGCTTTTCACCTGTGCTGACCATATCCATGCCAGGTTGTATGGATGCAGGGGAAAGGAGAGCCTTAACATCCTTTCAGATCAAAGGTTGGCAGCGTCTCAGCAGGTGGAGCTGGACTTTGCTTTGCAGTGTGGCTTTCACACGTAGGGCTCAAGGCGGAGGGAGCGGGCACAGGGCACTGATGTGCTGCCTTGAGGGCTCTGCTCTGCCCATCCCAGCTGGTGCCATGGCCTCAGGCACTGGGACAAGCAGTCTGCTCTGGGATCTCCAGCCTGGCTCTCTCTCCAGCTTTGGTTGCCTTGGCTCACTCAGGAGCAGCTTTCCAATGCACAGCCAGCTCTGCAGCTGGGAGAATTTATGATGTCAGTGATGGAGACACTATCTTTTTATTTCCCCCCAGAAAAGAAACACTCTAAATTTTCTGTAAACTTCAAGGAATTATTTGGGAACAAGAACTTGCATTGGATAACTCCTCGTGTTGAAACTCAGGGCTAAATTTTGGCCAGAACCACCCTTTTCCTGTAACTTAAGCCTGTTGTTTCCGTGTAGTGGCACTGGCTGAAGATCCTGGTGATGTATCCCTGCTCCTAGGAGATCTGTGGCTGAGGTGATCCAGTGAGTTCCTTATTTCTCCAACATCCCAGGTTGCTTATTCCAGCTTGGGAAAGGGGGCTGGAGCAGAGCATGTGCTGGTGGACAGACAGTGATAATGGTGTTGTTGCCTGGCGCAGAACACCCCGTTCTTGCTGTGCTCCTGGCTCCAGTGTCAAGCTGGTGTGACTTGGAAGAGGTTACCCAGGGTGTCTGATAGAGATAGAAGTGTTTATCTGTGGCAAAACATCTTGCAAGAGCTTCCAATCTGGTAAGCAGACTTCAGCAGTCCTTGAAAATCCGAGTATCCTAAACAAGCCTCTGTGACTGGCTGTGGAGCAGAGCACGTGAATCTCGGGCCTGCTGGCTTTCACACTCAGACTGTTAGGGATGCACTGAAACGTCACATTCCCTGTCGTTTTTTGTGCTCCTTGTGTCTGGCAATAAGTGCACCGGTTTTACAGCTCTCTGCAGCTGTGGCTGCTCCATGTCTGGATCGTTGATTCCAGCAGAGAAGCCCCTTGTGGGATCAGAGTGGACTCAGATCCTTCCTTTAACCCTGTGGGTGATGTGGCCGGCCCAGCAGGGCTACTGATCACCCTGTTCTTCTTTGCCTGCTCCGAGCTCTGCCCCTTTGCCTCTTTCAGTGCCTCACGCCACATCTTGTGCAAGGAAAGGCTGGCTCTGGGCCGGCAGGAGGAAGCTGGATAGTTGCTCTTGAGTAATGTATAACCAGCCTCTCCCAGCAGCCACTGAGCATTGTGACTTCCAGAGCAGTGACCTCTTTTTTGGTTGGCAGTCAGAAGGGAGGAGAAGTGTGATTTAGGTCACCCTGGCGGCCTGGCATCCCCCATGACCTCAGTGGTTTGTGTCACCATGCCTCTTCTCACCTGTAACCCCGTCTCTTCACCTGGGCTGCACCCCTGTAACCTTGGAGTGGGCTGTAGAGCTTGGGAGCTCTGCATTCCATGCACCTCCCTGTGTCCTTTCCCTGGGTGTGGCTCTTGGCATCGAGTTGAAATGAGGACTGATAGCAGTGTCACCTCGGGGCATTGGCCTGGCCTGAACTCCAGTGTCACAGCCAGCTTGGGTGGTCTGCATGGGGGAGCACCCCACGGAGATGTGAACCCTGCTGTGGGGAGGAGCAAGCTGGGAAAAGTCCTGTGGCTCAAGAGTTTATGGAGGGTTTCAGAGACCAGATGCTGGGAGCTGCTGCCAAGGCAGGATGAGATGCTGTCCAGGTGCTCACCTCTTACCTGAGTGACAAGGATGCTTCTCAGAGGAATGGTGCTGCACGGTTCCCACGCTGGACCCTGTGGTGGGGACAGAGCTGACACTGTCACTCAGTCTCTTGCTGCAGGAAGGAAAGCTCCATCCCCTGTCTGCCAGGGAGAAGGTGGCCCTGAGGCAGGATATCCAGGAGCTTGCTGGAGGGCATGTCAGCTCAGGAATCAGCTCTAGAGGAGAGCAGAGCCAAGCTGGTGGCTGTTCCTGGGAGTTGTTCACGTGCAGGCTCCTCTGCCACCTGTCCTGGTAAATGGCTGCTCCCCTGCCCAAAATAACCCTTGTGTTCTGCCAGCTTCTCCCTGTGTCCTTCGGCCCAGTTGGAGGGTCCCCAAGTCCCCAGGTCAGGGGGTGGCATAGATGGGCCCTGCTCCCATGGGCTGACAAGCATATGGAAATGTGCTCCAGTGTTGGCATGGCTGAGTGGAGCTGCTGGAGTCTCCCAGCTGGAAAAAGCTGGGAGCTCTGTCAGCCCTGTAGTTCCACTGGGGAAGGGAACTGACAGGTGAAAGCTTGAGGATTGGTTTGCTTGGGGGCACCTGGCCTCTGCCGAGCCATGTGGGGAGCTCCCTGTTTGCTGCTTGCATCCTTGCCTTGTGCAAGGAAGTGTTTCTCACCTTCACTCCCCTCCTTCCTTGGGGGCCCGTGAGGGAATGGCACCCCAGGTTTGTGTTGTTGAGCAGTGTCTTCCAGCACTGCAAGGGACAGAACTGGCAGAGCCTTCCTTGGGTGTTGGGTGTGCTGGGGAGTGGCAGCTCCTGGGAGAATTGTTTGAGCGACTTGTGCGGCCCTGCTGATTGCAGGAGGAAGAGCCTGGTAGCATCAGGGCAGCCCAGAGCCATGGCACTGAACAGGGCAAATGAGCAGCACTCCTGGAACACGTGGCACCACGCAGGGCAGGCACCTGACCTGCATGGATCACAGGGCAAATAAGACCAGAGGTTCTCTGTCCCAGAGCTGCTCCTGTCTCCTTCCACCCCACTGGGCATAGCAGCCCCTGTCACCTCCCTGCCCGGCTGCTGACTGCCTTTCTCTTCTGCAGAATCATCAGAGCTGTTGTCAGGACCTTCAAGTATTTCTTCGGCCTGAGGTTTGAAGTGAAAGGACTGGAGAACTTCAAGGTGGAGGGCCCTGCTATCATTGTGTCCAACCATCAGAGCATCCTCGACATGATGGGTGAGGAGCAGGTGGGAGGGAAGGGAAGATTTCTCCTGCTCACCATTGGGAGAAGTCCTGCTTGTACCTCCTGGACAAGCAGCTCCGGGTGCAGCTTCCCCACCAGTGCTGGTTGTGAGAAGGGTCTCCTGTCACTGTGAGCAGTCCCACACCTCTGCAGCACTGCTGTCCTCGAGGTGCTGGCCCAGCACGTGTGACAGTGGCCCTGCTGGGCTCCCTGGGACTGGGGAATGAGCTGCCTCTGAGGGGTCCTGCTGTCACCTGCAGCCACCCTGCCCCGCTAACTCTGCTGTGTGCCAAGCCTCCTGCTCCCAGAAGCCAGGAGAGAAACAAGGCACCAGCCTGTCCCTGGTCCCCCTCTCCTACCTGAGTGCAGGCAGGGGGGGTGACTGCTGGGTCTTGCCCTCTGCCATCCCATTAGGGCTGATGGAGGTCCTGCCCGACAACTGTGTCCAGGTGGGCAAGAAAGAGCTGATGTACATGGGCAGCGTGGGGCTCATCATCTACCTCGGTGGCATCATCTTCATCAACAGGAAGAGCACCAGCAGCGCCAAGATGGTGATGTCAGAGGTGGCCAAGACTATGGTGGCTGACAACGTGAGTGTCACTGTGGAGCTGGGTGGGGTGGCATGGGGGGATTGTGGCACTCCTGGTGCCAGCTCACCTGGAGTTCCAGCCAGTTCCAGCTTCTTGGCAGAGCTGGCTGGTGTCTCCCAGCACTGCGAGTGGATTTCTGGAGCAGAGCCTTGTCTCTCCACGTGCAGGTGAAGGTGTGGGTTTACCCAGAGGGCACGAGGAACTGCACTGGGGATTTGCTGCCGTTCAAGAAAGGAGCATTTCACCTCGCTGTCCAGGCACAGGTAACGGTGCTCTGCCCCCACATGGGAGCCCTGAGAGCTTTTGCAGTGGTGCTGCACTCTGCTCATGCAGTGTGGTTTGTTTGCTCTCAGGTGAGCTGTGTTCCCAGGTAACACCTACTCGGGTAAGCCACCATTAGGTGTCAGAAGTGCTGCCCAGCAGCAGCCAAGAGCCTTTTCCATCCCCTCTGGGAATGAGCTGACCCTGGGGATGAGTGGCTGCAGACAGTGGAGAGCTGCCCTGTCCTCTCTCCTGCCTCCCCCAGTCCTGGTGTCCCCTCTGGAGGGAGGAGTGTGAGGGACAGGCACACCTGATCCCTCTATCCAGGCTTTCCTGGCAGCGTGGCAGGGCAGTGCCTGTGCCCAGGGGTTCCTGGGGGCATGGCTGCAGCCCAGAGCTCGCTCCTGGCAGGGAGCCCACTGGGTGCTTTCCCAGGGAAACCCAAAGCTGTCGATTCATTTCTCAATCCCCCAGGTTGCAATAGCATAGTGGTGATTCAGGATTGTTAATTCTTGTGCTTTAGAGCAACATCTGGGCTTGCTCAGTGTGCAAATAGCTGCTGCCTCCCTGGCAGCCATATGGCAGTTCTTGGTATGTCTTTTCTCTCCAAAATGACAGCATCCATGAGCAGTTAGTTGAGGGAGCAGGCAAACAGCTTCAGCCAGCCAGAGCTGTCTCAGGAGCAGGGTGCTTGCCTGGGCAGGGTGCTGGGGCAGTGTGCCAGGGATGACTCGAAGCCTTAGAGAAAACTGGTTTCCCCAGGAGAGATGTTACAGCAGGGATTTTGGGAAGGGGAAGAGGTGCCAGCTCTCTCACTGGGTTCGTTTGGCCAAGCCCAGGGTGTAGCCTGTGTTGTACCATCTCCATTCCTGCCTGGGTGATGCAGCCAAGGCAGAGCCTGGCAGCTCGGTGAGGAAAGGATGACACAGAACTGGTCCCTGCCTCTTCTACACCCCCCTGAGTCACTGCCTGTAGATCCTGGCTGTGTTACCAACCCTGGAACAACAACTCTGCCTGCCCTCCTGGCCCTGTGTCTGTCTGAAGCTTCCCCGGGAGCAATTGATAACAACTGGTGACTCCTTTTCTTAGAAACTGAAAGCAGAGCAGCCACCCTGCCCCAGACACGTGCCTGTACAGCAGGCAAGGCCTGTCAGAACAGGCATCCTGCAGTGTTTGTTTGCAGCACAGAAAATACCTGGGGTTTGAAGCCTCACTTGGGACAAGGGGCCCTAAAAAGCCAGTGCTGAGCTGAGGCTGGAGTGGAACTTGGCCCTGGTTCCTTGAGTTTCTGGGGAGTGGTTTTGATTCCGTTTGACTCCTGATTGTTCCAGCCTTTGGAAGTGGGTGTTGATTGTGGGGCTGTGTGTGCCCTGTGTGTCTGAGAGCCAGGTCAGCTCTGCTGTGTGGGATTTGCTGCCCATCTCTGGCCTGCTCTGAGCTACTGAAGTGCCAGTAACTCCTCTTTTTCTTCCCTTCCCCAAGGTCCCAGTGATCCCTGTGGTGTATTCCTCCTTCACCTCCTTCTATAACCCAAAGACGAAGCTATTTACATCAGGTAACAAAGAGTCCCTTGGAGCCAGGGTTGCTGTTGTCCCCTGTGGAGGTCTGGTTCACAAGGGTGTGGGAGGGAAGCAGAGCTGGGGTGAACAGGAGGAGCCCTGCTGGGAGATGTTTGGAGGCAGTTCAAAGCACTTGGCACCAGAGCCTGGGCTGGGTTAACTCAGGAAAGGCTGTAATTAAATGCACTGAGGGATGTTTTCATTAAAAATCGGTTCCCACCTCTCCTGCTCTGGGCAGGCTCTGGCTGGGATGGCAGTTTGGGGCACAGGGGGATTATTGTGGGTGGCCCAGCTGCTGGAGCTGGGATCTAACTCTGCCTGTGCTCCAGGGATGGCTGCCTGAAGCCCTGGGAGGGGTCGAGGGCTGAGCTGGGGCTGTCCAGGGTGGGGAGCAGGGCAGAGAACAGAGCTCCTGTGGCATGTGGGTTTATCACAGGCTCCTCTCTTGTCCCCAGGCAAAATCAAGGTTGAGATTCTGCCTCCAATAGACACCAAAGGGCTGACGTCAGACGATGTCACCGAGCTCACTGACAGATGCTTTGGCATCATGAGGGAGACTCTCTTCAGGCTGTCAGGCCGTCCAAGCCAGGCACAGGACTCATCCTAGAGGCTTCTCCAGTGGTGTCACCATGTAGTGGTGGCTGAAGGGACCTGTTTGTTCTTGCCAAATACTGAAGGAACTTCTTCTCCTCTGCAGTGATTTCTAACTCTGGGAACACCACGGACTGGCATACACAGGGTGTCAAGCCAGCACTAAGGTTCCCTTTGAGTGGATTTCTCTTATGGGTTCACTTTCTCACTTTGAAATGTCTCCTTTTTCTGAATTTCTCAGGCATGAAACTTGTGCTACCAAAGGGCTCAATGACCAGAGAGGTGAGTTCCCCCAGCTCTCGCAGCTGGCACGGGGATGACAGCAAAAACCTGCCTGGAGCTTGAGCTCTGCCTCGTGTGACTGTCCCTGCACCTGTGTTCCTGCAGGCTCAGCTCGTGCTGGCCTGGCCCTGTGATGTCCCAGGTGGAAGCCACCAGGCAGCAGTTTGTATCAGCACAACCTTGATGCTCAAACAGGGCTGAGAACTGGGTGAAAAGCCAGAATTTGGCTTTTCAGCAGCACCAGGAGTGTGGTGTCCTCCCCGGACAGCCCAGAGCACTGCCACCCACCAGTGGGACTCACGGGCCTGTCCCCTTGAGATGCCCTTGTGGCACAAATGCATCTCGTTGGGAAACTGCTGCCAGCTCCGTGCAGTGGTGGTGGCTCAGCCTGGTCACATCCCGGTGTCTGCAATGCCCCTTACGGAGGCAAAGGGCTCTGCCGTGCTCCTTTTGTCACTTGTCATGGTCAGCATTAGCCGAAAGATGGTGCCTGTCCCGCATCTCTGCTGATCTGCAAGGCGGAGCTGCTGCTCTCCAGGGCCTGTAAAACCCCTGCAGAGCCACAGGGTGGGCGAGCTGCAGCTGGAACGGGGCTGGGAAGGCTTGGAAGGCTTCAGCTCCCTCTTTTGGGGGACATAAACCCCTTTCCCGGTGAGATAAAAGGGGTTCCCCTGTGCTTTGGGGTGATGGACCAACAGAGCTCCTGGATCCCTCACCGGGAGCTGTGGAATGTTGATGCCCTCGGAGGCTGGGTCAGGTCCTTGGTTTCTGTAGCTTTAGCTCTCCTGTTCATGGCACAGGGGACCTTGGGACAAGCCACCTGGGGCTACTCAGGTAACCAGCACAGCCAGCTCCTGCAGCCTGCCTTGGTGGAGTTGTGTTTATCCAGCAATTTGGGGCTAAAGCCTCAGCTGGGAAAGGCAGGGAGCTCCATGGAAGGAGCCCTTGGGCACCGAGCTGGTGCTGGCAGGGGCTTCGTTGGAGGGGCCTTACAGTACAGACTCAGGGCATGGGAAGGGTCGGGGTGGGAGGATGGGAAGCAAATTAGCACTTTGTGAGAGTGGCAGATAAAGAGCTGTCATGGAGGGTACACCCAGGAGAGATCCTGGGGAGGGGAACCACGTCTGACTCCTCCTGGGAGGAGGGAGCGGTGCCTCTGTGTGCAGCTTGTCTGCTGTTCACTTTTAATTGGGCTGAGAATGTCATGTGCTTTACAAAAAAAAAAAAAAAAATTACACCTTTGGTTATTTAAATAAAGAAGTCTCCTGGTCTTTTGTGTGGGCTGAGGGAGGTGGATGTGGGGTACTGAGCCCTCAGCTCTTGCAAGGGGTGGGTTTGGTGATGCAGGGGCACTGGGGGTCCCTGTCCCCAGCCCGTGCCCCCCAGGCAGGAGGGCTGTGCTTCACCCAGCCTCCCTGCTCAGGCACCATCCCAGCTCCAGGGCTCCTGGAGAGCAGAGCGGGAGCTGCAGGGATGGGCACCCCTCCTGTACCCAGCTGTGCAGTACACCCTGCCATGGCACCTGGCGTGGGGCTGCAGGGACTTGTCCCCACCTTCTCCTCCATTTCACAGCAAGCACAGAGGGTGTGGGGTCAGCTCTGTGCTCTGCAGGGCAGACAGCGCAGCCAGCCCTGGGAGATGTTATCCCAGAATAATGCTGAGGAAAAGCCAGGCTCAGCTAAACCCCTCCCCAATTCACACACAGCCAGTCTGGCACAGCCGGGCACTCATGGCACACGAGGTAAGGCATTTATTTGCTGCCTCTCCAGCTGGGAGAGAGCTCAGAGTCCAGTCTGGAAAGAACTGCATGGCCTTCGGTGAGGTGAGCTGGGAGAGAGAACGATGGAGACGCTGACGGGAGCCCAGCATCTTCTCCTGCTACCCTGTGCCTTCCTGGAGATGGTGTGGCTTCATCCCAGCCTGGGGCTGAACAGGGAGATAAAGCTGTGGATGCACTCAGCTTGCTCCAGGTCTTCAGGCACTCTGCTAGAGTTCGTTCTTGCAGGAACCTGGGAAGATTGGGGGGAAAAAAATTCAGCAACATCATTAGCCTGGCTTTGGTTTGTGTCTTTCCTAGGCAGAATGAGACTGGGCTTAACTTCTGGGAATGTCACCCACACTTGCTGCTTTCCCTCTGCCAAACAACCCCAGGCTGGCCCTGTCCCCCCACACTCAGGAGTGTCACTCTCACCTCCCTGGCATGTCACAGTCCTTGTCTGGGCCCTTGCACAATGTGCCCAAACCCAGTGACAGTCTGTGCTGGATCAGCGGTAATTCAGACTTACAGGGGACAAAATGGTTATGCCTTAAAGAGCTCTGACCTGGTGCCTTTGCTGATGGTTTAAAGAAGAGAAAATGGGTTTTCTGGTCATTGCACACATCCCCACTGAGCAGCTAATTGGGGAGTGCAGTTGCAGGGTAGCATTGAGTCGGGAAATGCTCCACCAGGCACAGAACAGGGACGGCTGAGTTACTCCATGGGATGCCCTGCGAGCCTCAGGGCTTCCTGGAGTATGACAGGACAGCTCTGTGTCCTACAGGGATTTGCAAGACCACGAAAAGAAACAAAAACAGGTTTTGCTTGCTGGAACAGACTTGGCAGAAATTAATTTCGGGACTTTGGAGTCATCCCTTGGAACGAATCCATGTTACCTTGTGATAGTGCTCACATTCCTCTGTGCCGTCACTAATAGTGTGTGCAGGGCACTACTAGGAAACTCAGCCTGCTGGAACACTCAGTGGTTCTGCTAATTACCCCTTTCTGAGATGCTTTTTAAGTGTCTATTTGCAGCTACTTTGTCTTCAAACAAGTTCTTTGAATTCTTTTCCATCTCAGCCATTACTGCAAGCACTGAACTGGGACTGGATATGCCCTGAACCAGTTTCTCGAGAGTCTTTCCAAGACTCAGCAAGCTGCTGCTGCACGCCCCAGCCATGCCTGGTTTCTGGAATTATTTAATGGGAAAATGAGCTGCAAAGAGCTGCCTATCAGAATGAATTGTTCATATGGTTGTGCTCTGCTTGGAGCCAAGCTCGAGCACCACAGGGACCCGAGGGGATGCTGTCCCTCTCTCTGTGGTGGGGACACCAGGCAGGACCCCCCACCTCCAGCCATTTCACACAGGACAGCTCTCACTGGGCTCCCTTCCTCAGTTTGCTACTTCGGAGACCCCCTCTGGTGCCCTTACTGGTCTGTAAATCTCCAACAGAAATGCCTAAAACTTCCCAGGCTCATAAATCTGCCAACTTCTGCACGCTCCCTAAACTTCCCTGATTGACTTTTTGGACTGTTAATTTCCTAAGAGCTGGGTTTTTTTTCCCTAAGGACCGAGTTGCCAGGAAGGGACAGCAGCTGTGAGGTGCTGCCTGCCACACCTGACCCAATGCTCCCAGCATTTCCCTCAGCTCTGCCCCACAGCCACAGCTCCATGTGCCAATCCTAGAGGTTTTGGCTGCAACAAGGGCAGTCAGATGGTGCAGCCATAGAAACAGCTTTGAAATGAAGCTAATGGGCTGTTTGTGTTCATCCTTTATTAATTACAGGCTGCTGAGCTTGAGGCAGATCCAGATTAACAGTGGCATATGTGTTACTGATCTCGCTGGCCCACATCTGCTCCCCGTGGCCAGGGTGGCTGCAGGGACATCCTCCATCCCTGATTTTTCCAGGCACTTACAGGTCTCCAGCCGCTCCTCCAGGAAAGAGATCTGCTCGCTCAGGGAGTCAATCCTGTCCAGCTGCTGGAGGGAGTGGGACAGGCGACTGATGGGGTCTGCCCCGACATCCTCCGGAGGCATGAGGTTGTGGAAGGGGGCCAGCACCAGCTGGAGCTTCTGCAAGGAGAAGGGGAGCTCTGAGCACATCCCCCCCGGCCAGCAGGACCACCCGGGGGGGATGCAGCACCCAGCAGGGAGGGCTCGTGGGGCTGTGGTTGTGTTCAAAGGGCTGCCGGGCTGGAAAAGCCATGGCGTGGGCAGGGAGCACAGCTGGGATTGCTGCTGGGATGTTAAAAATAGGGCCAGGGAGGAGGGAAAGCCTGGCTGCAAACAGCCCTGGGTGGGAGCTGGCTGAGCAGGAACGGGGCAGGGGGATGTGCTGCAACTCACCTGCTCCAGCGCTTCCACTCTGCTCCTCAGGTCCTTCATTTCTTCCTTCATTTCACTGGAGGGACCTGAAAAAGTGACCAAGGGAATGTCAGTGAGTAAAAGACTGAGGTGAGGTGGAAGCTGCTGGGGAGAGAGACATCACGGCAGGGCTCTGGCCAAGCTCTGCTGCTTTCCACCCCCAGGATCTGCCCCGCTGGGATCATCCCCCCAAAGCATCAGCTGGACCTGCTGGAATCTCATCCAGCTGCTAAAGGCACAGGCTGCTCCTGCTGCTGCAGCACCTGCAACAAAGTGGGGAGGGTTTCAGGCAGCCGAGTGAGGCTTAAAGGACAAGAGATCTGGTGGATCCTGGCCTTTTGCATCCGTGTTGCCAAAAAACGCCCAGCTCTGCTCTGTCCCATGGTGGGCACAACAGATTGTCCCCGCTGAGGGCCCTGGACAGAGGTAAAGGCAGGTGTGGCACATGCAGGCAGTGCCCTGCTGTCCCAGATGTTTGCTGCATGATGGCCATGCTGGCCACAGCGCATTATTACTCACGGTACGAGTTTGAAGTGTCACAGCGCGTACCAAAAGTAATAATGAGCCGTCACCAGCGGCGCCCGCCGCTCCTCGTGGCTCCACACCTGCCCTGAGGGAATGAGGATGATGACGGAGAGAACAGACACATCCCAGACACCTCCAGCCACAGCCAGGCCCTGTCACCCCCACAGATGGATTTGTGCTCCAGGGGAAGTTGTTTGGGTGGGAGAAGCCCTCCTGGGTCAGCGAGAATGAAGCTGAGGGGTTCTGGCTGTTGTTCCCTCTCATGTGTCCTGCCACTCCTGCTCCAGCCTGCGATGCTGAGCCTTACCCCAGCTCTCACTGCAGGCCCCCAGCAGCTGGGGCTCAGTGTGGGGACAGGTTACCTGCTTGGCTGGAGGTGTCTGTCCCAGGCGCTGGCACCAGGGGCTGGCAGCCCTTGCCGTCGGCAGCCAGGCTGAAGCCGTCCCGGCAGGCGCAGTGGAAGCTCCCAGCTGTGTTGATGCAGAGCTGGCTGCACCCGTGGCTCTGGCTGGCACATTCATCCACGTCTGGAACACAGGAAGGGCTCAGTGAGGAGGGGGACAGGGTGAGGGCTCTGGAGGCTTAGCCCCCCACTTAGAGGGGCTGCAGTGGAACCCCAGTGAGTGTCCCCTGAATGAGTTTGTGCCAGGCACAGCTCTGGGTGTCTCAGCACCACCAGTGCCCAGCACAGCCCTGGATAAACCTGGCCTAAGCTGGAGGGGGTCTGGCCTCCTCCCCTTCTCCTGCTCCCACCACAACTGAGCCAGAAGCAAAAGCTGTGGTCAGAAACGTCCCAGCACTGGCCAGGCGGGTGCAGGCAGCGCTCGGCTCTCATCCCGGATTTACGGCTGGGGTTTTGGTTCCAGCCAGCTGTGGCGAGGAGCTATCACAGCCTTTCAAGTGTGTACAAAACCCAGTAACCTCTCCTCACACGGGGGAGTTGTTAAAGCTGTTCCCACAAAGCAGAAGGAGCTGAAGCGCTTCCCACGCCCGGGCGAATCTGTTTTAGGCAGTGGGAAAATCCTTTCCCCTGGAGCCAGAGCTGTCAGGGATGGGCTCAGCCCTGCCTGGCCCAGCATGGGTCAATGCCACACACTCCTCCCCTGCCTAACAGGAGGCTGGAAAACTGGGAAAAGCTGGAAAACTGGGAAAAGCTGAGAAATGCCGTGGCAGGGGTTTGCAGCGCTGGTGTGCCCCATGTTCCCTGATTTCCCCGTGCTGTGAGGAGCACTGGGCTGTTCCAGTGCTGGAGAGGAGCCTGGAGATCACCAGGCTTCCCCTCCACCCCCGGATATTTTTGGTTTAAGGATTTTTGGTCTCTGCAGTAAAGGGGCGTTTTAGTTTACAGCAGGAGTTTACAAAGCCTGGGAGGGATGAGCACAAACACACGATCTCAGGCCAGCCCCACAAGGACTCCGTGCTGCAGAGAGGCTTTTGCTGGCCTGCTCACAGCTCTGCTCACACCGACCCAGCACGGAGCAGCAGGCAGAGAAAATGGGGGTGCCAGAGCTGCACAGGAGGGCTGGGAGCACAGGGGCAGCCAAAGGGAGGTCACAACTCCCCTGGGAGCCACGCTTCCCATCCTTTCCTGGAGTAGGTGCAGAGGGACAGCACCAGACATGGCCCAAGGTCTGACAGAAGCCACAGCGCTGGTCTCTGTACCCCCTGAGGGGTCGGTGTAGGGTAAAGAACCCCATGGCGGGTGGGATGCTCCCAGAAGAAGCTCTCCCAGCAGCAGGGCAGGTGTGACACATGGAGCAGGGACAGGGGGGGTGACATGGCCAGTACCTGTCTGGCAGGCTTGCCCCATCCAGCCGGGCGGGCAGGAGCATCTCCCAGGGAAGGCACAGCTCCCTCCGTTCTGGCATGGCTCCCAGCACAGAGCTACCAGAGGAAACACCAGCACAGCATCACCCGGCAGCTCCGGGGGTCCCCAGCTCCCTCCCTCCCACCCTGGATGTGTGCATGCCCCAAAACACGCCAGCACCGCCCAACCGAGGGCTGAGCTGCCCAGCGGGAACAGGGCTCAGGATGGGTGGAAGGATGAGGATCTGGAAAGAAGCTGAGGGGAGTGCAGGCAGCAAAGATGGGAAGGAGGAGGGCAACAGGCAGCAGAAGCTGCTGGTGCCACGCTCTGAGCTCCTCTGGGGACGGACTGGCTGCTGCTGTGGTTTACAGTGGGTGCCTCCTGAAAGCATTTCCCATCCACTCTTTCTGAATTAGAGGGAAAGGACTCGTTTTATTTATCCTCTGGTAACTATAAAGGTAATAAGCGATCCCAAAGGAAAAAGGCCCAAGAGGCAGCAGAGAGAAGAGCTGGGAATTAATCAGATATCGAACCGCATTTGGCTGTGATGCCGAAAATTGAATTCAGGGAGAATACAACCGACAGGCAGAATGAAGAGACCTAATCCTGGGGCTTCCTCCGGGGGCACAAAGGCTCTGGGGATGGGCAGTGGCACCGGGGTGACCCAGCAGCTCCTCACCTCTGTTACAGCCGAGCGTGTGGCCGTTTGCTCTGCTCCAGCCAGGACAGCACGAGGCCGTGGGCTCAGGCAGCTGCCTGTACCTCTGCCTGTAGGCAACCCTGTAGATAGTCCTGCAAGGCAAGGAGAGGCTGAGCTGGGTGTCCCAAACCCCCCATCCTGCTCCCACAGCAGCTCAGGGAGCTCCCAGGGGCTGGGATCCCCTGTGGTTGAGCAGGATCTCTGCTGCCAGCACCCCGGGTGGCACAGGCAGGTGGGCTCACCTGTAGGTGCTGCAGAGGCGGTGGCCCTGGCAGGTGGTGAGGTAGGGCTGGTACACGGGCTGCACGTGGGACTCGGCGTGGGTACTCGGCGGTCCCGCGGCGCACACCCTGCGGCTGAGCACAGAGCGGTCAGCCCCACAGCCTGAGACCCCCTGAGCACCCCTGAGCACCCCTGAGCCCCCCTGAGCACTCCTGAGCCCCCCTGAGCACCCCTCCCTGCACAGGGCTAGTGGGCAGCAGTGGCTGATGGCCCCAGTGACCTGGAGAGCCACTTCAAGCCGTTTTGGGTCAGCGAGACGACTGCGAGCGGCGCGGGAGCTTCCTCCCCAGTCCCGGGGGAGCAGCCGGGACCCAGATTTAGGGATGATTTACTCATCACATTAATTGTCTCCCTTCCCCTAACATCACTCACTTTCTGGGCGGATTTTTCCTTTCTGAGACTTTTGCATTCCTGAAACGGATGCCCCTGTGGTCACCAAGAAATTAATGATTTCACAGGAAGGGCCAGGCTCACCGCAAAAAAACCAGAGGTTGGATAAAAGGCACTCCCCAGCCTTTCTGAGATAAGTGTTATCCAGGCAAAAACTTTCCCAAGGTTAACAGCCAAAGTGGTCTTGGTTAAACATCCTTTTTTTCAACAATTTCCAGCCCAAGCGGGTCAGTCCCACTGAGGAACCCATCTACTTGTCTCAGCCTCCCAGCTCAATTAGAAACTAAAATAAAAAGCCTGGGAATTAGCATGGACATCAGATGGCTTCCATTAGCTCCAGAAAACTCCTCTCATCCTCATGATTAATGTTATAGAAGATGCAATTTTTAAATGGCAATTGTTTGCTTTGTAGGATTCAGAATAAAGTTCTGGCTGCAGCCTGTGTGTGCGAGCAAGGAATTCAGCTGTGGTTTCAGTCCTGGACAGAATGTGAAAGGTTTGACGCTGGAGGAGCATTTCAGTGTAAAAACAAACTTTGTAGAAAATGTGAGCTGCGTCTGGGGCCGGGTTTTGAGCTCCAGCTCTTCTCTGCTTGGGAAGAAACTGAGGCACCGAGCTCTGGGCTTCCTCAGACCCAGCAGGGGCTGAGCTGTGCCTGCCCAGGCTGTGCTGGGATCCAGGGTGTCCTCCCAGCTCCATTTCCCAGAAAGGGAAGGGGAATTGCTGGAGCTTGCAGGACCATGGGCCCCAGCAGCATCCTGGGGACAGCAGCACAGCCTGGGGCTCTCCACCTGTGTCCCTGGGTGTCCATCAGAGCTGGGAGCTGCACCCTCCTCTGATGGAAACTTCATCCTCCAATGACAGCTCGTGCACAAGGCTTGGTTTGTGTGACAGCAGGATTTCACACACATTTTCATGCAAGAGACAATAATAATTCCTCAACAGCTCAGGGCCTGACGACCTTTTGACTCCTCCAGACAAAAATCCCAGGGCATCTTTGTGTCCCTGCATGGAGTTAAACAGAGCTGGGACATTTCCTCTGAGAGATGTTTTAGCTTCAGCGGCAAAGCAAACAACCAGCAAAGGGCTGCTGAGCCCTGGCTGCCCTGGGAGAGCTTTTTCCATCTCCTCACCAGCCCCGAGAGCCAAACAGGGCTGCTCCTCCCCCCCGGAGAGGATGTTCCTCGCCCTGATGGGTGGAGAACACACCTGAGAGGTGCAGATAAAACAGGGCCTTACCCTGTCCAGGCAAAGCCCTGCCTGGTGGTGGTGCTGAGGATGAGGAGGAGTCCCCAGAGGAGGCAGCCGAGGCTCCGCATGTCCTGTCACTCCCGTGGGATGTGCTGGCTCCTACTGCATGGCTCGTCCTTCAGAGGGGATCCCTGCAGGCAGGAGGGAAGCACTGTGAACATGAGGAAATTTCAGGAAAAAATTCTTCATTGAACGAGCGATTGGGCGCTGGAATCGTCTGCCTGGGGAGCTGTTGAAGTCACCATGCCTGGAGGGGTTTAAAAAAAGCCTGGACATGGCACTCAGGGCCATGGTTTAGTTGGTGAGGAGGTGTTGGGTCAGAGGTTAGACCTGATAATCTCAAAGGTCTTTTCCAACCTTGTCCATTCTGTGACTCTCTGAGGTGTCCTTCCCCAGCTGGTGACATCTGACACAAACCCCTGGCAAGGCAGGAGCTGCTCCAGGCACAAACCCACCTCGCCCCACTTGTCTCATCACTGCAGCACAACAATAACTCAGGAATTATTCTTGATTTGCCCCAGGGGATGTCTGGAGATACTCTCAGGGCACCAGGGGCTGCACAGCTCCGTGCTGAGGGGCAGGGAAGGGACGTGTTTTGCCTGAAACTTGCTGCCAGTTCCAGGCAGTGAGGGCAAAACAATGGCCCGTCATTTCTTAATGCACACAGCATTGTAAAGCTGTGTTTTCCCACCACATAACGCACTGAAATCTGATCTCCTTCTCTTTAAAACACAAATTCGTGACAGAGAAAAGTGCTGTAAGGGCCACATGTGCCATCTGCAGAGTCGGTTCTGAGGCACAAACCGAGAGGTTTTGATTTTCAAGCAGAGGACAAATACAAAACAAGGCTGAAGAGGGTCAGTAACAATATCCAATTTAAACAGCATCTCGTTTAAACAAACCACTTGGCCTCCGGATGGCAGCAGCTGAAGGAGGAGGAAATAAAGAAAACCACCTTAAATATGCACCAGTTAAAGAAAGAATCAGTCCTTCTGATAAAACTTCCAGAACGGGGAGGCAACACAACAAGAAACCTTCTCCTGAGACTGAAGATATGGTGAGCTGCAAATCAACTAAAATCCTCAAGTGCTGTGGGGTGGGATTGGACTGGAAAGTTGCATTTTGACCCCCAAAATAAAATAAATCCCAACTCTGAGACAGGCTGCTACAAACGACCACGGCAAATCTGCAGAGCCCACAGGTCTCCAAGCCCTTCTCCAAGGCCCTCACGATCATCCTTTCCTTAGTGCAGGTGGAGAATCTGAGGCAGGGAGAGATGGAGACTCACATCTGGAGAGAAACCAGCCTGGTGCCTTCCTGCCCCTTAATATCAAATGGCAAATATCAGATATGCCAGCAGATTCCCACACAAGCCCAGCCCTGAGGATGGAAGGAGGATTTTGGTGCTTTAAAGCCTGTACTCCTCCATTCTCCTTCAAACACAGCGATTAGTTTAATTTCCTAATTATTCATTTATAATATTTCCACCATCGGGAAAGCAAATCTGCTTGTCCTGCGTGAAAGTTTTTTTTTTTTTAAATAATGGAGAAGCTTTCCCCCCTCCCCAGTCCTCCTGGAGACATTCCAAAGACACGGATGCACAGACACACACCAGCTCCCCTTTGCTCCATCAGCTTTTCCCAGGGCTATACTGGGACACAAAACTTCCCTACAAACCCCAGATCTCCGGGCTCTCTCCAGAAGTCTGGAAGTCAAACCCTGCCAACCATCTCCATCCTCCCACAGGATTCCCGCGGCTGCCATGGGAGCTTTTGCTGTGGGGACAGGGCAAGAAACACAGAGCAGGAGCCTAAAATACAGAGAGTTTGTTTTTTCACTTTGAACTGGAGCAGCACTGCCCTACCTCGAGAGCTCAGAGGATCCCTCTGGGTCATAAAATTATAGTTGCTTCATGCCAGAAAAGGCTGTAAAAGTAGAAAATAAGACAGCCTAGACTTGTCTTTTTTATGGGTTTTTAAAAATCAAGCTCTTTAAAGCTGCTGAAGATCCTCCAACCTGTTGTGACCATCTATTCTATGCTTTTTTTAATGCACAGGACTTAAGGAAAGCATTTTTTATGCTCAAGAAAAAAAAAACAACTTTTTTTTGTCTCTGCCTTTCAAGCCTCTCAAATGAGAGTGGTTTGGCAAGTGAAATTATGTCTCAGGGGTCAGCAAAGCCTCCTTGGCTGGCCACGTGCTCCTGCAAGTCTGGGGGGTCCCTCTCCCACCAGCCAGAACCATTCCCAAAATTCTCCTCAGCCTGCTCTTGCCTCACCTACCACAGCACCCGAGGGGAAACACAGCCCACGGTGCAGGTGAGCAGCACTTTGTCCAGCTCTGCCCACGGAACCAGGACCGAAACTCCAGCTGACGGCAGCAGGAGGAATCTTGCTCTGGCTGCAGAGGGATGAGAGGATCCAGCCCCCAGCGAGGATGCGATGACCCTCCCGGGACCGCCACGGCTGCACTTTCCCAGACAGTCTGGCCTGGTTCTGCAGGTGAAACCGCAGCTCCAAACCCAGCCTGTGCCCTCAGAGCCAAACCCTGCCGGACAGGGTCAGCCCCAGCCGCAGGGGGATGGATTCTCCCTCCCAGACACCTCCAGCTGTTCCCTGCGCAGGCTGGGATGCGGTACCGCGGGGTGCGGGCGGGATGGAGAGGGACACGGGGACGGTGACACCGCGGGGGAGGCTGTGGCACTGTCCGGAGGGGCACAGGGACACAGGAGCTGCGGGGACACGGGTGTCCCGGGGGGCTGTAGGGACACGGGTGTCCCGGGGGGCTGCAGACACATGGATGTCCCGGGGGGCTGTAGGGACACGGGTGTCCCGGAGGGCTGCAGACACACGGGTGTCCCGAGGGGCTGCAGGCGCGGCCGGGGCAGGGATGCTCCCCGCGGCCGCAGCAGCCCGAGNAGCCCGCCGGGACTCACCGGTGCCGGTGGCGGAGCCGCGGAGTCGCCGCCTCGCCGCGGCCCCCCGCGCATTTCCTCCCCCGGCCCGAGCCGGTCCCTCCGCCCCGGCCCAATGAGCTCCCGGCGGGGAGGAAAGCGGAGCCTCCCGGCCGGGGGGAAGCGCCGGGGCCCGGGGATCTCCGCCTGCCCCCGCCCCGCCACCTGCCCCCGGCTCCCCGGGACGGGGCAGCACCGCCGGAGCCGCGGGTCCCGCGGGGGAGTCACGCGGGGACAGGGCAGGACCTCCCGAGGAACCGGCCCGGGGTGAAGGGACACGCTGGTGTTGTGTCCCAAATGCCGCTGCCGCACTGATGGATTGCGGGGGACCCCCGCCCTGGGTGGATCTGCAGCCTTACCTGGTGACCCCGCGGCAGGATGAGCCCCCCAGCCCCACGGGCGGCCCCACGAGCCCCACACTGCGAGGACACGCGGGCCCCCAATGGCCCAGCCCGCCTGGGTGGGCAGGGGATTAACAGCGAGACATCCCAGCACAGCCCCGGCCCCTCGCCCACGGGTGTTCAGACTCCCCGGGGGATGACCCACCACCAGCCCAGCGGCCAGGGCAAATTTAATTCTCTTTACTAAAAATTACGGCCCAAATCCGCAGTCCACACCGCGAGCACAGAGGATTTTAGGAGGAGACATCACCTCTCCCTAGGTTAGAGACCTGCTCCAGCCCCTCCCGCAGTGCCTCGCTAATCCCCCTGAGCTCGTTCCAACAGTCCTGCAGGAGCCAGTGATGAACTGCTAGGTTTCCATCGAGCCCTAAAGGATGCTTAGAGAATTCCTTGGAAGCCCCTCCAGCTGCAGGGACCCCGAGAGATTCCCTAGGGTGACACCAAGGGCTCAGCTCTGGCTGCCCAACACCTGCCCCGGGACAGCTCAGGCAGCCCCATCCCAGCTGCCTACAGGCTTCTCCTCTGAAATGCCCAGTTATTTATCAAAGCAGCTCGGTTTGTGCCAAATTGCCACTTGTTTTGTCTACATTTTTGTCTGGAAAATTAGAGCACAGAGGGTTATTGTTTTTCAAATGACTTAGGCGCCTGCCCATGCACAGAACCATTCTTAAAGATAGCAGGGATCTGACATGCAAATGAATGGCAGGATACAGCCCCCTGGGAATATTTGTTCCCATTAAGCTCTTTAAATTTTTTTTTTTTTGAAAGCATGTAAGCATTTAAAGGAAATATTTACCAGTTCAACAATAATGGCTCCAAAAGAACAACTGAGATCACTGGCCCATCCCCTTTATTTCCTCAGGGATATGCTGGGGCTGCTGATGGAGATGGAGCTGTCTTGGGCCGTGCCTCTGGGGAAGCTGATGTGTGCTTGGGGCTCTCAGGTGTAAAAAGAGCTTTGGTGGGATCCTCCCTGAAAAGGGAATCCTCTCTGGGAAGTGCTGGTGGAGATGGAGATCCCTCCCAGCAGCAAGGGAAGGTTTGCTGGCGCTGCTGGAAGTGCAGCTCCATGTTACACAGCATCTCACACGGGTTTGTTCACCCTCTGGACCCATCCTACCTCTGGGGAATGATTTCAGCTCCCTTAATTTCATCAGCACAGGTAACTTCTCTCCAGAGCCTTGGAGGCACAGTAATTATCTCGTTATGCAGAGAGTGTTACTGGGTTTTTTTCTGGTGTACGGGGGAGATGAACAGAGCCTGAATTATTGTCTAATAATTGCAAAACGTCCATGTGGAAGCCAAAGCTTCTCTGTGTGGCCACATTGAAACACAGGATCTCATTTTGCAGCAGAGACACTCACCTCATCCCCGGTGCTCCATCAGGTGTCCTGGGCGGGGATCTTTTCCTTGAGGAGCATCTTGGTTTCTTTCTGTGAGGACAGAAAAAGCTCAGTGTTAACACTCCCTTTGTCAGGCAGGCAGAGAGCAGCGACCCAGCCCTTGCCCACGATGGACCTGATGTTCCCTGGACGCTCCCAAAGATCCCTGTGGAGTGGGGTGGAGGGATGAGAGCAGGGTGGTGGCCGCAGAGCCACAGACAGTGTCACACCCATGGCAGGGCGTGGGGAGGTCCATCCCCATCCCACAGCGGGTGTTTCAGGAGCATCCCACGGCCCTGATCCTCCCTCACCTTGCTGTGATCCCAGTGGGAATCCAGGCAGACCCCATGGTGCCTTTGCACCTTTTAGGGCTGAGTGGAGCAGAAGGGATTTGCTGAACGGGATCTGCCCCCTCCAGAAGTTCTCCCGGTGCTCAAGGCTGGGGTTTTTGGAGAACCCAGGAGAACAGGATGCACCTGGCCCACTCTCCTGGGTGTATCCAAGCTCACCTCCCTGATCTGTGCTCCCATCTGCTGTTCCCCGACACTCTATTTTACCATCATGCTGTATTTTACCATTTACCCTCATTTAAGGACAAACATCCCTCACTGCCCAGGAAACCTTTGTATCAATCCCTGGATTCCAAGCGTGAATTTGATGGTGAGGAAGAGGATGGACTCATCCTTCAGCTCCTCACAGGACCAAGCACGCTCCTTCCAGGGACTCCACTGGAGCCTTCTCAGCCATAGGGAGCTACTCCCTAAGCACATTTTAAAATTGAGCATTTTAAAATTCTGCCCGTATTTTAATTGCAAAATGTTTCCTTTCCAGTTCCATTTATTGGGTCAAATCTTTGCTCGAGCAAGTGCCCGTGTCAGCTGCTAAAGAACTGCATACAGCCCATTAAAAGAGCATTTAATCCTCCGCTCTCAGGGAGGGTTCTGTGTCTTCTGTGCTAATATTCATTACGCTGGGAGGGAAATCCCCCAGGACAAGGCCTGGCAAAGTTCCCTTGGAAGCAGAGGAGTTATGCCAGTTCAGAGAGGGGGAAGATCAGATCTGTTGGCACTGTTAATGTCACTGTGATGAGCTCCTGACAAAGGCAACAGGGGATTTCACGGCCGCCTGAATTCAAAGTCCTCCCTTGCCCAGTGTTTTACATTTTTCCCCCACAGCTCTCTCCTTTGCACACCAGAAGTCTACTCCCACGACATCTAATATTAATGCTTGTCTCCACGCCGAGAGAGAAATGTTCCAACCTCCTTCTTAGATTTAGCAATGTCAAAACCTCCTTGTCTCCCACTGGTTTTACCACCGGTGTGAGCTGGGAGGGACAGCGAGTGCTGGCCTGGAGCAGCTCTCAGTCTGAGCACCAGGCTGGCTGTGCAGGTGAGATTTTCACCCACCTCCCTATTTCCTAGAGCCTGCCAAGCCCAAAATCCCCCTGAGAGCATCTGTGGTGGATTGAGGGCTGGAGGAGCCGAGGGCTGGCAGCGATTCCCTGTTTGGTGGGAGAGCTTGGAGGGTGTGAGGTACCTGCGGCTGGGGTGGGGTGGGAGGCATGGAAAAGGAGAGATTAACGGGGGAGAATGACTAGATCAGCACCGAAGGAGAGATTAATGGGGGAGACTGAATAGATCAGGACCAAAGTCTCACATCAGGAGCCTGCTCTGAAGGGAGCAGCACTCCCAGCCCCTCATGGAAAAGGGGACGTGCCCAGGCACACGAGTGCTGCCCAAAGATGGATGGGGACATGGGGCAGGACAGTGACACACATACAGATGCAAAACTTTTCAGCTCCTCCCAAGCTGTGGCTGACCCCATACCTGCAGTGCACAAAGGGCTCTCACTGGTCTCCACGGGGGTCTGGCACAGAACTGGAAGCACTTGCTGAAGCAAGAGGGGATTTTTTTTTTTTTGGTGCTTCTCAACCCAAGAAAAAAAAAAAAAAAAGAGGAGGAGGAATGGTTTTTGCTGTTCCAGGACAAATTCTTCTGCTCGGGCTTTTCATGAGGCTGTTTGTAAACTCTACACTTCAGTTTAAGCTTTGGAGCAGCCCCTGTCCTGCAGGGCTCTGTGAGGAAAATGACCTCCCACTATTCTCTTCTGGCCCATATTGTTCTCAGCTGCGTCAGCTGCACACCACTTATCTCAGTGGAAATCTAGAGGAGTCCACTGATGGCAGTGGGATAAAACCAGGTCAAAACAAGAAAAGGACTTGACCCATAACTCTCTCTATTGTCACCAGTGGCTCAGGATGCTGCATATTAAAACCGAGACCTGGGCCCCACAAAGTGATTTCTTTTTTTTGGCCTGAGTAAGGACTTCACAAGCATTAATTGTCTCAGGACCAGTGTGTTATAATTTAAGGTGCCCATGGAGACAGCCAGCAGCAGAGCTGGAGCTGTGCAAAAACAAATGCAGGAACAGGGCACCATCCTACAGCCAGCTTTATTTTCCTTTACATGCACACTGGAATTTTTATTTACATGTAGAGGAGTCAGCAATGGTTGCGGTTTGAAACCTGGGAAATGATTCATCCCACCCAGGAATAAACTGAATTTTGCTGCTTTCTGGGAAATTTCCCTGGCAAAACATGGCAGTGGTGCCCCACCCCACCTTCCCAGTGAATCAGCACATGGGAAGTGGTGGGATAGCTGGGAGCTGCAGGACGGCTCAAACCCTTCACCATCCCAGGGAACAGCTCAGCAGAGAGCCTGCCTTTCACACAAGCAATTTTTGCTCTGGTTATCCTCCTCCTCCTCCAGGAACCTGCCCTGGGCTGTGGGCAGGACGCAGATCCAGGAGCTCACTTCGGGAGAGGGGAAAGAACAGTTCTGATCCCCCCCACCCTTCTCCTTGCAGAGACACTTTTGTTTCCCTGTCTGGTCTGGGACCTCTTCCCTGGTGTTTCTCCCAGCCCTCCTGCTGCTGCTGGGACCGTGGGGCAGGCTCGTTTACCCCAATTTGTTGCAGTTTGTAAATCTGCCTGCCCCGGGCCAGCCCCATCTGCAGCAGCAGAGCCTGGGAAAAGGCTCAAATGAGCCTCCAGACCAGATTCAATTTCTCTTCCTTACCTCCAGGGAAACTTGGGAGAGCTGGTAGTGGAACGGCAGAGAGGGGGAGTAGCTCCATCGGCAGATCACAGGGAAGAACAGTGAGAATCTGCCGGGGCAGATCCGTGTTTTCCACTGCTGCCCAGAGGTGGATTTTTGAGGATGCTCCAGCTCCAGCCACAATGGCCTTCCACAGCCTCCCAAGCACTGCCAGACCGTCCCCATCCAGCTTGAAATTAATTTAATCACTGACAAAGCCTTGTTGTTTCTTTCTGTGTTTCAGTCTCTGCTCAGTGAGTTGATTCCATGAATCCTGGACCCTGGGAAAAAAATGTGCTGGGTTATTTCTACCAAGAGCCCTTCACTGGCGTGGTTCTGCTCCATATTCCTGCACAGCCAGACGGTGCCTGGGTATCCCAGCTATTCCTTTATCCCAAAATACCCTGGAGAGCCTCCTGCCTGCACTGTGCAATGTCACAGATTAGGACAGCAGGACGCACAGGAAAACACCATAAAAAATCACCCAGCTCCGTGGTTATAAATCTGGGAGGCTCTGCTGAGCTCCTGCACAGCCAGCGTGATCCAGGCTCGGCTGTCAGTCAGGATGAGCCTTGGTGGGACAGCCAGGACAGTCCCTGCCCACATCCCTGTCCTGCCCCACATCCCACCAGGGTCTGGGGCTGAATTCGGCAGCGCAGAGAGGAGAGCAGAGGGCTGGGAGCACAGGGGGGAGGATGGACAGCACGGGGATGTATCAGAGGCATCCAGAGAGCAGGCAGAGGGAAAAGGGAGGGAGTCACAGAAAGAAAAGAGATTAGCTAAGAATTTCCAGCTATCTCACAGGAATTCGTGCAAGTGTTTGCAACCTCTACAGGCGCAGGAGGTAAAATTTACCCACTGGCTTCTCCTCCCCGCGAAAACAGCCCAAGTGCCAGTGGGGTGACTTAAAAACAACAGTGCTGGAGGCTGGGCTCTGCTCAGAGCCAAGCCGTGCTGGAGATGCACGTGGCTGACAGCGGGTCCAGGGAGAAGGTGGAAGCTGCCTCCCACACCTGTGCGCTCCAAGGGATGCTTTGCACCCCTGTCCACTCCGTGCTGGGTGTTCAACCACCCCTCAAGGCTCCCACCATCAGGAGAAGGGGCAAAACCCAGCGGGAGCTCGCGAGGACGCGAGCGCCAGCTCCCACATCCCATCCCATCCCATCCCATCCCATCCCATCCCATCCCATCCCATCCCATCCCATCCCATCCATCCCCAGAGTGGCTCTGTGGTACCTTGGGCTCCCCACTGTCCCCCGCCGTGCCCGGGGGCAGCCCCGTGGTGCTCCCCGGTGGCTCCCGATGACCATCCCTGCCCGGCCACCCCGGGTCCGGCGGCCGCAGGAATGCTCCTGGTGTCGCTGGCATGGCCGGCCGGTGGCTGTGCACAGGCAGGAGGTGGCTGCGTGAGGTGGAAGGGCGGCTTTTTATGCTTTTCTTCCTGTATAAATCAGGCCGGGGATGGACAATCCCAGACAGGACGTCCTGTGTGTGTTGTGAGCTGATAACGGGCGCCGCGAGGAGAACAAACACGGCCGCCCCGAAAGGGGGAGAGGGGCCACGGGGGCGGGACCCCCACGCCGAGCCCACCGGGGATGGACATGGGGGGCTGACACGGAGAGGAGGCAGCCACGAGTCCCTGGGGACGCGGGGAGGGATGGGGCTGCTCGCCCAGGCTCCCTCCTGAGCCTGGGACCAGGCCTGAGATGGGTGGGACCCCACCGCCCTCCCACCTCACCGGGGCACATTTCGGCAGCTCCCACTGCAGCCACCTCTCATTCCTCCTCAAAGGAGGACACTGGGGACCCCCACGGCACCAGGGACCTGTGCCAAGCATGGCAGGGCTGGTGGCCACCTCCTCAAGAGGGGCCATGTTGATGTTGACCACCAGTGGTGCACCCTCTGGATCCCCTGAAATCTGGGTCACAAGGCCATGCTCAGTCAAGTTATTGTCACCCCTGTCACACCCTGCCTGTGCTGGGAAAGAGAGAAGTGCATGGTTTGGGCCACTAAACCCACAGGACTTCACCTGACAAAGGTGCTCTCTTCAGGGCCAGGCAGCGAAGAAGCATGGAAACAGCTGCCCTGGATGCCTTAATTTTCAAGCCCATTCTGGTGCAAAAGTGATTGGATTTCAAATTTAATCTCCGTGTGTGTGTGTGTATGTGTGTGACCTCAGTTCTGGGCGACCAAAGCGGGAACAATAGAGTTTTTAATGGGATTTTGGTACTTCAATCCAGACTGAAAACAGAGGCATTTTGGAGCATGAGGGCTGTGGCCGTGGCAATTATTTCTCGACCCTCCAGACCCCACAGCAGCCTGTGGGTTCTGCTGGCAGGGATTTAGGGCCACCTGAGGCTCCCCTGGAGCAGAGTTGTGTCCCCAGCTCGTGCCGGCAGCTCCTGCGCAGGCTCGCGGGGAGCACGGAATCACTCCCTGGGCAAATCCCCCGGGAGCCACGGAATATTCCTGTGTTTATTTATATAAATGCATGGCTAAAGAAAGCCCCCCTCTTGTTTTTCTTGGCAGAAAGGGTTTTAGAGGCTGCCCATCATCCTCCCCAGCGCCAGGTGATGGTGTACCCCCCCCCGTGTGTGAGCGTTCCCAGCTGAGGGAATCTGTGGGAGAACAGCTTTCCTGGGGAATCTCCCCAAGGCAAAAATGCGTGCCTGGGTGCTCACATTAACTTCAGGGAGGCTCAGCCTCCATCTTTTCCTCTCAGTGATGGGTTTTAAGCAGCAGCTCCCCATGGAAAGGAGCTTGTGCCACCTGTGGCATGAGGGATCTCAGCTCCAGGGCTGAGAGCTCTGCCCACCATCAGCACACACACACAGGCTCGGCCCTGCAGTGCACAACAGCTCCAGAGCTCTCCCCAGAACTCTACACCCGAATTTTATCAGCCCCAACAAGCCCTGCCTGGCCCCGTGCCATCTGTCCTGGGATGAATGTGGGCATTGCCCACCCACACCTCTGGGCAGAGCCAGGCACGGAGCAGGACTGCAGGAGAGCAGCAGGAGTGAGATGGGATGTGTGGAAAACGCTTCCTGTTTACCCAGGGTAGCGATCAGCAGGGATGAATGGATGGGTTTGAATCCGAAATGGTGACACTTTGTCTTGTCTGACTCCCAGGGAAGTCGGTGCTGGGGGAAAACCTGGGAGTCAGCCAAGGCTCAGTTACGGCGTGAGAAGGAGGGAGGGAAGGAGGGAGCCAGAGAGTGTTGGTGCCACGCACTCGGCCATGCCAGCCGTGCCCATACCTCTCCCTTCCCCTCCCATTGTCCCCAAACCTCCTGCTGGCATCTCCACTGAGGCTGCAGCACCCTGGCAGCTCCCCAGCCCACCCCAAGGTGACCTCCTGTCTAGCCCACTGTGGCAGGTGGCAGTGGGACCCCCAGAGCAGAGCAGCCATTCTCTTTGTGCAGGGCTCTCATTCCTCCTGGAGGTCTCCAATAAAGACCTTTTCCATTTTCTCTGACATCCATAGGCCTCCTCTCCCTCCCATCGTTACAAGTAGCTGCTCGTTAACACCGAAAGCCAATTGCTAGCAAACTGCTAATTGGATATTTGACATCACATTGCACAAGGAGCTGGTCCTAATCGCATTTTACACCTGGGGGGAGGGCAGGTGTGGGTGCTTTGGCAGCTCCTTGGCAGGACCCAAAGTGGGCAGTTCCTGCAGAGCCCAAGGTGGGCAGTCCCTGTGCAGGTGGGCAGAGTGACACACAACCCTTGGGATGCTTCACCCGAGCCACACTAAGGGCTCAACCTCCCCCCCTTCATTCCCGACAGAGAGCTCAAGGAAAGCCTGATAAGAGAAGGGGAGAAAGTGAGGGAGACAGGGAGCAGAGATTGAAGATCATGCCCAGGCGGTGTTTGAACACAGGCAGCAAAGGCTGGGGAGAAACTCTCCTGCTCTGCAGCTCTGCAGCACTGGGTGGGGACGTGGCCATGCCTCACTGCTGCTGCCGTGATTCCAGGGGGGACAGAGGTGGGAAAAAGCCCAGAGCCTCCCTTTGGCCAAGCCAACATGGTAAAGGGCTCCATTATCTGCCCTCTGGTGCGAGATAAGGCTGCAGCAGAGCAGCTTGTATCGCTCACAGATACTCCCCTGGCTGCAGAGAGCATTCAGGCACTCAGAAGATGTTTGAGCAAGGCCCTATCTTTGAGAAAGCCACGTGCAATGGGAAGGCATGCACAGGATGGGTCGGCTCTGCTCCACAGGGGTTTGGTGTCTCAGCCGATAAAACTGCAGGGCCTCTCTCCTTTTGCAGATCCCTGTGGAGAAAAATTATCACAGACCAAAGAAAAGGGACCTGGGCTCATTGCTGGGCTGAGAATCCTGTCCATTGCTCCCAAATTCCATGAGGTGTGAGGAGATGTGGTCCTTGCACAGCTCTGGTGTCGGCCTTGGAGCCAGCTCCCACCACCACAGAAAGATGGGAAAATTTTTCCATGGAGAAAATCACACTCTGTTAATCCAGCTGCCCCTTTCCTGCACCAGGAACATCTCTGCAGAGGGATGCGTTTACAAGCATTCATTTATTTTTGCTATTCTTGGACAACAGAGTCCAAATCCTAATTGCAGAGCCTTGCTTTCAGCAATGATCCAAAACTCGTATTTTGAATTCTCTGCTGAGTAACACCAAATGATCAACCAGGTAAGGACTCCCACAGGAATGGGAAGTCCCACTGCTTATTTCAGGGAATCCCAGACTGATTTGGGTTGGAAAGGAGCTTAAAGATCATCCAATTCCACCCCCTGCCCTGGGCAGGAACACCTTCCACTATCCCAAGTTGCTCCAGCCTGGCCTTGGATGCTTCCAGGGATCCAGGGGCAGCCACAGCTTCTCTGGGCACCCTGTGCCAGGGCCTCCCTACCCTCACAGGGAAGAAATTATCCCTAATATCTAATCAAAATCTCCCCTCCTTCTGTTTCAAGCTATTCCTCCTTATCCTATCACTCCATGCCCTTGCAAAGGTGATTTCTGGGCTGCTCCATCCTCAGCAGAGCCCTGAAGGCTGAGCCCTCCTCCTCCTCTTCTTCCCTGCCTGCAGCCAACAATCTCTCTCCCAGCAACTCTTACTGGTCACTGTAGACAACAACAAAAAAAGACATTTTAAATCTTCCCAGCAGCAGGAAAAAAACCACCTGCAACTGAGTAAAAGTTTTCTACCTCGAAAAAAAAACCCAAAACCTGTGCATGGGGAAAATGCACTCCAAGGTTCTGATCTCCTCGTGTGGGACAAATCCCAGAGGAGGTCTCCATGGAGAAGACCTGAAGAATGGCCAGAACGTTACACTAATGGTGTCCCACAGAAACGCTGCAGCCAAATAACACCCAGCTGAACAGAGCCCTGTGTCCTTTCTATGAAATTAATAAGGCGTGTAAGAGATAAGTGTCTCCCATTAGTGGATTTTAATACCTCGGCTTAAAAGTGCTACCCAGGAAACTTTCGTGGCTTTTTCTGCTGACTTCGCTGGATTTCGGCAGCATAACAGAGAAGTGGAATTCAGCCTAAAAGTCAGACACTGAATGCAGAAGTCAGGACTTAGGAAAAAGATTAAGAAAACAAAAACAAAAACAAACCAAAACTGTTGATATTTCTCCTCTCTGACACGTTGCAGTCTATCAAAATGGCCACTGCCTTTATTTTGTTTAATCACTTATCTCCATGGAGGGAAGAGGAAATTCCCAAGAACGTACGGTCGTTAAAAATATTAGCCAGGGCCTGGTGATTATTTTTGGTAGCTAAAAACTTCCTGGCTGAGGGATCTGGGCTTGCATTGGACTCGAGTAAATGTTTTAGGGTACCTTTCATAAATACCCATTATACTCGAACCAGTGGGCAGTTTACAATTCAGCTGGGAAGGGCGGGGACATGTTTCTCTTTCTTTTGTTCTGCCTGCCGCATGCTAAAGTGCATAGATCCACACTGAATTAGCATTTAGCTATTTTCTTGTATCCTTAAATAAAGGACCAGTTCACACAGTCAGAAATCTCTGTTTCCTTTCGGGCAGGAAAAAGGAAGTGAATGCGAGGGGCAGATTTGGAGTTTGCTTGCAAGAACAATTGAACTCCCATCCAGAGGGGAAGGGGATCTGCGTCAAGAGGAATTCACTTTTTTTTTTCTCTCTCTCTCTCNGGCAAGAGAAAAAATGACCTTTAGTTTAAAAGCCTGCAAGAATAAAGGTCTGAGCCTTCAGAGCTGCCTGCACAAATTTAGTCATAAAGGCTTTTTCCTGACAAAGGGCTCCCGGGGCTGCTCGCCTTCAGCCACTGCAGACACAGCTCTGCCTGCTCCCCTCTTACTTATCCCAGGTGAAGGGCAGCCCCCAAACCTGTCACCAGCTCCTGCCCACCAGGGACAGTCCCTGCGTGGCTCTGAAAAAATATTTGCCTTTTTTTCTCGCCGTCCCTCCCCAGTGCTGCCCACGCTTGGCAGATGGCATTTAGAGGATCCCCTCGCCTCGCTCCCCTCCCCAAAATCTCATTTATAGCTGCGTGTGCAAGCGGGCAGGGCATTGACTCAGCCTCTTATGTGGCCAGCGCCTCACGCTGGCCCCATTTTGGTCCCTTTAGAGGACACCACAAACCCTCTCCCAGCTTCTCTGGGAATAGGATGTGCACTGAGGTCTCGGGGGACTGGCTAAGAGTCAAAACATTATCTGCGTGGTCTCATCCAAAATATCTCAGTCCTCAGCACTACTCTCCATTTAGTGGGTCTTAAATACCCACAGTGTATTTTTCTCTGTATGTATTTCTCCCTCCCCATGCAAGCCAGATTTCCAAGACAACCTTCCAGAGCTGGAGAACATGGAGGTTGAGCCTTTTTAGGATATCTGAGCATCTCCAAGGGTGTTAAGCACTTCGGGATGAAGGCGATTGCCACAGGCTGGTGCCTCCCTGTGTCTCCCAGCTCTTGCCAGAGCAATCCTGCGAAAAGAGGGACTCATCACCCTTCCCTCCTTTCCACACCTCAGCCAGACCTGTGCCAAACCCTGGCTCCTGCCCCAAACCGGAGCCCAGGCCAGCAGCTCCCATCCTGCGTCCTGCAGCCAGGGCATTGCTTCCCTCCAGGCCTGCAGGTAATGAGTGACCGGGGCCCCGAGGGAGCCCAGGGGATCCAGCTCCACTTTGGGTTCCCACACACTCAACACAAGCTCTCCAGAGCAGTTTTCCTCCCGTCCAAGGAAAATATTTGCTTGGAGTGTGAAGCTGCGGCTGGGCAGCGTCAGTAGCGAATGTCAGCGAGTGCTGGCAGGAGAGAAACTAATTAGACAAAATGGGCCAAATTTCTCCTGGGAGGAGCTGCTCTGTGATCACTGCAGGAAAGATGGATGTGCCCTAATGGTTAAATTGATCATTTTGTGCTCTCTCTTTGCTTCTCTCCTGGTTTTATCTCGGCAGATTTGCTGCCTGCCCGCGGGCTCAGCGGGCTTGGTGACTCTCCTGACAGCATATCATGGACACCTCCCAGCTGAGCTGGGATGAAATCACCTCTCAGCCCTAAAGCTGTGGGTCTCCAGATATATTTTTGGCAGGTTTCCACTTTTCTTCTCCGAAGACGTCTGTCCTCGGTGAGTGCAGCCGGAGGGATGCCCCCACCAGCACTCAGAGGGACAAACCAGAGCCAAGCAGAGACCCAGAGGGACAAACACAATCGGTCCCAAAGGGGTCAGGCATCACCTCTGCTGAGATCAGATGTCTGCAGAGCCTGGCACTGGGCAGAGGTGCATCTGGGAGCGCTGGGATGACTCAGTCTGTGAGGAAATGTTGTCACCTCCAGCCCCATGCAGCAGCTCTGCTCCCTCACTCTGCCTCCAGCTCCGCACACGGTTTTACCCTTTACTACCAAAACTTCCTGACCAAACCTCCCCACCAGCTGAAGCTCCAGTGAGGTTTCAGGTCCTACTTATGGGTCTGTTACATCAGGGGAGCCCATCTGGGAGCCCATCCCCACCTCCTGCCCCTGATGGGAGCAGAACAGCAGCGGGAGAGGTGCATGGACAAAGGGAGGATTGCACCAAACTCACAGCAATTTGCCAGCCCTGAGGATTACTGCTCTTGCTCCTGTTCCCCTTGAGCTCCCAGCACAGAGCATGCATGGGCTGCACCTCCCACCTTGGTGCATAAAGGTGATTCATTAACCTGCAGGAATGAGGAGCCTAAACTTTCCCCCAGTGCCCGTGACAGCAGCAGCTCCCCGTGGTGCAGCCGGGCTGGGGACAGGCTCCCGGGGTGGGACAGGCTCTGGGGCCGTGCCAGCCAGGCAGGACATGTGTACACAGCTCCTCAGGAATGCACCCTCCCAGCAGGAGCTGCAGAAAGGCACAAAGTCCAGGAGAGCCCAGCTGGATGCATGGGGCTGAGTACCAGGAGGGGTTTTGTTCCCTCCAGGGAAAGGTTGGGTTTAGCAGAGTCACAGCACTGGGTTTGGGATGCCAGGCTGGACTGGGGGGATAAGCCCTGCAGTGGTGGGACCAGGCAGGCTCTTCCCGAGGCAGGGCAGATGGTGACAGGGTTCTCAAGGCCAGGGATAGTGGCAGAGCTGGAATCTTGAGCCCCACAGCACCTGCGGGGCTGCCAAGCTCCCCATGGGGCTGGAATAGGCTCACTCCCTCCCCAGCCCTTGATTTACCCACCAGAAGCAGCAGAACCAGTCCCATAAAAGGGCTGAGCAGACATTGGGATTTCTGCCCCAAATGTCACCTGAGTGCTCCATCAAAGAGGACAAACTCGTCTAGAAGAAACCCTGGGGAAAGACCCAACTTTAATTCACAGCAAAAGATCACTTTCCTTCTGCTCCTGGAGGATGCAGGGCTCAGGGATGCTGCTGGAGGCTGTGCCAGCCCAGTGGGGAGCCTTCAGCTGTTTTTATTCATAGAAATCCAGGGTCTGTGCTCCGAGGAAACAGGCAGGGCAGCACCAATGTCACAGCAGGAGCGATAATGTCTGGATCAGCCTGAGAAACAGAGCCATTGGAGCAGGACCTTGTCACGTGCCTGGTTCCTCCTGCTGCACAAATGAACAGTTCAGGTTGGACTGTCTTATTTTCCATAAACACACCAGGTTTCTAATCCAGGATTTGCAGGACAGCGCTGCCGGGGCACTGCTTTGAGCTCAAGTGTCAGCCTTAAACCTGAGCTTTGCTGAGATTAGTCCCAGACACAAAGCTGGCAGCACTCAGCTGGTTCTATATGAGCACAAAAATTGGTCGGATCAGGATTCCTGTGGCACACAGTGAGCGAAATCACCGGCCTGTTACTTCTGAATTCCTTTTATTTTCTTTTTTTTTCCTTGCTCTGTTTTGATTCTGATTTATTTTTCTATGGTAGGAAGCAGGTCAGAGATGGGTTGTGACATACCCTGGGCTAATTCCGTGGAAAGCCTGTTTTCCAAAGGAAACATTTGCCATCTTACTCCCAGCTCTGATTTGCCTGTCCCTGCTCACTTGCCAGAGCTTGTTCTGCAACGTTAATAGGAAAGTTTCTTTGCACAGAGCCAATCGTGCCCAAGTGATTTTGTTCAAGGGATAAAAACACATTCCCTTTGCGTTTCAGGTGACATTTATTTGGTGGATGAGTTGGAGAGCTCGGTGGGCAGAGAGGAAAAACATCCTCGTGAGGAGCTCTTTCAAAAGAAAAGAAACCAGAATCCAGGAGAGATAAGAAAATGAGCGTTTGCAGAATCTGGGAAAGCCTCGTGCAGGGGGGACGGAGACAAAGCACGAGAATGCACTTTATTTGTGACAAGCTTTCCATCCTGGGCAGCCAAACAGGACATCCTGCTTCAGTTCTCCTTCCTCTCTTTAATTAGAGTTGCGTTCAGGACACTGCCATTAATGTCATCTCAGCATTTCCATGACAAAGCCCTGTTTTTTGCTGGACTTTAGGAACTTGGCCCTAGAAAAGCCTGTTCTTAGTGCAGATCTGTTCAGCTCAGAGGCTGGGGCAGGTCTGCAGCCAGCTGCTGTGACATTTCCATCTCAGAGAGCTGCCACCAGCTCAGGGAGAGAGTGGTTCCATCCAGGATGTGGGAGCAGTGAAGGAAATCAGAGCCCATCTCTGGGCACAGCAGGGTTAGGGGTGTTTTGTGCCCCAGGAGTGTCTCCATTTCAGGTTTGAATTGTGGCACCTCTCTGACATCACAAAGTTCACTGAAAACACACCACCCACCTTTTCAAATCTCTGAGCCGCTGGGGAAGCCTCTGTGGCTGCAAATAATTAAAAAAGAATCTGAAAAGAAAAGTGGATTCTCCAGCAATGCTGTTTTCACTGCCTGAGAACAGGGCCTGGCTCCAGGCCCCCCCAAAAAGGAGCCCCCTGAAATCCCTGCCAAAGGGGTTCAAACACCAACCTGGCTGACAAGGGAGCTGTAAAACATTCGTTGTTCAAAGAAGCTCCTTAAACACCAGGACAGCCTGGCAGAGTTCAATCAGCTCTGCTGATAAACCAGATTCCTGCCGCGCTTCTGGTGCTGCATAAACTCCTTCCTTCAGGTCTCCACGGCAGGACCTGGGCTTTGTGCACATCCCTGAGCATGCAGGCAGGAGAAATCCTCCTTCCCATCCCACTGAGAGCCCTGTGACACCAGACTGTGCATCCCTGAGCAGGAGAAGCCAGAGCTCAATCCAGCCAACGCCTCTGGGTCTGGTTTTGGCTCGGGAAGTGCTAAGTATTATTAGCAAAAAGAAAACCGCTTTTTTTTTTCTTTTTTTTTTCTTTTCACGGTGGAAATACTAGTCCTTCCCACCAAAAATATTGCTGTGGTTCTTCAACTCCTAGAGGGAGGGCAAAGAGATTCCTTTGTTCCTGCTGCAGTCCCAGGTGTGTTGCAGGCATCCAGAGCGGGGCAGGCTCTGGGAGAAGCTGTAAAGCCACATCTCAACACAGGATACTCCAAAGCAGACAGAGTTAAGGCAAACATCCTTTTGCTGCTCCTCTTTCACTTCCCACTTGAGGGGAGGACACACAATGGCCCTGCACGCTGTGCTGGGGGATGCCCTTCCTGCAGTGGGGCTGCATTTTCTCCTGGTTTCCTGCACTGCATTTTCTCCTGGTTTCCTGCACTGCATTTTCTCCTGGTGTCCCCTGTGCCAGGCTCCCACAGCCACCATGGGCAATTCCCTGCCTTTTCCCACCCCTGCTGCCACCCCACAGCTCCCCTCGTTAGCCAAGGAGCCCAATCAGAGAAATTACCTGATTCAAACGGACTAACAGAGTGAGGAAATGGTTGGTTTCGGGGTCCCCATGTTGCCTTTTCCTGGCCTTAAAATTAAAACCAAAACACGGGAAAAAGAGGTTTTTACCTCAGTATTTATTTCAGGATCCTTGGGTGCAGCACTTGGTCCAGGTGGAATGCACTGAAAATGCATGCACAGCCTCACACCGAAATACAAACAATTATAGGTTGTGCAAAATTAGCGTATTTATCAAAGATTTTTCCAATGAGAGCCTCGAGTGAACCTCCCGTTCTGATGGGTTTATTTTAGTTTAAAAAAAAAACCTTCCCGTTTTTTTCTGGATGGGTTTATTTTAGTTTGCAAAAATATGTTTTGGAGAGGACCTTGGTGTCTGGGGCTCCCAGGATGTTTGGTCTCCTGGTTTAACGGTGCCATGGGGCTGAGCTGAGTTATCAGGGTTGGAAAATTACAATTATGTAAAAGCACTAAGAATACATAAAATTATATAAAAGGGTATGTAAGAGAGGTATAAAAGAAAAGACAAAAAATCACCCTGGCATCACCCAAGCTGTTTGGAGCTGCCTCCCCAGTGTCACACCTGCTGGAGCCAAGGGGTTTGGGTAAAAGGCTCTGATGCTCCAATGCCACCCCATGGGAGAATCCCTCGTGGCTGCTGCGCTCTGGCTGAGCAGAGATTTAGGATGCACCGGCACAGCTCTTCCTCAGCAGCTCCCACCCATGCTGGGCAAGCCCGGGAAGGGCTCTGGGCTCCATCCCCGTGTCCGGGCAGCAGCGGGCAGGGCAGGGCAGGAAGGGCCCGGCGGAGACGAGGAGATGAGTGTTTCCTGCCGCTCCGCAGCCGCACACAACAGCGCTGTCACTCAGCGGCCCCCGCGGGTGCGGCGGCGAGATAACTCCAGACGCGGCCACCATCACTTCCCCCCTTTGTCCCTGGCTTTTTTCAGGCCTTCCTGAGCACAAACGTCCCATCTCCAAAGGAATGTCACCGCTGCTGGCCGCCCACGGGATGCCGAGCGGCCGCGCTGCCTCACGGAGATCCGAGTGCTCCAGCTGATGCCTCTCCTTCGTCTTAAAATTAAAACTAAAACGCGGTTTATGTGGAAAAAAAAAGGAGGTTTTATTTCGGTCTTTGTTTTAGGATGTTGGGGCACGGCACTTTGTTTAGGTGGAATGTCTTGAAAGTGTATGTACACTGAAATACACACAGTTATTTGCAAAAGTGCACACAGTTTGTGTGAAATGCACACAATTAATCGCAAAATTAGTGTATTTATTAAAGGTCTCTCAATGAAAAGTTCAAGTGAACTTTGAGGAACTTTTCTTGATGGGCTTATTTTAGTTTCCAAAAATATGTTCTGGAGAAGACCTTGGTGTCTGGGGCTTTCAGACTGCTTGGTTTCTTAGTTTAACAGTACAGCAGGTCTCAGCTAAGTTATCAGACTAGGAAAGTTACAAGTGTGTAAGTTAAAAGCACGAAGAATACATAAAACTATATAAAAGAGCGTGTAAAATGGGTATTAAAAAAAAAAAAGCAAAAAATCATTCTGGCATCAGAGCACCCCAGGGTGTGGAGTGATTGGCAGCCCTGGGCTGGGAGCTGCCATGGGAGGACACGCAAGGCATCCCAGCGTGGAACTGAAGGGCCACATCCCCACAGTTTCCTGGCCTGAGTCACTCCCCAGTGCAGGAGATGAAAGGCTGTCGGGAGCTCACGGAAAACAACCCACTCAGGAACTCAGGGCAGCCCCAGAGCCAGCACACCCAGTGTTCTGCACATTCCTCAGGCTCCTGGGAGGGCACAGCTCCCCTCCAGCCTCACCAGATGCCTGAGCCCATCCTGGAAGGTGCTCGCAGGTCGTTTCATGGCTGTGACAGTCCCTGCCCCTTGCCTGTCCCTACATGAGCCAGCCCAGGATAACCCCCAGGCACTGCTGTCCCTGGCAAAAACCCCACAAGAACCCTTCTGATCTGCAGGGAGCACTTCCACCCCTCAAATTAGGCTAGGGTTGTTTTTTTTTTCCACAGGTCCCTTCTCCAAAGAGGGCTCTGGGTTTGGCTCTTTGGATGCTGCCACCCTGATGTTTTCCCTGCCACAGCAGTTCTCCAGGGGCAAGGGGGGCTTGGCAGGAGCAAGGGGGAGATGTGGCACCCCCAGAGAGGGCCCTTGGACAGCACAGCACAGCTCCAGTGTCCCCAAAGCCAAGGCTGGAATGCAGCGAGGCAGTTTCATTATCTCCTCCCCCTGCCTCTCAAGGACAAAACAATCTAACGGCTGTAGAAACACATTTTTCACCGAGGGATTCTTCATTAGTGCTTGTTTCCTCTCCAAGCCCTTTTCCTGGAAGCAGTTTGTGCTGACAGGGGTGGGCAGGAGCAGCCACGGGACGCAGGGGCTGCAGGAGTGCGTGAGGGAGCTCACACGTTCCGGCCACGCTCCATGGCCCAGGGTTACACCTGGACACGCTGCAGTGCCGCTGGACATCAGCATTCCATGCCTGGAATCACAGGCAGGCAGGGGGAGAGCGAGGGGGAACGGTGTTATATGAAAATGGGAGAAATTAAATATTAGGAAGAAATCCTTCCCTGTGAGGGTGGGCAGGCCCTGGCACAGGGTGCCCAGAGCAGCTGTGGCTGCCCCTGGATCCCTGGCAGTGTCCAAGGCCAGGTTGGATAGGACTTGGAGCAACCTGGGACAGTGAAAGGTGTCCCTGCCCATGGCAGGGGTGGGGCTGGATGACCTTTAAGGTCCTTCCAACACAAACCATTCCGTGATTCTATGATTGTAAGCACCTTGCAGACAGGTCCTGGTGTTCCCAGCCCAGATCCTCCTGGGTGTCCCACCATGGATGGTCCACGGCTCCTGCTCTAAAACCTCCTGCACAGCTGTTTATGGACCAGCCATAAATATTTGCTCCCGGCTGAAGTTTTCCCAGGAAAAGTTTCAACCCACCAGCGATTCCTCCCTGAGCCAGTTCTTCCCTGGCTGTTTACTTTCGGAGTTCCTCCAAGTTGAACACAGGTTTTTTTCTACAACAACTGGAATACAATATCTGTTATCTCCATCGATTATAACGAGCCAATTACAGATCCTGCAGCAGAACCAAGCAAGAAAAAAGATGATGCTGTAACAAAAGAAAAGTGACCAGACACCAAACTGCAGCCAGGCAGCTCCGGGGAAGGAGGGAGGGAGGGAGGGAGGGAGGGAGAGATGGAGCTGGCAGGGGGAGGAAAAGGATATGGTGCTTCTGGGAGCCGCGGCCGTTTGAAGGCTGCGAAGGGAAGCAGGCCAGAGGGTTATCCAATCTCTCGGAGCAGACATTTCCGCCTGGCACGCCCCAGCGGCACAGTCCCTCCGCTTCATTAATAAATCACCGATCCCGCCCGCTGCGGCTGCCCCGGGGAGGAAACGGGAGCCGGGGCGAGCGGGGCCGGGAGCGGGGCGCGGGTGCCTCCGTGCCCGTGTGGGCACTGGGGAAGGTGTAGGAGCCCCTGAAGATCCTGCACAGCCCTTTCCAGCTCGCCTGGATCGGGCACAAGAAGTTGCAGTCCCCGTGAGCCAGCACAAGCACTTGTGACACAACCTGGAGATGGGCAGAACCCTTCCCTACCGTCCGTTCCCCCTTCCCAGCTCTGTATTTACCGGAATCCCAAGTTTCCAAGGGCTCCCAGGCTCTCCAGGACACCCTTTCAGCGCAAGCAGCGTTGTTTCTGCCCGGGAACACGAGCGCGGTTTATTCAAGGGCCGCTCGGCATTTTTGGCGGACGATTTTGGGCAGACTTTTGCAGATGTTTGAGCACAGGCAACACGGGCGGTCCTGCTGGATCCAGCCACCACGGCAGCATCCCGACCCGTTCCCTGGTGGTACCCACAGTGCCCTGACCCCCGTGGAGATGGATGGAGGGGATGGCAGGGGTGATGGCGCACGCCGTGTGTCATAACCCCGTGTCACCCTAGAGCTAAAGCAGGAGGGACAGGGACACACCCAGCGTGAGGCTGCTCGAGCCTCCAGCAGGGTGATGCAACCACCATCCCTGGCCCCCACACCTCCCTGGGACGTGAATGACACGAATTCCTGCCACCAGCGCTTCCTGTTTTCCTACTACAACTGCTCACGCTTCCCCGCAGTCCTTGACCCCCGGGGCTGTGCTTAGAAAAGGATGCGAAATCCCTCTCCCGCAGCCCGGGGCTGGGATTGGGGCTGCCCCGGGAGCGCTGAGCCCGCGGCCTCTCTGTCCGTGGGTCTGTGTGTCCATCTGCGTGGACACGGTGGTCACACGATGCTCCCCCACCCGAGCCGGCACAGCTGCCAGCGGCCTCGGGGGAGAGCATCTGATAGCTCGGGGAGGGAAAGCAGAGCCACAGAACAAAGCAAAGCCCAGCAAAGCCGAGTCTTGGATTCCAACCCTCTTTCTCCCCCCCACCCCCGTCTCTGAGCATGGAAATACAGCTGTTTTACACTTGCACTTCCCCCAAATCGCAGGTTGATCTCTCACAGAGCCAGGCTGATCAAAGCTCGAGGGTTTTGCTTTCCCTGCACACCTGGAACATTCTCCAAATCCCTTCCTAGCGCTTATTGCCCCGTGGCACAGGCTGGCATTCCCAAAGTGCCAAGCAGAGGACGGTGGGGTTTCTGTGAGAGCAGAAGCTGCTGCCCCAGGCTGTGCAGACCACCACGGGCACACAGGTTTAAGGAAATGGCCCAGCCAGGGCAGGTTGTTGCCTTTCAGAGTCACCACCTCTCATCCCTGCTGGGAAATGATGCTGCTCCAACTTTTCAGTGTTTTGAAGTGTAAAGTAAATGATGATCAACCCAGAATGATGGGTGTTTCACTCTCCTTTTCTTGGTGTGACATGACACTTCAACTCTTCAGTTTTGTTTCATTTTTCTCTTGTGGGAGGTCAGAAATCCCTTCACAAACAAACCCAGGTCTCCCCGAGCATCTTCACCACAGGAAGCTCCACACACAGAGACATTGCAGTGGGGACAAGAAACATGAGCAGGACTTTGGGGAGAGGGAAAAGACAAGAGCAGTGGGTACCAGTTCAGCCAGTACCAGGCAGATCCAATATTCGTGACCTTTCTTGCAAAACGGAACCGTGATAACCATTTATTTTGAGGCTTTGCAAGTGGAGATCTTTTCATCCAACAGTGCTAGGCCAGACCACCCAGCAGCACCAGGCTGTCCCTCGGGGACATCATCAAAAGCTCTGCAAAAAGGGGGTCAGCTCCCAGAAAACAGATGTGAGGACACAGTGCCCAGCCCTCTGAGCCGTCCTCTGGCCACACCTGGGCGAGCCCTTTGCACAGGTCAGGGAGCTGATCACAGCCCTGCTCCCACCGCGCAATAGTAGCTGGATAAAAGTCTCCCTCTCCCAGCTCGGGGCTCCGGTTACACCACACTTAATCCCGGAGCCAGCTTGACATTGCAGCTCCGGGCTGATTGCGTGACCCAGTTGTGAGACAGCGAGGCCCCGCTGAGCTCAGAAATGTTAAATACATTGTAATTGGACCCCCGGTGCCTCCACTTTTCTTCCGATGAAGAGGCCCTGGGAAGTGAATTTTCCAGAGCGTTCCCGGCAGCCGTGGCCCCGGAGAGCAGCTGATTCCCGATCCAGCACGGACACATTGGGAAGCTCTTCCCCATCTGTGGGGTGGTCCGTGCTGGCCACATCGACTGCAAAGCGAAGGAAAACCCAATCCACCCGTTCCTGGTTTATCCCAGAAGGAAACAGGAGCGGGGCTAGATAAGGAGTGAACTCCCCGGGGAAAGGAGGGGAGAGCTGTGCACCTCCCTGCTCCAACTTTTGCTCTTTGCCGCACCTTCGGTATCAAATCTACCCCAAGATGCTGCCGGCGGGCAGGCCTGGTGAAAGGGATGCCAGGGAGCCTCCAGTGATACCCAGCTCTGCCCTGGTGCAGTCAGGAGCGAGGTGCCAGCAGGGACCAGCTGGCTGCTCTTGCATCTCCCCACTCCCTGTCCCCTCCTGGGGAATTAGGGATGGCAGCAAGTTGGGAACACCTCAGCCCTGATATGCTTGAGGGGCAGCACGGGCACTTGTCCCCTCTGTCACCTCTCTCTGCTGTTGCCAGGGGAGGCTGGAGGCTCCTCAGGGCAGGGCTGTCTCCAATGCTCCCAGGTGCTACTTTGATATAAAAAGCAGCACTTCCCCCAGCTTTAAAACACTTTTTCCTCCCTGCCAATGCAGGTGAGCGCTCCTCTCGCAGCTGCTGTCCTCTCCAGAGGAGGTTTGAAGGCCATGGTCACAAAATCAGCAAACTGGGGCAAAAGACTCTGCCAGACACATAGGCAAAGGAAACAGATGCAAGGGGAGCTCTGTGACAGCCTTGGTTTGCTACCAAACACTCCAAAACCTTGCGAGGACAAACCTAGTAGGAGTGTGAAACTTCTCTGGTTTTTGGGGACTTTAACAAAAAAAAAGCCGCTTCGTTCTCCTGAAGTTTCCAGACTCACAGGTCACAGCCAGGGGGGATAAGTGCCAGGCAGAAGCTGCTCCCTGGGGTGTTGGGGCAGAGCTGGGGGCACAGCAAGTCCAGTGGGAAATGGGGAGCACCCACATGGGAAGCAGGAAAGCTCCAGTCCTGTTCCCATGGCTGTTGTGGGCTGGACCTCACATTTTTAGTAGTAGGAAGAGTTTTGATGCTCAAAGAAACCCAAGACGGGGCACACAGAGGCATTTCAGGGAGGGAGATGCTCTCGTGGTTTGCCTTCCTTTGAAGTAAAAGCCCCGGGAAAGGCAGGAACGCATCCAAAGGCACTTAATTAATCCAACTTGTCACATTAACAACATCAAAACAGCAACTGCAGCAGAGTCTGGGGCTCGTCTCACACCCACCAAGCCAGGAGGGTTCTGCAGAGCTTCCCCAGAGCTCGGGCAGGACGCAGAGGGCTCAGGACACCTCGATGGCATTGGTGCAGCACTGGGGACAGTGACACCAGGCCCCCACACACCGTGCTCAGAGCCCACTTGGAACACAGACTGAGCAGAGCCCCCGGCGTGTTCTCTGCTGCCCTGCACCCTCCAGCTGGGAGGTTTGGTCGTGTTTCTGTATCCATGAACGCATGTGTGCCCTTTCCCAGGTCAGGGAATGAGGATTCCGTCACCCCCATGATCCCACTGTTCATGGGGGTGGCTGTGCCTGAGCCCCCTGCCCTGGCATCCCAGCCCCCAGACTCTCACTGCCTTCCCCCAGTGCCTGACCCCAGCTGATAACCTCGGGAAGCTCCCTCTGACCTGGAGGAGCTGGGAAAGGGAAAGATGTTGACTTTTAACCTCCTGCTGGGCTTCGTCCTCCTCCTGAACAGGCTGAGCTCCCCCCTGCTGCCTCCTCTCCACCCTGAACCCATCCATCTCCCTGCTGCCGGAGGGGCCTCAGGAGCTGGAGGCCTCCAGGTTTTCCCATGATCCCACCTTAGAATAGGGAGGGAAGAGCTTCACTTCCAGCCACAACCTCTCCTGGACCCACAGCTCCCTCCTGTCCCTTCACCCCTCACCTGCACCCACAGCTCCCTCCTGTCCCTTCACCAGCTCCCTCCTGTCCCTTCACCAGCTCCCTCCTGTCCCTTCACCCCTCGCCTCAGGGCAGCAGGACCCCAGGCCAGGCTCAGGGAGACCTGAAGGGGCAGAAAAATTCTGGCAGAGCATTTTTGACAGTGGTTGAACCCCAGGCTTTGGACAAGTCCCCGAGTGAGACAGACCTGACCCCTTCCCCTCACAGCCTGGCCGAAAGGAGCCCCACACCCAGCCAGGAGCTGGAGATAAACTCGGGGCTTTGATGTGGAGGTGAAAAGCGAGATGTCCCATGCCAGCCCTTATCTCCCTTTTTCTTCTACCCCTGCTGTGAACCGGAGGTGTTGGGAAAACCCTTTCCCGAAGGCACCCCTGGAAAGGAGGGGATGGTACCCTGAGAGCCTGGGGAACTGTGGCTGTGGGTGCAGCCCAAGACACCGAGAGCCACCCGCCTGTCACAGCAAGCCAGGCACATCCCCAGGGCCCAGCAGCAGCTCAGGCACAGAGCTGGGACACATGGGCTGCTCACAGGAGGCTCCAAGCCACTCTGCATCTCTCTCTTGCCTCCTTCTGCCCTCCTCTGGCGTCCGTCGGATGTTTTCCTTGGGTTATTCTCACCGGCTAAATCCCGTTTGTTGCCGTGGAAGCAGAGCTGTAAGGAAGCCTCCAGCGTGGCTGGGGTAATTATCTTGTGCTCCAGGAACTGCCCTAGTTGTTTGTTATTAATGCTGGACGGAGCATTCCCTGCCCCAGGGAAATCCCAGCCCTGATCCTGCCAGGGTTGGGACTGCCAGGATTCCTCAGAAAAAGGGTTTGGGACTAAATATCCAGCGTGAGGCGAGGAGGAGGAGGAGGAAGCAGGGCCAAGAGTCGGGAAGAGGTTCCTTGGGAGCAGTGGGAGCTACTTGTCCTAGCTCCCAGCTTAGGAAGGGGAAGCACACCCCACTGTGGCTGCTCCTGTGCTTGGAAAGGCATCCAAGAGCTCCCTGATGGAGATCTCCCATTTCAGCTCCCGGTGCTTTCCCTCAAGGGGTCACCGGGATTTCCCAGCAGGGAAACCCCGAGGAGAGGGAATGTTAGGGCTGGGAGCTGCGCCTTGCATGGCACTGCTCTCCGAAGGGAGAGGCAGCAGGGAGGAAAGGGAGAGCTGGTGCTGGGAGGTTTTGTTCCTCCTTCACCCTGCCCGCTTCAGAGAGGTGAAAATTCAGGAAAGGGGGAGTGCTCTTGTGGAAAAAAATCCGTGCATATCCGTGCTGGATAGTGCAGGCTCTCCAGGGAATGTCCTCCTGCTACCTCAGGGTGACACACCACAGCATCTGGGATGCTGCAGGGACAGCACCGGGGGGCTGGAGGCTCTTTATTTTTTTGGGACATTTTTTTTAAGCGTCAAAAACACATTTCAGGAAACTTTAGGTGAGAAAAATTTAATATAAAGCTGGGAGTAGCAGCATCTCCGGGCGACAGGAAGGTGGAGCGGGAGAGCCACGCTGGCGGGAGCTGAGTGCTGAGAGCAGAGGTTTCTTTGGTTTCGCAAAAACCAGAGGTTCAAAGCTGGCAAATGTGTGAAGCTGTCTGCTGGCGTGGGTCAAACTGAGGCAGCAGCTTCACAGGGAAAGAGGAGGCAGGATGGATGCAATAAAAACATGGAAATGCTTTGCACCAAGGCTTGCCAATAACAAGTTTAATTCTGGAGCTGCTAAATGTTTTGTCTCGTCACTGTCAGATCCAAAACGTGCTTTTGGTGAGCAGCATTTTGCCTGAGAAATTGCTCCCAGCCTCGAAAGAAAGAGAAAAAGCCTTTAAAGGATACTGAACGGCCCCCGAAAAAGAAAGGAAGGTTTTAATTTCACATGGAACAGAGCGTTTGCACAACGAACCAGAAAAGGAAACATGGCAGAGAGTCTCCCGTTGGGCCTGAGCCTGTCTGACTTTGTCCTTGTGGTTTTCGGTTCAGCTACAGAGCAGAAACCTCTGGTTTCCCCCCACCCCCCCAATTTTTTTCTCTCAGAGCCCTCAAGAGCAGCCTCGCCAGGGACACAGGCGTGGGAACTGAGCCTGGCAGTGCCCGTGGAGCTGCAGTGGGACGTGACTCACCCGCTTCGGGTGCCACTGCTTGAAATCCCTCCCCAAACCCCCCACTCTCAGCCGGGGCTGTTCCTCTTCCAGCCTCAGCCATGTGTTTCTGTTTACTTGCTGTGTGTGCCAGCAGAGCCTCGGCGTCCACACACATCGTGTTTGCATGTAAGCTGCAAATTTGAGTTTGATTTGGTGGGCTGGAGGCCCCCGGGGGCCTCTTGGATGCCTTTGAAAGAAGTCGCTGGGTCTGAAAGGTCTCCAGCGCGTGGGGATGTGTGGTCCAGGAGAGGTGCTCAGAGGGGGAGTGTGGGAAGGAGAGCGGGAGGGAAGAGAAAGGAAAAAGGAGATGAAAAGGATGGGGATAATGGAGGGATTCCAGAGAGGAGAGGGATGGCACCCAGCACCCAGCCGGTGCCCAGGCCACGGCTCACACACACACACACACACACAGAGCCTCATCTTCCCACGTAATTCCCAAGGGATGTGGCAGGATCTCAGCATCCCCTCCCTCGGGGCAGCAGAGACAGAGCCATTTCTGGCTGCCCAAGCCCTGCAGTGACCTCCTGGTCTGGTCTCCCTCTGCAATCTGGTGGTGGTTTTTGCAGAGCCCATCCCTGTCCCCCCACACTCCCCCCACACCCGGGGGCCGCCGTGCCCTCGCATCCTCCAGCACTCCCGTCTGAAACACCCAGCAGGAGGCTGGGAACGTTTGGCTGCTCTCCCAAGGAGATTTTCCTTCATAAAACACAAGGCAGGCGGGGGCTTTTCACAAGCAGTGGGCACGGCTGAATCCCTTTTCTCGGCAGCCAGCGGGAGGAAAATGGAAGGGGGACAAGAGACGGGACGGCCACGGCCTTTGTTCAGTTTTTGAGGCGGAAAGAGGACGGGATGGGGGGTTTAAAGATATAATGATGGGCCTGAATGTGCTGGAGGAGCAGCTTGGGGTGGGGGAGGCTTCAGGCTGCCATGGCAGGGGACAGGCGAGGTTTGGTTGTCACTGCCAGAGGCTCACGGGACAGGGGTGAGCCCCTCGTGCTGAGCATCCAGAGAGTTGGGATCTTCCTCTGGGCTCAGGGTGGCATCCAGGGGGGAAAAGCCTGCCTGGGAAGTGTCCAAAAGGGACATGGTGAAGAGGGTGATGCTGGTTAACCGTGATCCTTGAGGGCCTTTCCCACCTTAACAACTCTGTTATTAAATAAATTAATAACCCAACACTGTTTCACCCTTCGGAGCTTATGCACTGCCTGACCCCGAAAGAGTGAGGAGAGGGGACCCCAATCCTGCTCCTGCACCTGGCTCTGGCTTTGTCCCCACAACCCTGAGGAGCTGGGGACGGTGGGGACAGGGACAAGGACAGGGACAGGGCCACCACTGCCCTGGGGACCCGTGGGGAAGCCAATCCGTGTGTCACTAGATGGCGGCTCCACCTCAGGAATGGCTGCAGGGGCACGGCAGGGGCCAGCCTGGGGCCTCCTGTCCCCCCATGGGGGCCCAGCACAGCCCCCCATGTCCCCCTGCCACCCGTGTCCCCACAGGCACCAGTGGAAGCCACCGTGGCCCATGCAGGATGGGTTTCTTTCTCTGCCTCCTGCAGCCCCACCTTACAGCACCATTCCTGCTGGTCAGGACATCAAGTTGCACCAGAGGAGGTTTAGGTTGGATATTAGGAAAAATTTCTTCACTGGATGTGGGGTTCCCTCTATCCAGCTCCTTCCCACGGGGCTGCTCCCCAGCCACAGCTCAGCCTGACCATGGCTGGGGTCAAAGAACTGCATCCCTCTCGTCCCCCCTCAAGGAAACCCAGAGGGAGACATGGAAAAGATCTCATCTCATGCCTAGACCACCCCGGGCTGAGGGTATGAACCTCCCGTGGTGGTCTAAAACACCCTGCAGCACAAGAGAAAAAGGCCTGGGCAGACGCAGGCAGGGAGGGTGGATGTGCATCCCACTGGGGCACGGTCTGGGATCATCATCCGTGCAAAATTATCGGGATTCCCTGGGAGGTAGAAAAGCCTCAAAAATGGGAAGCAAACTCCTCTCCCAGCAGCACACATTCCCCCCAGCTGCTGTGCTGCCCCTCGCTCAGCCCCGTGCCACGGTGTTTGCATTCCCAGTATGACCAGTTCCCTCCGGCTCTGGACAGACTGGCAGCTTTAAGGCACAGCCAGGCTGAGCAGGTTCCTCTTCCCAGCCTCCCATGCCCTGCCAGAGCCAACTTAGCTGAGAGTAATTAGTGTGGTTATCAAGGGAAGAGGTGGATTAATGTGGGAAAGTCATTGATGAAGGCAGAGAAGGGCAGATGCTTTCCTGGAGTCCCCGATCAATACGGACCTTGGAGGATGAATGAGGGCTTCAAAGAAGAGCATCAGTGAACAATTGAATGCTTTTAGCTCCCGGATGGCTGCTCTGCCTGGAGCAAGGAGTGAAACACGGCCCAGGGCACCCAAACACTCTGCCAATTATCCCTCCTTGTGCCTCGGGAGGAGCCTCTGCCCACCGGGTGCCCGTGCAAGGCAGGAGGATGATGCTGGTGGGGCAGGGTGGAGATGGGCACCGAGTGGAGGTGCCTGTGAATCTGTTGAAATCCAAATTCCTTGAAATCCAAGTCCCCTCTCGGCCCTCTGGGTCTGCTTCACACTTTCCCTTCCCGGCAGGGTGAGGGGACACCGGCAGCACTGCTGGTGACCTCCAGGGCTCTCTGGGACAGCTACAGCCTTGAACGTGCTCCATGCATGACAGCGGGGGAGAGAAAATTATCCTCACAGCCCCCAGTCCTCTCTCAGAGCCTGAGCAGCTTCCAGAACCTCCTGTCCCAAGCCCTGCCCCGTGCCCTGCTCTGTGCCACTCAGCCAGAGGGCTGTGCTGCCTGTCACCGTGTGCCCCTGGCCTTGCCAGCATCCGCTCCCCCTGCTCCTTTTTGCTCTTGCTTTATCGTGCAAGGCAAAGATAGAAAGTGGGTCAGGAAGAGCCGGGAGGAGCTGCTGGGAGGGGAGGGAATGACGGAGCTGCGAGGTCACAGGCTGAGCTGCAGTCCCTCCAGGACATGCACTGCTGTCCTGTGACACCAGTGACACCAGTCTGGTGGCCACCACGGCTCCTGAGTGCCACCACTCCTGGAAGCAAGGCACACATGGGCACGTCCCCGTGCCCAAAGCTGGTCCCCTCCAAGGCAAAGCCTTGCCAGTCTCCAAGGTGCAGAGAAGTTTTGTCATTGTTTCAGGGGAAACTGAGTCACGGAATGGGAAGCAGCTTGCCCAGAGCCACCAGCCTTGGCAGTGCCTGCCAGTGGATGTGTGCTGAGCCACGTGGGTGGCTCATTATGGCTCACATGGGCCATTTATTGCCCGTGGCCCTTAGTGCTGTCCAGGCGGCAGAAGGGACCCCAGATCCCGGTCACAGGAGCGTGGCTGAGGTGTGTGAGGGGACAGCAGAGCTGTCCTCGTCGCCGGTGCCAGCAGGGCAGCGCTGCCCATGCAGGGCTGGCCGTGTCCCGGCTCCGGCCGTGCCAGCCGCCTACAGCACCCAGGGCTTTACTCGAAAGCCAAGCGGGGCGGGACTGCTCTGCAGAGAGGGAGAAAAACCAAAACAAATCGGAGCATGTTTTTTTTTGCACTCGCGGCCCAGCTCCCAACCCCTCCTCTGTCATCGCCTCTGGAATGCGCCTCCAAATTCCTCGCTGCCTCGCTGCGTGCTGCTGCCGGCTTTGCCTCCGATTGTTTGCAGCGATTGCAGCTTTTCCCACACTCCAGATCGTGGCTCGGGATCACCGTGGCTCCGTGCCGGCTCCGCATCACCCCCAGCGCAATGTGCGAGCGCAGGCTGGGGCTCGGCGCGGCTCGGGGAGCCGGAGGGAGCTGCTGGCTCTGCGTGACTCTGCCCTGAGTCACACCTGAGTCACCCCTGAGTCACCCCAGCCCCTCCGAGCCCGGCTCAACACCTGCGACCTGCGCAAGGTCGAGCCTCCTGCCCCTCTGCCCCTCTGCCCCTCTGCCCCTCTGCCCCTCTGCCCCTCTGCCCCTCTGCCCCTCTGCCCCGGCTCGGGCGCGGCTGCGGGGCTCACCCGGGCTTGCCCAAGCAGGGTGGGAGGTAGAGAGAAGTGGCTGCTGGCCTTTGGTGGGTTCCTGATGGAAGGATTCCTTCCTCCTCAGTCGCCATGCCAGCGCCGTCGCAATTTTAGGTGCACCTCTTTTCCGGTGTGCAGGCTGCAAACGTTGGGATTTGTGTGCTCTGGGAGCATTTTTCCATCTGGGCTTTGCTCTCTGCAGCCCTTGGAGAGGATGGTGGGTGGGTGCAGGGACATGTTTGCCTCCTGTGCTTTGTTTTTCCTGGCTGGGGCCGCATCCCCCTGCCCGGTGTCACTTCCCTGTTCCGTGTACTCGGGGCAGCTGCCATTTCCATCAGTCTGGATGCTCTCAGGAGCTCCAGTGCTGGGACATCATAGCAGCAGGATGGCCCCAAAATGGCTGAGACCGGCTGTGCTCACACAGATCCTGTGTCCATCCCAACTCTGAATCCACCTACTCTCAGCATGGCATCAGCACCCGGCAGCCGCCTCTCCTTCCAACACCCCAAAACTCCCTTATCTGCATCATAAACTGGGGAAGAAGTCCTAAGGAGAGGTGTTATCTCCTGCAGACACTCAGGAGGAGGTCAGGAAACACCTGGCAGTCGGTGGCCAGGCCTGACAGGCTGAATCCAGGATTCCAAAGCCCAGGCAACCTCGGCTCACTCCCATTAATGGACTGCGTTTTACAGGGACTCCATAAAGCAGTTAATCCTTATCTGCAGTGTATAAAAGGATAAACTGCATGTGATTAAGACCATATTGTGCAAGGCAGCCAGCTCCAGCAGAACGGCATCACAGCCCCGCAGCTCCTCCGAGGAGCCAGCAGGCGATCCAAGGTCCCTCCAGTCCCTCCTGGGTCACCCTCCAGCTCCTGTCTCCCAGCCCAGCTCTAATCTCAGGGCTCAGGGCTCTGAGCGTGAATAAACTTACCTGTTATTTGCAAACAATTCACCCACAAGTACTCAACAAACACAAACCTGTAATTAAGCAAATAACGAGAACCTTCTCCCTCATTATACAGCGCTGCAGACCGGCTTCTGTTTGAATTGTTTTATTGCAAAGGGTTTTAAATCACTTTTTTTATTTGAGATGAGGTAAAAGGCTAAACATAAATTAAAAAAAAAAAAAGAAAATCGGGGAAAGGAGCTGGATGGGTGCCTGCCAGGGCTCTATCGCTGTTTTTCCCATAGGAAACCCCCTTAAATCTGCTGAGAACGGGACACCCACAGCATCGCCTGCTGCTCTGCTGCTATCACAAACCAAACACAGGGGAAGGTGAATGTAAACAATTTCTTGGGCACGATCGCGTTAACACACTCGATTAAAGCTCGGCCCTAATTGCTCCTGGAGCAGGGGGTGGCACAGTCCCTGGGAGGACAAGGACTCCCGGCCCCCTCCCCGCTCCCTACCCCCCCAAGCAGCACCGCACCCTGTGGATGAGGGGTGGGGCAGCATCGCAGGTGAGAGGAGCCTCCAGGGAGTGATTTCCCACCCTGCACCCCCAGTTTGGGGACAGGGAAGAGCCTCTGCAGACTTTCCCTGGAGCAGCCTCTTCCCCCTCCAGTTCTCCAGTCCTGACTCTTCTGTTTTCCTTGGGCCCCGTGATTCCTCCTGGGGCACCAGGGGCCAGTGGGGAGCCCCTCTTCTCCATCCCAAACCACCAGGACTCCACATTCCCCTGCTGCAGAGCACGGACAAACCCACTGCATGTGCTGGCACGTGTGGCTCCAGCCCAGCGCCGCTGTCACCCCCGGGCCATCCTTATCACGTTTTCCCAGTCGCTCCCTCCTTCCCCACACAATGAAGGTCAGGGTGCAGAGGGGACATTTGGGTTCTTGCCATCAAAAGAGCCGGGTTTGGGTTGGTTTTGTAAAATTTTTTTTTCCTTCTTCCTGCCCATCAAATCCCAGCTCCCCATACCCAAGGCTGACACGGCGTCAGGATGCTGGGATGGGGCAGCCCTGAGCCAGCTCTGCCCTGCACGGATGGAATCTCACTCACTTCCACCCGGGAGAGCTGGGAAATGACCAAAATGGGAATTTAATGTAATCAACAAACATTTGTAGCTTTGCCTAATTTTTTTTTTTTTAACTGCTTGGAGAGGGTTTTGTTTTTAAAGGCTCAGTTTTTTCCGAGGGTGGGAAAACCTGCCCCAGAGCGAACCCGCTGGGATAGCCAAGCCCGGGGGAGCAAGAGAGTTCTGGTAATTTTGAAATAAAACTATCTTTTTCTATCAGAAAAACAAGTCCTAGGCTGGCCAAAGACAAATATTCTGAGGGTTTGCTTTTAACTCTTTTGGTGCCAGCCAGCTGGAGCTTCTCCTTTCACAGCGGCTCCTCACCTTCCGCCACTCCCTGAAGGGGGATGCTAGGTTTTTGATGAATAAATTAACACGTTTTAATGTTCGGCTTTGTGAAGAGGAGCTTCCTCTGGCCGTGTGGGTTCTGCAGAAGCCAAACTAGCTTCCTCCTGCCCTCCGGGCCCCCTCAGCCACGCCAGCAGTCCTCAAACCTCCTCCACCCCGTGCCCAGCACTGCTCTGTCTGTGTAGGAGAGTGACCAAACCCTCCCGTGACACAGGAGTGACACCTCAGAGCTGTTTGCTGACGGTTTCGTGCATGTAGGCGGTGGAATAAGAGGTCAGAGAGGCACTCCGGGTGTCAGTGCTGGTGTCACCTCAGAGACACCGCTTGGGGAACTCAGCCTTGTTAGACAGCAGAGCACCCACGCACCAGAAACCATCCGAGTGCTGAGCACGGAGGAAACCAGCCGGGTTTCCTGTCTTGGCTCTCTTGTTCCTGGTGCTGCCTCGTGCCCTGAGCCCCCTCTAAGCCCCAGTTCCAGCCATGCCAGCCCCTGTGCAGTGTGGCACTGCAGTCCCACGGGCCCAGGGCAGCTCTGCCATCCCCCCACGGCACCCACGGCTCTGCAGCTCCATCAGGAATCACTGTGGCATCACACAAAGCTTTGCTAAGATCTTTTTTACCCCCCCTGTCAATAAAAGAATGTTTGTGGCCAGTGCCCAGGGCCAGGCTGTCCATGAAAATGGGGATCCATCTGGCAGGCATCTGGCCTGACCTGAAGCTACCAGGATGGAGCCACAAGATTCCCTGGGAACTGAGGGATGGGACATCTCCTTGGCTTGGGCATAACCAGAGGTGGGAAGGGTCAGATCCTTAGGTCTTGTGGCCCTGGGGACACTGACCACCATGCTGTCATCACCAAAATGCTAGTGGCACATGGCCCAGGCAGGGAACAGCTGCTGGCACCACAGCACTTGCCAGGGCTCAGAGGAGGGATCTGAGGAGTTTGTGTTGGAAGCCATGGGCAGCTGGAGGCTGGGAGGGTGTGGAGAAGGGTGGCTGGGTTTTCAAATCCATTGGTTCATGGAGAAGCCAGCAAGGGAGGGGCAAGGAGCAGCCTGCCTTGTAATTGTAATTGCATTAATTACCCCGGCTGGCTCCGAGCAGGATCCCACACTGAGGCAGGTGCCTCATCATCCCCTACCCATCATCTGTGCCACCATCCCCTCCTGTCCCCACCATCCCAGCGGAGCATCCAGCCATGCTCTGCTCCAAAGGCAGCTCCCAACCAGCGTCCCCATCCCTGTCAAACATCCAGGGCCACCTCATGGGGTCACCCTGGGCATGCAGCCCTTGACACGATGACTTTTGGGGAGAGGCACCAAGGGGTCACCACTGGTTCCTCACAGGGTGTTGAGAGGGCAGGGCAGGGATCCCAGTGACACTCAGGGGTGCCACCAGGGTCCCTGGCTCCTGTCAATCATTCAGGACGCTGCTGTGCTCTGCAGGAGCAGGCAGAGTGGTGTGTGTGGGATCTGGCCCCGGGGCGCTCGCTCAGCCCGTGCCCAAGTGACGCAATGGAAAGCAGCAAGCAGGAGCGTGCCTTGCCCCTACTTGCAGCTCTTCCAGCTCTAGGGCTCGATGCTGGAGATAAATGCCTTGATGGGACGGCAGGACAAGTTCCAACACTGCTTCCCGGTGTCTGCTGCCAGCTTCGGAGCGTGAGAAAATACCAGGCAGGGAGGGAAGGATCAGCATCACACGGATGTTTGGAGATGATTGATATTTTTATGGTGAAGTTGGGATTTTTGGGTTCCTCCATCCCCTCCACGTGGCAGGTTCCTGGGCTCGGGCTTGCATGCACGTGTTGGGCACTGTGCTGCCCACGGGCACTCAGGGACACGCCAAGGGCTGGGCTGCACCCCGAATCCTCACCTGGGCACCCACAGCTTCATGCAGGCACCCACCAAGGCCCTGAGCAGCAGCCCTGTCCCTGTCCCCACTCCACACCTGTGTCCCTCAGCCTGGTTAGGATGGACTCTCAAAACCAGTGAGTTTGAAAATAAATCAAGCAAAGAGACAGAAGCACAAATCCACAGTGAGTGTCCATCCACCTCCATGGCCAGGGACCCCCCGGGTGCCTGTCATGGGTGTCCATCCCTCTCCAAGGACAGGGATTCCTAGGAGCTGCCTCCTGGGAATCCCTGCCCATGGTGCAGCCGGCTTCAGGGACCAGCCATGGGAGGGGGCTTTGGTCGAAGGAGCAGCAGAGAGAACTTGTTGCTTCTCAAGCAGGCAGTGAAAAACCCTCTCCCCTCAGCCCCCAAAGCTGTGGGGATCAGAGGATCCCAGGGTGGCCTCACTCCCCCCCTAATTGTTGTGGCTGTTTGCATTCACAGCAGCTCCAGCACCGACTGAGAGAGTGAATTCTCCTGGCCAGCTGGGAAGGACCAGACTCTTCTCAAGATGCTCTAGGATGTGGCATTCCTCTCCTTCCCCCAGTGCTCCCTTTGTGGCACTGGGAAGAAGGAAAGCAGCTCTCTCCTAGCAGGTTGTGGGACATGTCCAGGCATAAACCCTCTCCTGCTGCAGACACGGAGCCACCGCGTGCTCCAGGGATGCTGCCTCCGTGCAGGGATCAGGTGTGGGCAGGAGCTCCAGGACACATCCCCAGGAGGGCCCTGTGCCCATCTGGATCCCGTTGGAGAGGGGAGACCACAGAAAGCGAGCTCAGCTCTCTGGGAAAGTTCCCTGCCTGCATCCCTTGGAGTGGTGCAGAGGAATTCAGCCTGATTATCATCAGAATAAAGGCCAAAGGAGCCCAGCTCGCCCTGGCTCCTTGCTCTCAGGTTCCCACCATGGATCCAGCTCAGGGACCTGCTCTGGGATGCAGCTGGGAGTCCTGCCTTGTTCAGGAGCTTGCTGTGGGGCAGGCAGGCCTGGTGTGAAATAGCAGGAGATGGGCCACGCTTCCAGCAATCCCATTTTATCAGCTCCCGGGCCCTCCAAAATCAGCCACGCTTCTGCTCTCTGTTACCTGCCTGATCATGAGCACATAAAATCCAGGAAGGGGGAGATGTTAAAAGTGCTCCACAAGGATGCAGTCTTGACCCTCCTGGAGCATCTTGTCAGCACTTCCACTGGGACGTGGGTCAGGAGCAGATGAGGCTGGCTGGAGGGAGTCTGCTCCTTCCCAGACCTACGAGCCTTCCCTAAGTGAGGCTGCAATCGCTGAAAGGGAGTTTTCCTGATTAAAGATGAGGCTTAGCCACAGAATTGAACTAAAAAGACACAGTCTGCTTCAAAACGAATGTCCAGAGAATTAAAAAATTGAATTTTTTAAAAAGTCTCCGGGCAAGGAGAGCCTTCGCAGAGGCACTCCCCACCCAGCAGCGCCCCCGGCAATTCTCCCGCACTACCTGTGGACGCTCCAGAAAACGGGGGAGGCAAACCCGCCTGGGTAACTGGGTGTTCTATCAATTAATTCGGAACCTGCGCGTGGTTTCTATCATTATTTATGTCTGAGTGTGCAAAAAAAAAACAACCACCACGCACCTTGGAAGCCGGGCACGGGCTCTGTGCCTCGGGCGCTCCCAGTAAACGCCGTGTTTCCGACGGCTCCCGGGGGTTTGCTCTCGCCTCCTTATCGGAGCCGGGACGCGTGTGGTTTTTTGATCTGGAATCGTGGCCCCGGGCGCTCCACCTGCCGGCTCCCCTCGGCCGCTCCCCGCGGAGGAGGAGGCTCCGGCACCGTGGGATCCTCATCCTCCGGAGCGGCAGCCGGGGAAGCTGCTGTGCCCGGGCAGGTCCCCGCAGCAGGCAGAGCTTGGCTCCCGCAGGCACTGGGATGTGCTGCTCCGCGGCCGTGAGCTCACCCCAGCCACTCGTCCCAGCTCCTCCTTTGCTCTTTTCCCTAAGGGAATCGGGCTCCTGCGTGCAGGTGTGGAGAGGAGCCTGAATTGGGGGGTTCACAGCCCAGGCCCTTCACAGCCACGCTTTAACCCTGCTCTGATCCCTCTCCAACCCTTGGGCTGTTTTCCTTGCAGGTCCATGAGGTTTCCATGAGGATTACGATCCTGAGAAGACCTGCAAGGTCTGGGCTGGAGCACAGGAACAGTTTATACCTGATCAGTGATTTTCATGGAACTGATCTGCACGTACAGGATTGCAGCAGCCTGTCCACATCCCTGTCAGGGCTGGAGGGCTGGGAATGTCCCCCCTGTCCCTGTCACTGCTGGCCCACACTGGGGGCACACATCAGGCAGCACTTGGAAGGCCCAGCCAGCTGTACCAGGACGAGCAGAGGGGACACTGAGAGCTGCCCTCACTCATTTTCCCTGCTCTGCTCCCTGAACAGAGCTCAATGTTGCCCCAGCTGAAACGGGGCTGGGGCTGAGGTGCCCGAGCCGGGGCAACGCCTTGGAACAAAAGGTTGGGAGTTTAATATTGCACCGGGAAAACAGCTGGCTGGAAACCTGCCACCGTTCCTAAATAAATAAGGGACGAGCCCTGACACGTCCAGCTCACAGCTCTGATGGCACCACCGTTCTTCCTCGTGCCCTTTAAAAAGCAGGAGTGCGGGCAGGGAGCATCCTCCCTCCTGCACACTCCGGAGTGAGGGATTGTGCCAGGCAGGCAGCTGCTGCACTGGCCAGGGACAGTGGCTCTTTCCCAGTGACCACAGCTCATCCTGGCAGAGGCACAACTCTTGTGGCCCATTCCCTTGGCACTGCCCCTTTGCCCATCCCACATCCCCCGTGCTGGGCACTACCTGTGAATAGTGACCCTAACGTGGGGAACACCTCTCCTGACACCCCCAGGGATGCCCAGAACAGGAGGAAATCTGGTCTCCAGAGCATGCTTAACCCCTATGAGTGGTGACTGACAGCTGTCAATCAACAAATGACACAAAGCAGGCTGGGAATGGCAATTTGGGTGCATCTGCCTGCCAGGCTGCTGATAAAAAATAGTGTTTTTATAAAACTGAGATTTGGGGGGAGGCTGCGTGGAGGGTGACATTTACAACAAAACTCTTCTCTAGTGCCGGAACAGCAATCATTTTTATCACTTTTTGGCAGCCAACCAGATTTACAACGGCCTTTCACTGAAGAAACAGAGCTTCTGTTTGTTTTCGGGACATCCACATTCCCAGGGTTTGACAGAAATGATTATTTTCCCCCCTTTTCTTCCAAATGTTGACACAAGAGTGAAACGCTGCCTTTGCTGCCAGGTCACCAGCCAGGCTGAGAAAGGGAAATGTGCTCTGCCAGAGGAGAGTCCAGGCCATGGCCCTGGGATGCTCCACCCGGCCAAGGTTGCTCTGAGCTCAGAGCAGCTGCTCTGGGCCCGCTGTACCAGAACTCACCTCTTGGCCCCTGGGCCAGGGCACGAGGGGGAAGAGCCACTGGGGCTCCTGTGACACTGTCCCCACACCGAGGTGGAATCCAGCTGTGGGATGGGTGCTGGTGGGAGGCCACGGGCTGGCCAGAGGTGTCCCTGCACATCTGCCTGTGTCTGTGTCTCCTTCTGCAAGGAATGGGAGCTGCAGCAGCCTCCCCATCTCCTGCCCACAGCTAGGTGTTTGCACCCCTGGGGATGGGGGAAGCAAATCGCGGTGGCCATCGGCTTCCCCTGCTCCTGCCAGTGCTGTGTGTGGAGGTGCCAGAGCCATGCAAGGATAAATCTGCAGTCTGGGGGTGCAGGGCTGATGGCTGCAGTCCCCATGGGGCTGTGGCTTTGCACCTCGACTCCTGGCTGCTGCAGAGCCAGGCCAGAGCACCAGGGAACTCCCAGCTCTCTGCCCGCCATGGCAAAGCCCCGGCGCTTGGGAAGCTGGAGGCACCCTTCCTCTGGGAAACACCAGTGCCAGATTCCCAGGGAACTTGAAACAAAGCAAATCCAGTCCAAGACACGCATCTCCAAGCTCTGTAGCTGGAGGGCACCGGGGGGGAGCTCAGGACGGGAACAGGCTGAGGGGAATCAAAACTCCTTTTTGCGGCCAAGTGCGCGTTTTCCCAAATCCTTTGCAGCACTTGCATCAGAGGCTGCAATTACCCAGCCTTGCCCTCTCTGTCTGCACGAGGCTGCCGTGCTGGATGCTGCCCCATGCTTTGAAGTCGCTCTTCACAGCAGGGTGAAGGTTCATTAACTCTTTGGGGATGAGCAGGGAGACCTCCACCATGTCCTGGATGTTCAGCAGCGAGAGCACCTGCAGCACCGTGCTCGGAGCTCGGCTTCCATCGCCACGGCCTCGAGCTGATGTGCTGCACATCGGTGTGCCAAGCACCTGGTCCTGCCACAGCTGTGCCTGGCAGGGCCATCCAGCTGTGCTCCTGCCTCGCTGCTGGATGGGGACATCAGCCCGGCGAGGGCTCAGCCGGCATCCCACAGAACTCCTGCTCCCGCCGCAAACAGTGACCGGCAGTACGGCCGTGGCCGGCGAGAGCGCCCGGACGTGTCAGCAGATGGCAATGTTTCTGTGCTCTGCTTATCTCTGCTGCTGGCTCATTTTCAGCCCACAGCCCACTGCCAACCCCCAGCGGGATCGGCAGGACCTTCCCATAGGGTCCAGCCATCGCCCAACCCAGAAAAATCCAGAGCGGCGAGGCCCAGTGATGCAAACACATCCAGTGCCCTGCTAGAGGGATCTGCCAGCCCTTCTCCTCTGTCCGTGCCCAGGACATGGTCGTCTCATCCTCTTCGTTATGGTGTTGCTGTTTCTGGTCTCAGCCCCGACCAGGAAGGGCAGAGGCACTGACAAAAATAGCCAGCAAAATGTTCAATGAAGCTTTTTCAGATGTTCGGGTGTGGTGTGACTTTTGGGCAAGAGATCAGGGGTTGGCTTTTCCCATCCAGCACTGCTTCCCTGCACTGGCTCAGCTCGGCTTGGCTTGGCACAGCTCGGCTTGGCCGCTCCAAGAGTTTGGGAGAGCTAAGGGAAGCAGGCAGAGTCTGGGAACAGAGGAGGAGGTGGAAGAAGCCTGTTCCGGTGGTTAAATGTCAGCCAAAACATCCCTGTAGGGAGCTGTGCAGTGCAAGGTGTGAAGGGCAGCAGGTCACAGCTCAGGGCTCTCTGTCCTCAGCCTCCTCCGGCCACAGCCCTCCCTGCCCGGTGCCTGGCCCAGCCCAGCCCAGCCCTGCCCGCCTCGCTCGCAGCAGCAGATTTCGATTTCCCAGACTTCCTCTTTCGGGTGAGATTTATGAAGGTCTGATCACAGCAATTAGGAACTGGGAATGACCCGGCGAGGCTGCCCCAGGGGGTAAAAATAGCCCTGGCCAGTGACTCACGGGCTGCGGTGCACGGAGCGCTGAGGCCATGGACACACTCCCGGCTGGGGCCACTGCCACAGCCCTGTGTCACCCTCTGCTCTCTCCTGTCCTGCTGATGTGTTTCCCACGCTGACGAGCCCTGTGAGGAGGTTCCAGAGGCATCCAGGTGTGAGGAGTGGGGACATTTTGCATGGTGGGGTGCTCCAGGTGTGACCCAGCTCCCTGGTGCTGATGTCCTGCAGCAGGTCTGTGTGTGGCACATCGCTGTGACAGCATCCCGGCAGAGCCTGGCCAGGGGTGCCCATGGGGCCCTCCCAGGAGCCTCACACCTGCCTGGGGAAAGCACCACAGCAGCAGGCACCTGGGAGAAGCCAGGTTGGACGTTGGGAACATCCAGAGATTACATTTTACCTCCTGATGCAAACACCTGCGCCGGGCAGCCCTGTCCCTCCCTGCCCGCAGGCTGGGGCTGGAGGGGGGCCAGACCCTTCGTGTGAGCACTGCATGTCCCTGCCACATCCCCGTGCTGTTCCCTCTCCCTGTCTGATCCCATCAGGCACCAACCTCCGCTGAAGCAGAGCCCCGAGCAGCCAGGCACACTCAGCTCAGCCGAGCAGAAGCGTCTGCTGAGGGTGGGTGCTCCAGCGGGGTAATTGTGCTTCCTCCCTTCCTGCTAAAAATAGGTGGCAGAGCTCAAAGAACGAGGTGCTGGGTGCACCTCAGCTGCGCAGGGCACGGGGAAGCGAGCTCTGGGGAGATGTTGCAAGAGCAGCTTCATTCAACGCACTCTGCGCTCCAGTTTCGGGACTCCCTTTTGTTTTCACAGCAGATTTGCACTTGAAAAGCCGCTGTCAAATTTGCATGCACAAACATGTAGCCAAGGCCAGGAACAGGAATGGTGCCCTCTGCTTCCCAGGGCCATCCCAGTGCCTGTTGCACACCCACGGAGCAGCACCAGAGAGCTGGCCTGGAGCGGTCAGTGAAGGCTCTGTGGCACATCCACCACCAGCACTGCGTGTTGCACCCACATCCCATCACGGGGCAGACAGAGCTGCCCTGCCCGGTGATTAATGACCCTCTGCTGAGATTTCCCAGAAGGAAACAAGCGTCTTCCCATTGGAAGGAGCTCGTTTCTAACGACACGGCCTTGACAGCTCACGCCATCCGTCGCAAAAGGGGCTTTGACCGTGAACTCCCCACTCCACAGGCTGACTTAGCATTCCCGACTCGGGAAGAGCAGCAGTGCCAGTCCCTCCAGCCCTGCGGTGCCCTGGAGGCCGCTCTGGAATGGCCCTGGAGCAGAGCAGGGCTGATGCCTGGCTCAGCCCCTGGCTCCTTTGATGGCAGCAGCCCTCCCGGCGAGCTGTTCCCTCGCGTGGCGACAAGTCCCCAGCCGAGCCACCCGGCAGCAGCGGTGCCAACTCGTCTTTGCAGCCGAATCCTCGGCGGCTTAAGGGAGCTGTGTGGTCCCGAGCATCACTGCAACGCTGCCCCGTGGGAGCTCGCTCCCAGCACGCGAGGCTGCACGGGGCGAGCGCTGCCATGCCAGGGCCCACGGGGAGAGGGCTGCTTGGGCTGCAGATGCTGGAAGGAACTGGTTTTAGGGCTCTGGGCCCGGCCAGGGTGTCCCCACGTGCACGGTTTGCAGCGTGGAGCTGGTTTTGCATTGTCCCAGCACCGTGCCCGAGCGGGAAGAGGGGAAAGCACAACCCTGGCTGGCCTCAAACCATCCCACTGCCTCAGCTGGTGATACTCTTGGGGCTGGCCACGTCCATGCAAGTCCTTTTGGTCAAGCACAGAGAGCTGGCCTGAGCTGGAGAGGGCTGGTGCCAAGAGTTGATCGTCTCCCACTCGCCGCTGGAAGGGTTATCAGGACAGGAGTGAAATCTGGAGCGCGGCCGAGGTGGGAGAGGTGTGGGAACGCAGGCAAGGCAGGGTTATTTCCCCTGCACTGTGGAGAAGTGAGGCAGGAAAGACACACAAATAGACATAATTGAGGCTAAATGTCTTACGTTTTTGAATCAACATGCACCACTGAGAGCACAATCAAAGGCTCTTTAGTAATTTATTGACTTACCCTGAAGTAAAATTATCTGCGTGTATTTTATCACACCCACACCCACCCCCACCCCTTCCTATTAGGTAACTGAGTCCTTCCAGAGCGCTGAGCTCCCCAGTGCCGCACGCTGGGGGGAGGAGGACGGGATGTGGGACAGGGAATTCTGTGCTGGAACCAACCTCACAGCAGCCAGGTGCACATCAGCACCCACGAGGTGCACGTTTGCTGCAGGCTGGAATTGCTGCTCTGAATGGAGTTCAGATCACATCCAAACACAGCTCCAGGGACATCCCCAGCAGGGTCAGTGGTTCTCCCCGTGGGCATGGGGGACAGGGGAGATTCCTTGTCACCCATCACACCTGGTTTTGCATCCACCACCCCACAGCATCCCAGCTCCCCGTCCTGGTGCTCCTTGTGGGAGTGATTCACCTCCCTATCCACGCCCAGCTGAGCCCAGGCAAACTCACGGCAGGGTTTGTCCCTTCCTGCCTCCAGGCCAGCCCAAGTGACATCTCAGCCTCAGTCTTTCCAGGCAGAAAGGGGAAGGTGGCGGTGACAGACGCAGCCGAGGTCAGGCTCAGTTTCCAAAGGCACGTGCGGGTTCTCTGCGCTTGCAAAACTTCCCCGTCCCTCCTCTTACGAAAGACCCTCGGCTTGCAAAAGAGCAGGGCCTTGGGAACACGCGAGAAAATAAACAAATGGTAAAGAAAAGCCACACTTAAGGTATCAGCTCTGACTTCCCCACCACACCAGCAAGCACAGGCAGCTCGTGCCTCAGTTTCCCTTCAGCCCCAGTGCAACAAGGCTCAGGCTGTGGCCGTGTTCCCAGTCCTGCTCCCATTCTGGCACCCAGCCCTGGCCCCGGGGGCTCGGAAAAACCCTCCCTCCCCACCCCACACTGCAGATCCAGGAGGCTGATTTTGATTTCTGACGAATGAGGCGGCAGAGAGTGAGGAGGACAATCCTGACCCTGCATCCCTGGGAAGCACTGATTGCAGCTGTGGGACACACGCTTCCAAAATGGGTCCAGCTCCCAGAGAAGGGGAGATGAATCACTGGGAGATGACTCTCATCCAGTGGGAAACCCCAGCGCCAGGCACAGCCCTCCCACTGGGCATCACCACACCCTGGGGTGCTTATGGAGGGGCAAAACAACTTGGGGGTGTTGGCAGGAGCAGTTTTACATCCCTGGGATTCATCCCTGGGCACCAGCGCAGGGTAGAGCCAGGCCAGAGGGATGGTCCAAAGGAGCAGAGGCCATGCAGGCTCCAGCTGCTTCCAAGCATGGAGAGAGGTGCAGGAGGGGAACCACACACACCAAAGCCTCCAGGATGGGAACTGGGGTGTTCTCCCTCTGCTTTGCCCCAGCCCTATCGCCCAAAACCAGCATGGGAAACTGTGAGTGTGACAGAGATAATGCCCAAGGGCAGATATCGGCTGCGCTTCCTGCACCACACGCAGCCCTCCACCCATCCCGGAGCCCCTCCGGCCCACAGCTCACCCACCCTGGCACCAATTAGCCTGATTAACACCAGAACTTTGTGCAGTGATAGAGCCAGAGAGCCCCAGCCTGCTGGAGCAGAGCCTGGTCTGTTCATGGATGGGGATGCTTCTCCCAGGCCGGGCTCAGCCCCAAAAAGGAGGAGAGCTGATGGCCCTGCAACATTTTGGTTGCAGGCAATCCTCGAGGTTGGCCCTGGATGGACAATGTCTGTCAAGCCAGCACCGTGACACAGCTGGGACAGGCCTCAGGCTTCCCTCCAAACCCTCTTTGGATGTGCCCATGTGGCCCCAAACCTCTGCCAGACACCCACTGCAGGTGCCTGATGTCCTGACGGGGAGAGAGTTTGACCCCAAAACCCCAAAAACTCGCATTTCTGAGCAGAGTGATGCCTGAATCCCCCTGCTGTGCCCACGCCAAGGAGAGAGAAGAGCCATGCCATGGGTGTGAGCGGGCACAGGTGAGTGTGCAAGGCCAGGTGAGTGTGAGAGGCCAAGTGAGTGTGCACACCTTGGAATGCCACCAGCAGCAGGCAGGAGGTCAGAGCCCAGGTCAAGCCCTTCCCTGTCCAGGCTGTGAAGCCGAGGTGATGCCTTAAATGACTACCTGGAAACAGAGACCGGACAGGAATAAGGGAATAAAGGAGGGATTTATTTGAAAGGCCTTCAAAGGTCACACCCTGGGGGTCTGGAGGCTCCTGCCTCAGTGCATCCCAAGGTGGACAACAGGTCACGAGTTCTTCATCCTTTTATAGGTTTGGTCCTTTTGCACATCAGCATAAATTCGCCAATTAAAACTTTAGCTAATGATGGGATTTTCCCAAGCTTTCCCCCCCCCTCCCCAAGATGAAGGTTTGCACTTTTGGGCCCAGGAGGGTCTGGGTGTCCTTGGAGAGGAGCTGGAGAGGCTTTGCTGTGTCTGTGTGACCACAGGAGAGCAGCAGCCAACGAGCTCCAGGGACTGCAGAGTTACACTGGGCACTGCAGGATTGGAAACAATACAAAAGTTAAAACCTGAGGCATCAGAGGAGCTGGGAAGGGGCAGGGACGGATGCTGGCATCGTCCCCAGTGACAAACCCAGCCTTGGGAACAAGCGCCAGCAGCTCGGCTGGGGCTGCCGTGAGTTATGGAGCCCTGGACACGCCAGTCCCCGCGGCAGAAGGCACTGCTTGGGTTCAGCCCCTGCAGCTGCCTCCTCGGGGCTCCCCGGGGATGGCAGCCCTGGGAACCAACACGGGGGGAGCTCAGCAATGCCGGGATGAGACCCCCATGGCTGCTGCTCCTCCCTGGCAGCGCCGCTTCCACTCCCCAAGGTGAGGCACAGCACCCAGGCCGTGCTGCAGAGCCATCCCAGAGCTGATCCCACCACAGCCCTGCAGCTGGGAAAGAGCAATCTGTCCCCCAAATCCATCAGCCTTTCCCTTTTTACTAGGAACACCTCTGGGAAGATGTCATTATTAAAGTCACCAGAGTGCTGGGCTGAGCTGTGGGGAGATGTGGGGCGAGATGACGACAGAGCTGCACGAGGGCTCCCAAAACTCTGACAGTGGGAAGGTGCAGCCCCATTTCCACGTGCAGGGTTGGGTCCTGTGACAGTGAAGGATTGTTATAAGCACATATTGTATTATTGGCTTTTTGCAAATATTAAAATGAATGTCATGTGTGTAATGTTGGAAAACTTAGTTGCATGTATATAGTTTCTTAGAAATAGTAGCGTGATTTCTTAGAATTATAGCATGATATGTAGAATATATCCTTTTTTTTTCATGTGGGGAGATGTGGGGCAAGATGATGACGGAGCTGCACGAGGGCTCCCAAAACTCTGACACTGCAGCCCCATTTCCACGTGCAGGATTGGATCCTGTGATAGTGAAGGATTCTTCCCTGCGCCAGGGCCAAGGTGTCCCATCGGGGTTTGCTCACCCAGTCCCACAGGTCTGAGCACGGATGTCCCTGTGCTGGCTTACAACAGGATAAATCCTGGCCCTGGAGCAGTGAAGAGTTGTGATTGAGGCAGCTGGAGACAATCCCTGGGCGAGGAAGATGCGTGGGGGCAGGAAAACACAAGGCAGGGAAATGTGGCAGCACTGGGAAAAGGCAGCGCTTTTTTTTTTTCCTTTTTTTTTTTTTTTCTTTTTTTTTTTTTGGGGTTTTTTTTTTTTTTTTTTTTTTTTTTTTTTTTTTTTTTTTTTTTTTTGGTGGGTCGTGGGGAAAGANGTGCCTGGGAAAGGAAGTGATTGTTTGGAGCAGATCTTGATGGCTCCAGGCCCCTTGTTGGGGAGATAACCAGGCGCAGCCCCTCCACCACAGCGAGCCCCAGCCTGGCCCCGGTGGGAAATGTCCCTCTGCAGCTGGGCAGCTGCTGGGGGGGATGGGGAGCTCCCCACACCACCCTCGGAGCCTGAGTGACTCGGGGAGGGGTTCCTTGGGGTCTCCCCCAGCCGTGCCACCCCCGCAGCCACAGCTCCAGGCCCTGTGGCCACCTCGGCCCTGTGTGTTGGAGGCTATTTTGGGGGTAAGCAGGAATTAGGCAGCTTTAGCTCCTTTCTGATGTTGCTGCCAAAAACCTTGGCTAAGCATATGTAATTAGGGACTCCGTCATTCCCGGAGCTGTTACCCCCCTGCCCGGCGCTGATTTGCAATATCCACGTCTCAAACACCACCGGCCTGGCCCTCTCCTCCTCTTCCCACCCTCTCTCACGGCTCGGGCTGGAGATTAAGAAACAAGAGAGGGGTTTGGGGCCTCGCTGTCAGCCAGGAGATAGAGCCGGGTTTGCTCTGAGGAGGGAATTATTCTGGGTATGAATTATGTCATTTTCCTCTCCGGAAACGGCGCATGCTCCCGGGTGTCACAGCTGGCGGGGCGGAGGGGGAGGCTCCTTCTCCAGCACGTCCTGGCTCCTCGACCTCTCTGGGTCCCCCAACCACAAGGAGAACAGCAGAGAAGCAGCCAGAGGGGGAAGGAAAAAGAGTGGTGGCTTCTTTTCCCTGTGCCCTCTCTATCCCAGCTGCGTGCCACGCGGGAAGGATGCGGCCGAGGTTGTTCGGGGGCTGTGCTGGCCCCCGCGGGCTCAGCTGTGCACGGAGCAGGGGAGATGTGGGGAGGATCAAAGGCCCCCAAGCCCCTCTCCCAGCCCCCCAGGGAGCCCCCACCAGGGTCCAGGCTCTGTGGCACGTGGGGCATCCCAAGAATCAGAGCAAATGGTGGGGGGCTGCCTCCCCCTGCCCTTGGCGGGGCGGTTAAAGATGGAAACGAGGGGAAAGAGCTCTTGGAAGGGATGGGCCATGTTGGGGTGCAGCACCCCGCAGCCTCAGACCACCTCACAAACCCCACTGGGTGCTACTGGGGAGGCAACCAGCAGCCCTCAGCCCCTCTTTCCGTGGCAGCCCTCGGAGTTCTGAGGGAGAGGGAGCATTTGGGGCCACGCTGGCACCCTTGGCAGGCGCCGGGGCGCGCGGCTGGCCCAGCTGCTGCCGCTGGCGCCAGAGCCGGCGGCGCAGGCCGAGGGCAGGTGGACGGCTGGCTCGGCCCCTCGCTCCCCACAAAGGAGCCCCTTTCTCCGAGGCAGAGTCGGATCTGAATGGATCTGCCTGATTTATCTGGCGTCGTTTCCTCAAACGGTTTTTTTTTCCTTCCCCCCTCTCCGCAAGCGTGTCCATGCTGCCGCTCCCCCTCCTACCGCTGGCACGGCCCTGGTGTCCCTGAGGGTGAGAGGGTGAGGGTCCCTCCGGAGCACACAGCTCTGCGGGATCCCCCTGGGCAAAGGGACACCTGAGTGTTTTTGGGGAGAGGCCCAAGTGGTTTGCCAGCACCCGGGTAAGATGCTGGTGGTGTGTGCAAGGCGTGAACTGCCGGGTGGGACTTGCTCCAGTGGCTCACATTTACCCCAAAGTGCTTCAAAACACACCGTGACCTCCCCACGTCCTCCCTGAGCGCTGGGCATGCAGAGGGAGAAGCACAGCAGAGCCCTGCTCCATCCCCGTGGGATCTCACCCTGCCCACTCAGCACCCTGACCCCGGCAGCAACCCAGAGGTTGTGCAGGAGAGAACATTCAGAGATGAAAAGGGCTCCACTCTTTTCCTTCCTGGTGTTATCCCGGCGCAATATCAATTAAAACCTGCTCCGTTTGAGGATGCAAATGCTGCCTGGCGTGTCGGTGCAGACCAGGGGAGTCGCCCCGTCTGTGCCGGTGAGGGCCCAGATCTGCTCGTTTCACTATCTCACCCCGTCGGAAATCTTAATTAAACGCTGCCTTTGATTTGGGCGTGCTCCTGCACCCCGTGCAGCTCCTGCCGGGGCGTGCGAGCCACCCCCAGCACCCACCCACTCCAAAAACGAGACCCGAGATGGGAAAATCTTCATCAGCTGTTGAGGGCTGGGGACTAGAGACTGCTTGGAAGTGCCTTTTCCTCCCAGGGTTTTCCACTCCAGTCGACATCCACCCAGCCAGCCGCGCACGGCTGACTGTCCGTGCTTAAAAACTTTTTAAAAAAGAGAAATATCAACCCCCAAGGAGACGCCAGGGCTCGGGGCTGCTGTTTGCACACGCCGGTGGCAGATAAAAGGCCATCCACGCTTATCAGAGACGCCTTCCCGCAGCATCCCCCCAGAGCTGGTGACTTTTGCCGACGCTGCCCCCTCCTCCTGCTCGGGACACGCTGCCTGCGGGGGGAGTTTTCCAGCCGGAGAGAGCAGCGGGGCGGGTGCCTGACAGCTCACAGATGGGGCAGAGCAGCAAAGTAGGACAGCTTGGGGAGGCAGCTCTGCCTGCCCGGCCCCATTGTCCCCTTTTCTTCGGCGAGCCCCAGCGCGGAAGGACGCGCGGGGCTCAGCATCACGCCGGCGGGTTTCCATGGCATTTCCCTGCCAACCCCGGCCAGCGCCTGCCCCATTCCCGGCCCCTCCGTGCCTGCTGCTGCCTGAGCCCCTCGTGCTCGCCACGGCCGAGCCTCCCTCCCTCCCTTCCTCCAGCCTTTTCCCCCGAGCCGGAGGATGAGCAGCCGTTGGGGATGGAAGCTGCGGGCAGGAATTCATTGACCTGGTGGCAGCTGCTCCCAAGGATGTGTTTCACCTGCCTGGTTGAAATCTGGGACTTTCCTACCTGACTGACTTTGGCCAAGCACAAGATCAGCTCGTTTGCTGCTAATTTGCTATTTTGTTCCTGCTGCTACGGCAAATATTTGTGTGTGGTATGTGTGGAGAAGTTCCTCCTTTGTTCCGCAGCCTCTCCCTCTTGCCAGTCCCTGCAGCAAAGGCAGTCTGGGCTGACTGTTGATGTGAAGTGGTTTGGCAAGGAAGATCCTGTCTCTCCCCAAAATCTCCATCGGTGATGGGCTCGGGATGGCACCAGGCTCCACTTCCCACCTCTCCCCCTCCGCACAGACCGAGGGAAGAGGGGCTGAGCAGGGAAGTGGAAAGTCTGTTCTGTAGGAATTCACAGCCAAGTTTGCAAAGATTTCAGGCATGCACTTCTGCAGACTCCTCTGTATCAGAGCCAGAGGATCTCCTGCTTCCCAAGGCATGGGAACAAACTGTTCAAAGACTCTGTGCTGGAAGCCTTGATGACCTGAGAATCCCCCAAATCCCAGCTCAGGGCACCTGGGCTGGCTGGAAAGACTGCACTGTCCCAAGGACCTGTCCTTCCTGCAGCCAGTGTGCTGGGAGCAAAGACCTCATGGAAAATCAGGGGTTTTATTGGATGCTGAGCTGTCCCACAGCTCCTGGGGTCAACCCCAGCCACAGACAGTGTCTGCTGCAGCGCAGGGAGGGGTCAGAGGGGTGGCAGGCATGGCTGGGAGCATTTACACACCCTGGTCCACCCTGTGCTCCTCACAGAGCTCCAAAACGAGGGCAAGCACCATGCCAAATCCAGCCCTGAAGACAGAAACCGAAATTCATTTGCTTTGTTAATTACCTAATTACCCTGGAGATAAACAACAGAGAGCATCTTGGGGGCCTTTCAGTCTGCTGGATGGCAGATCCCTCCGGCCTTTGAGCCCACCCATGGCACAGCAGAGCGATTTTGGGGTGCCTCGTGCAAGGGGCACCACTGCTGAGCTGGGCAACAGCTCAACTCCCACCCGCCAGAGCCAGGAAAGGAATTTGGCCTCCAGGGCCGTGTGAATTAGGATTCCTCCTCGCTTCTGCAGCCAGGGTTCCTTCATGTCTGTGAGCTTTGCAAACACCCACATCCCCGGTGCAGGGCCGTGGGGTGTGTGGGACATGTGGGTCCAAGGAGTTCGGGATGCACCGCCCCAGCTCCACAGGTGCTTCCACATCCACCTGCCGCCCCATCCCGCGGTGCCGAGACAAAGGGCTGCTGCTCCCCGCACCCATCCCGCCGCCGGGATGTGCCTGGGCAGGTCCCCCTCGCCTCGATGCAGCCACCAAAAACTCGCTCTGCCGGAGTTCAAATGTGCAGGGATGTCCTGGGGCGCACGGAGAGGGGACTGTGCCGACACGTCGCCCGCGCGTGGGGTCCTCGTGCCTCCGTCGGGAGCACTACAAACCCTCTGGAGCTGGGAAGGAAGGATCCCGGCTGGGATAATCCCCAGCCACCCCTCACCCCAGCACAGCCAGGCCTCCCCATGGTGCCAAACCCCCCTGTGCTGCCCGTGGGGGTGCGTGGGCAGGGGGTGTTCAGTGCCGGAGGTCCCCGAGCCAGCCGAGCCCCGCGTTTCCGCAGCCGGGCTGGTTTCATGGAGCAGGCAGGATTCCAGCTGGGGCCCAGCCAAAACCAACCCATTCGTTACAGTCCGATCTCAGACTGGGCTTTACAGCACCCGCGGTCCCGGGGAGGAGGAGAAGGTGCCCAAACCCACAGCTCCTGCCCTCCCCAGCCCGTGTCCCTCCGGAACCAGCTCTGGGTCGCGGTGTCGGAGCTCTGGTGGGAGAACTGAGGGTGGGGTTGCACTGATTTAGCCATGGGAGACGATTTCCTGCTCCCAGCGGCCAGGCTGCTCCCGGGAAAGCCTCGTGGTGGAGGCACAGCCTGGTGGAGGATGCCCTGAGGAGTCAAACCCCAGCCCAGTGTGGTGGCGGGGACAGTGAGCGCTCAGGCTGGGACTGGGAGGGGGGATGAGGAATAGGGAAAGACATCCCAAACCCTCGCTCCACTCAGAGGAGGCTCCGGGGGGCCGGCGGCGTGCAGAAAGGCGGCTTGAATTATCCCGACGGCCTCTCCAGAGCCAACACTTTGGAAAGACTCTCCGGAGCCTGGGAAGGGTCTCTGCCAGCTTTGACCTAGCGTCGGCGACGCTTTGGAGCTCAAACCCTCTCTGCGTTCAGAGTCCCCCGCGTTGCCAAGCTAGCCAGCGCGGCGCGGGGTGAGGATGCGGTGCCGGGGAGCAGCACCGTGAGGAACCGGCGGAGGCACAAGCAGCTCCCGGCTCGCTGCCCCGGGGCTGGGATGGCTCCAGCTGGATCGCGAGCAGCCCGGCTCCCTGTGGCCTGGCCGGCGTGCGGGCAGCCGGCCCCGGGCAGGGAGCGCGCTCGGGCCGGGGGGAGCGGGAGGTACAGCTGGACACGGCCGGTGGCACCGGGGACAGAGGCACCGGAGCCACAGCTGCCGTCCCACGGAGCGGGGCTGCTGGAACAGCTCCACTCCTCCCACTTTTCGCCGTCGCAGTTCGGGGTTTTGTGCGTGGAAAGGCAAGGAGCGGCCCCCAAAAGTTTGATTTCCTCCACACACACTTTCCCCCCCCCCCCCCGCCCTTCTCGCAGCAGCGCGAGTTGAATTTAATGTTGTTAGTCAGGCAGTGCCTGGCTGGCTGTGCCGCTCTGCAAGCTGATGGGGAAACCAATTGAGGGCAAAATTGCTGCAAACAATTGTCCTTTTGTCCCTTTCCCTGGGGTCTGTCTGCCAAGGTTAGTGGAGCTGAATAAAACTCACTTGAGCTGCAACTCACACAACATACCAAGGGCTCCTTTCGGGGCTCGGCGGGGCGAGAGGAGGGGGAGAGCAGAGCGAAGGAGGACGGGGAGCAGGAGGGAATGGAGAGGGGAGGACGCTGGGGTGTGGAGGTGGGACAGGGAGCATCCTCTGGCCCCAGCAGTCCAATCCCAGTGGCTGAGCTGCAGGGATCGCGGCTGCACCGGTACCAAGCCTGGACTCTGCTCAGCCCTCTGCACCCCAAAACAGGCAGTGCTGCCTGCCTGAGGAGCCCAGGGGGGCCACGGCTCCTCTCTCATTCCCTCCTGCCCAACCCCAAAGCAGTTTGGCCAGTCCCTCCTCATCCCTCCATGCCCATGGGCAAACCTCTATAAAACACACGGAAACCGATGCCTCCTCCAAATAAATAATAGCACACTTGTTTGATTTCCTGAGCACAATAATTAAAAGCCTGGGGGCAGGAGGCATTGTCTGAGCGCCCCTGGGACCCAGCTCCCTCAGCTGACTCTTTATATTCCTTCAGTTATTCTTTGCGTCCTTTTTTTTTTTTTTAGCTTCTCCGTTGGCGAATGAAAAATAAAAGCACTTTTTTTCCATCAATCTGGCTTTGTTACTGGAAGCTGATGCCTGAAAAGAACTTCTGTGGGGTTTTTTTCATGAGTAATGAGCACTTCTGTTCTCGCTGCCCGAACATGTATGTGTTTTCCCATGGGGATGCCCCTGGCTTCCTCTCCCCGCACTCCTCCAGGTTTGTCCCAGGAGATTTCTTGAGTTCTCTGTGTGATGTGTTAGAGACACTTTTCCCCCTTTCCCTGCCTTTAGGTATTTCCTCACCTCAGGTGGTGCAGCAAGGCCCTGATGGGACCAGCAGGCTCCAGGTGAGGGGATGCTGAACTCCTGGGCTGGCACATCTGTCCCAGCCCCATGGCAGGGAAAAGGTGGCATCTCAGAAGGACAGGAGAAGAGGCTCAGCCTCACCAGCACCCGCCACAATTCTTGGTGCTCCTCTGCTCTGATACGGAGACCTTTCAGTCAGAGGGGCTGTGGGTGATGCAGCCTCCAGCCACTGCCAGCCCACAGTGGGAAGCTGCAACGTGCAAGAAAAATAGAGCAAAACGACACCAAAGAGGGACTGGCTGCTTCCCTATTATCATTCCTGGGTTTGTTTGCAAAGCTGCGCTGGGCAAAATCCAATTTCTGGGATCGTCTGGGAGCTGGTCTTCTAGGAACCAGCTGTGGGAAGGACGAGGGCCGGGCGGGCTGGTGGCGGCTGTGCTGCCGTGACAGGAGCGTTTCCCTGCCAACACGGGCAGGTTTCAGTTCCTCCTGGGATCGCCTGCTCGGAGCAGAGCTGGGCTGTTCCCCACCTGCCTGTGCTGGCAGCCCCAGGAGGGGCACATTCCCACCCCTGGGGTCCCACAGGGTGCAGGGGATGCGCAGGAGAGGGAAGAGGGGCTGCTCCAGCTGCTGGGATGAGCATTCCCACAGGTGACAGCACTCTGGGTGTTTTTATTCCCCCCTGGAGGCCCCGATTTGCCGATGGATGAGAAATCTCTCGCCTGTCTGTGAAGAGCAGCTGGGAAAACTGCCCTCACTCGGTGCTCCCAGTGCTCCAGCACAATCCATGCGGACACAGCTCCGGCCCAGCCACCACTGGGACACTCCATTTGTAGGGAAACATGAGCCAGAGGAGACCAAGCCTTTGTGCCAGAACTGTGCTCACCCCATTACCCCCCAAAATCCTGCAGAATCCCCAGGACAAACCTCCAAGAGGGACATCAGGAAGGATCCCATCGCCTGGCCACCACCTCAGAAATATTTTGTCTTTCCATTTTTAGCTTTGCTGATGAGGAAAACCAAGAAACACCCCCAAAGGAGCTGCGGGGAGGGGGGAAATGCCTGAAAATGAATCAGCCAAACCCAGGCACCGCAGTTTGCAGCCAGGAGTGCTGGGAAGAGCTCGGCATGTGCTGCACCAACGTGGCAATTAGGTTCATCTGCCCGGAAAGCATCCTTGGACACCAGCTGAGTGATGGTTAACCAGGCACTGGGTTTGGTGCTTGGTCGGGTGAGCTGGAAACCAGAGGGGCAAAGCAATACCCAACAGAGGTTTGCCAGCTCTGCCCGCAGAGCTGTGCTCCCACCAGCCCAGATGCAATTCCAACCCAGCGCGGTTTTAGTTTACAGTTGTGAAATGCATAAAAAAAAAAAAAATTAAAGCCCAAACCATTCCTTTTTATCCCTTTCTGGCAAGTTTTGTTTTGAAAACCCTCTGAGTGCTGTAGTATTGTTGTCTCTTTCCAACCCGGAGCCTGCCTGGTGATTCGAACCATCAATGAAAGCTGCTGCCCCGGCCACAGCAAAATGAGGCGCTTTCAGCAGCCTGAACGTGTCGCTGGGAAGTTGCCATCAAACGCTGGTTAAAAAAAAATCACAGCAGAAAAAAAAACCCCAAAACAAAAGCAAGAGTACAAACAGACAGGGCTTGGGATCAGACCGAAGGCAGGGGAAAAAAAAAAAAAAAGGAGTTATAAACTATATTTACTCTGCCCGAGATCCTGCACTGCCTTCGCTTCTGTGTGTGGTTATTTATTCACCGAGGGCCAAATCGCAGGAAGCGCTCGGAGCCGGCGGCTCCTGGCAAGTCGCTGGAGCTGCTGCAGCTGCCACGGCAATCCTGCCTCCCACACTCCTCAGGGACCTTCTCCCAGCAATCCTGACTCCTGTATCCTCAGGGACCCTCTCCCAGCAATCCCATCTCCCTCATCCCTCAGGCACCTTCTCCCGGCACAACCCAACACCAGCGCCCTGGCCAGAGAGTGCGGCATTCCCGGAGGCTGCCATGGTCCCCACGGTGGTTCCTCCACTTCCAGGTGGTGGTTCCCAGCTTTTCCAGGTGGTTTTTGTGCATCTCAAGCTGCCACCACCAGCAGCGTCTCAGCAGAGCAGGCTGAGCGTCTGTTAAGTGGGAGCTGCTGCAATGTGGTACCGTGAGCCCAAATTTCATGTGTCCCACCAGAGGAGCTGGGGAGGGGCTGGTTGGGCACCCAAAACTGAGTCCAGCCCACTTGAGTTTTGCCAGGCAAGAGCAGAGGAGCTCAGACCCGTCCCAGTAGAGCCGGGCTGCTCAAAAGCAAAATGACAGCAAAGGCTGGTGGCTGCCTCCACATAATTTTTACTTTTGTTACTTCATTTTTCCACTGAAATGCCTCCTGCCAGGCCATGGGGGTTTCCTAGGGAGCCCCAGGTGGATCCCTGACCTTCCTCTCACCCTTATCAGGGGCAGCAGGTGGGGAATGACTTGAAATGCAAAATCTCCCTTGTTTTCAGATGCTTTTAACACCTCCACCAGGCCGGCAGTGAAAGCGTGCTCAGCCCTGCCGAGCACTTCACACCCAAGTGTGCAGCCCTGTGCCATCCCCAGCACCACCAGCAGCCCCAGATCCAGGCACTGGGACCAGTCAGGGGCTGCAGGAAGGTTCCCCTTTGTCTCTCTGCTGCTTTCCAGGAGCAGCAGCCTCAGCGAGGTGTTTCTGCTCCCGCCGCTGTCAGGGCTCGGCATTCCCACGTGCCTCCACGCAGGGTTATTTTTCTAACATTTCTCTTTTTTTTTCCACTCATCCGGTACGGTTGTTGTGACACTTTGCAGTCAGCAAATATCATTGAGCAGTAGGAAACGTGAGGTTTTACTGCTTCAGTGAGATTCGGCAGATTAAAAGAGGAAGAGAGAAACGCTCTCTGAGAGGGTGTGAAGCCACTGAGGACCTTCCCGCGCCCTTTCTCTGCTCAGACCCCAAAATCCGGGTCTGGTCCACACTTGGGGTGGGCAGGACTGTGGGGTCACCCACAAACATGCCAGGGTGTCACTGGCCTGCCTGACCCCCCAGTTCTGTCATGGAAAGCAGGGTGGGACCCCACTGGCTGTGTGCAGGACGGGAGTTGGGTGCTGCTCCCAAATTCTGCATGAACAGCGTGGGCTTGCTCTCTCTGGTGCTGGTGGCCATGGCCAGCGCAGCAGCTCCTTTATCTGATGGGACATTTGGAGGGAACAATGTCCCCCGAGGTAGAGCTGGGGCGAACAATGGGCGCGGGGCGGCTGGGCGGCCGGGCTGCGGGACCCCGGGCGCCCCGGCCCGCAGGAAATCCTTTTATTTTTCACTTGTGCGCTGAAACAAACACAAGCTCCTGTTTATTTCCTGGTCGATTGTATTTTGGAGGATGGAGGTGGCTTCCCCACGCCGGCGGTTTAACTCTTCCCGTGCCGGCTGTGACTGTCCCCCTCCCCAAGAGAGGTTTTTACCTCTTCGGTGGCCATGAGCAGGACCCCACTTCCCCCCCGCCCCCGCTAATTTATGTTTAATTTGAAAACCTGGGGGTCATAAATAACACGTGCTGGCGTGGGAAGTCTGGGAAGCGGGAAGCCAGCCCATCCCCTCCCCTGGCAGAGGCTGGGGAGTCTGGAGCTGCTGCTGGAGGAGTGATGCAACATCCCTGAGGCTGCTCCACACCAGCCACCATCCCGTGGGATGCCCCACGCCGAAGCAGGAGGAAAATGTTGGGGTGGCTCTGGCTCAGCTGGGCAGCTCTGTCCCTCCTCTCTCCATCCCTCTGTACCCCTCCATGCCACCCCGTAGCCCAGACAGCCACCACGGCTCGGGCTCGGGGTTGGCATTGCCCCTCAGCCCCAAGGCTGCCAAGTCCTCTCCTGCGAGGGAGAGGCTCCCACGGCGAGGCCGAAGGTTTGCCGACCTCAGGCTTTTCTCACAGCTTCCCCATCACATCCTCCCCGGCTCCCACGTCTGCCGTTCACAGGCGCTGCTCTCTTGGCTCCCGGCCCCGGGGCCTGTGCCTGGGTGGAAACAGCATCCAGATGGAGCTATTTTTTCACATTTTTGGGGGGGAGGGGAGGAAGGTTTGGGAAAAAGCTGCCGGGACCGGGAAAAGCAGAGGGAAAGAGAGGATTTGAAAGGGGTCTGGTTAGCATGGCCCCGTTTCTGCAGGGAATGGAGGGCTTGGCAGGGAAACTGAGGCACGGAGCATCCCACCAGGGCAGCGTCCTGGCTGACAGTGAACTCTAACTCCTGCCCCAGAATCCCTTCACTCCTGCCCTGAGTGCAATTAGAGGAGGACAGCACAGTCCAGATCCCACTTCCATCAGCGGGAGCAGCTGCCCAGAAGGGGAATTTGGTGCCACAGGCAGAGCCCAAACTCATCTCTCGCTTATCCAGAGCCCGGAGGGGGAGGAAAAGCCCCTCCACCCCTCCAGCTTTAAATCTCATCCATAGAAAACTTTTGAAACCCCACCATTGTGCGAGAGGATAAACATTTATTGAATATTTCCTGTTTGGCACAAATTCTCTGTGAGTCCTCTACAGCCTTTTTCTTCTCGGGTCTTTAAATGAGAATTATTCGAGTTGAATGTAAAGGAAAAGTATCCCCCGAGCAGGGAGCCCCTGGGAGCAGGGAACGAAGGGAAGCCCACGTGTGTGCCATGCCTGCTTGCTGTTAGCTATTAATTTCTGTCTCCCGAGGTCTGACATGAGCAATGCATTATGCAAAGGTTGTGGGAATATTTCAGACGCTGCATCCCGGGAGAACTACAATTTCAGTTTTACAGGGTTTAGGGTATTTTTTTTTTCCCTCCCGTCCCTGTTTCTTTCAAATGTGTTATTTCTCTGAGATGGAGAGGTGGTCATGACTTACACAGCGTAGGGAAGGACGAGCTGGGTCTGGCTGGGGTGGTCAAGGCGTTGCTGCCTGGCCACTTTTGTCCGCAGAGGTGGGGGTGGAGGAGCAGCAGTGGGACCCCCCTTGCAGATTTGGGTGCAGGGAAAACCCGTGGAGGTGCAGAGGGGCCAAAATTAGGGCTGGAAGTGGGGATGTGAGCCATGGGCAGCCAGTGCTGAGGCAGCAGCCAGGGTGGGGAGGCTGGTGGTGCATCAGGGGTGGTGGCACCAGGGAACCCACTGGGGTTTGTGCCAACGCTTGGCATACCCTGGGCTGGGAAAAGCCTTGCAAAAACACAAGTTTTCCAGCAGATAATGGTCTTGCAACAGGCACCAGCTGCTGGGAGTCTTCTGCCCACCACCACTCCTCGGGATGTGCCACCACAGAGCCTCTGGGCTGGAGCTGGAGGAGGTGGGGGCACACAGAGCCACCCTGCCCTGTGCCACAGGGAGCCCAGAGGCAGAGAAGAGGCCCACGTTGAGATGAAGCTCAACAGGGCTTGGTCTGAAGGCAGTCTAATTCTGGCCCGGGCACAATCCAAAGGGATTTATTTTTAGGCTCTGGGCTATCGCTGCTTTGGGGAATTGAATGGAAAATGTATATTTAGCTTCTTTGGTGATATGCTTAGAAAAATAAGCTCCTGTCACTGCCGTGGGTGGTGATTTGTGCCAGCCCTGCCCTTGCCAGTGCCGGGAGGCATCGCCCACCTCATGGCTGGGGCCTCCAGCCTTGGATCTCTGGGACAGCACAGAGTTGGGAACTGAATTCCAGGCTTCCTTCTTTATTGTTTCCCAGAAGGATCTTGCCAGCCATCCCGCAGACTTTGCCCTTGCTGTGCAAAGGCAGGAGCTGGGAGCACTCTCCGTGCCTCCCACATCCCCGTGCCATGAGTTATCCCACCCAGCATCCCAGCTGGGCCCAGCACTGTCCCCACAGCAGGGACACAGTCCCACAGGTCCTGCTGGTGGGAGCTGCTCCGTGCTGCGCCCGTGGGAAGTGCCAGAGCCTCTCCAGCATGGAAGCTGCATACAGACGCACAGGAGGGAGACAGTGTTTCCTCCCCAAAACAGGTGAGAGCCAGAAGGGCAGCACTTCCAGAGCCTCTCGCACTATAAATACACCACGTGCGCAGGAACTCGGGGCTATTTTTGCCTGCAGGAAGCTGGGATGAGAAGGAGAGCATCCCTCCCTCCCCAGCACGTTGCCCACGTTGGGACGTGCCCAGGGCCAGGACTGCTGGGCTGGGACTCTGGTAGAGGGTGCAGAGGTTGCTGCAAGTGTCTCACCTCCGGGTGATGGGAATGGCCTGTGGTGCATAATCCCAGAGTCACTGCACCCCCTCACATCCCCCAAAACGCTCTGGTTGGGCAGCTAAGGGGATAGATGTGTTGCCTTTGCCAGGACTGAAATCAGCTCCACATCCCACGGAGATCTGACTGATGTCCCTCTCCCCTTGCTCATGGAAACAGCATCGGCTTTGCCAGCACTGGATGAGGCCTGTGAAGCCCAGCCAGTGTGGGAGGCATCACTGGGGCTGCCTCCTCCTCTGATCAGGTCTCAGACAGCTCTCTCCATCCGCACTCCCCTGTCCCGACTGCCTCCTTGCTCAGCTGTGCCTTGGCTGGCATCACTTCCCCTGGAAGAAGCCAAAGGCAAAAATTGCACAGAACCAGCGATGGCAAATCCCCAGCAGCAGCGTCACTAATTGCACAGATGTTATCAGCCCCCCCAGCAGTGCCTGTCTGTCTCTGCATCCTCTCACCCCTCCAAACTGGGACCCAGAAATGTTTCTTGGTGCAGAAAAACTTAAAGCAGAGTTCTGTCTCTGCCAGATACTTGCTCAGTACCTACCTGTGTGTGTGTTGCACATCTGTGCCTGTGGGTTTGAGTGTGTTTGTGTGTGTGTGTAGAAAGCACATTTTGCAACAAATGGGAATGAAATATTCCAAGAATGTCTCTTAAATCAAGTAATCTCAGGGAATTTGACAGCCAAGGTCACCAGTGACTTTTTGTTCTTGTTTGCTCAGTGTGGAGCCAGGGCTGGGCTCTGCCCGGGCAGGGCCCCATGACTGAGGGGGATGTCTAGTCCCCAGCACCCCGAGGAAAAGCTGAGTGTCTTGAGATCTATGTCCAAGAGCAGGAATAGCTTCAGGACGTGGCTGGAACCCAGAGCTTCCACCTCAGGAGGAACCCTGCCTGGGGAGTGCCTCTCCCCCGAGTCCTTGTGTGACCTGCTGGGGCATGCTCCGGCTCCAGCACTCACCAAGAGAAAAGAAGCAGGAAGAAAAAAAGTCAGCTCCTCGTGATGCAGCCCCGTAATTACCTGTTATTCTCATATCGAGGTAATTAACAATTAGGCAGCTGTCTGAATCACATGCAGAGGAACAATCATTTTGTTATTAATGGATTCAATTTAACAGGTCCTATTTTCCCAGATTTTTTTTTTCCCTTCCTTGTGCTCTCATGAATTATCCTCGCAATTAAACCTGCACCAGAAAGAGGGAGGAGTAGTCCTAATATTTACTGAACCTTGAAAAAGCATCACATTTCTCAGCTTATGAACCTGTCACAAGTCATCGGGGGGCTCTGGAGGTGATGGGGAGCCCGTAACCCAACACCCTGAGCTGTCACCTGCACAGCCCCGCTGGCTCTGCCCCGCTGCTGCCGGGAGCTTTTTCATTTCACTGCAGATAAAAGCCATTATTTACAGTCAGTTACATATTTCCGTTGGCAAACCTCCTCCCTCAAGAGTAGGGTTTTGAAAACATCCCGCTCAGCAAACCGAAGCCAGCCCACCGAAGCCAACCCGCTCTGCCACAGGGGGGAAACTGTGCCCCCCCTGCCCACCCGGTGCCCCGTGGGGCTCTGCTGGGTGTCACCCCGGGATGGTTGTGGTTTGGGGGGCAGGGAAAGCCTGCATGGGCCCCTCACTCTCTTGTTGCCTTTGCAGGAGGCACTCTGGGCTCTCCCCAGGGAGTGCTGTGGGTGGGATGAGCTCCCCTTTGCCAGGCACCGAGCACTGCTCCTGCACTGCTGTGCCTGTGCAGAGAAGCACGTTAATGTTTTAATTTAAATAATGTATTAATTTAAACCCCCTGAGTACTTAGCACAGACCCTTGGAATTGTCTTCCATGAGTGCAGAGGTGGTTTTGGCCACACTGCCCAGGACTCTGCAGGGACAGGGACCTGCTGGGCTGCCTGGGGGACCTTGGGTGGGTAGCAGGGATGATGAGGAGGGCAGCAGGCACATGGGGGATAATCCCTCTCCAGGGAAAATTTAAATTTGATTTTCTCACCTTTTCACTTTATCTCATGCCCTAAAGCAGGAGGGTTTGACTCCCTCTCAAACCCCCAATTCTGGGGTATCTTTGGAGAGGGGATTTTTTTGAGCTGTTTCCTCCGTTTGTGACTGTGGATGGGTCCAGCCCTGCAGTTTGTGTTTTCAACAGCCAGCCAAGGCTGTGCCCTTGCAGCCACCCTGCACAGGGCCAGGCACCTGCTCCACTTCCATTTGTTTGTTACAGGCATGGAGTTAGAGATTTCACTGAAAAACAGGAACTTTGCTGGACAGCAGCTGCTCCGAGGCGGAGAATCATCTCGTCCTGCTGACGCCCAGCAGAGCCGTGCCAGCGCCGCGCTCCCACGTCCAGTGCCCACGAGTTTGGGGTCCCCACGTGGCCCCCACTCCCCCAGCAGTGTCCAGGGAGTTGGCCAGTGGCTGTGACCACCCGCGTGGCAGCAGCGAGGGGTCTGTGGCTGCTGCCCCAGCCCCGCCACCTGCTCAGAGGTCAGCGGCCACGGCCAGACGCGGACAGCTAATGCCTTTTGTCCCAGCCTGACTTTTCGCCTCCCAGCAGGATTAGGATGGGATGACCGGGCAAGGAGGCCCCTAATCCCATTAGGGATCCTGGCGCAGCCCTGTCGGGCAGCCCTGGGAACCAGCCTCGGCACTGGGGAAGCAGCGGGTGAGGAGGCAGCCTGCAACCTGCCGTGCTGCCACCATCCCACTCAGCCCCATCCCCAGCAGTTTTCCCAAATCCACTCTGCTCGGAGCACTGAGCACATTTCCCTGGTATGCACGGCCAGCAAGAGGCACACAAGCATCCACAACCCCTGCAGCCCCCGCTGGCCGGGTTCAGCCACCCCCCTGCCAGCATTTGGAGCAGGTGGTCCCAAGCCCTTTTGGCCCATTTGGCTCATTTGGCTCATCTGGCTCATTTCTCCACAGGGTCACAGCCGAGCGGGCAGCAAACCTTCTCCCGCCTGGAGAGAGTTGTTTTTCTCCTCCAGCAGTTGCGAGGAGCCGTGTTTGTCTTTCTGTCCCTTCCTGTTTACTCACTGCCATCAGGACACGCTTTGATGTGTTTATGCTGCTGGACATCCGTGGGAGCATCGTCCCCTGCAGCTCCCCTGCTCCGTGGGGCAGGGCCGTGGCTCTGTGGCTCCATCCAGGCCTTGGCAGCACCCACGGGGGCACGGCTTGGCGAGGTGCTGGAGCAGGACACCACCACTGAGCTGCTTCTGTGCTCCAAAGTCCAGATGACAGCACCAGCCCAGCCCAGCTGTGCCAGGAGCAGACGTGACTCCAAATCCTGCCAGGAGTGGGGAGCTGCTGGTGGTGGCAGTTCGTCACCTTGTCCCCTCGTGGCAGCATCACCTTGTCCCCGTGTGTTGGGGCAAGGGGGTCAGGTCCCATCCGTCCCTCCGGCAGGTCCACAGGTGCGTGTGGTTTCCCTCTTGCACTCCCTGCTTCCTCCCTGGCTGGGAGTCTCCCCGCCCTGTGTGCATTTGAAAGGTCAGCGGGCTTTGAAGTGGGCGGCTGCGGGCAGCAGAGGAGGGATCGCACCTTGCTGGCATCTCCCGGTTCCCACCCCGCCACCCGCACCAGCCCCGGAGGAGCTGCCCGGGGTGGGTGGAACAGCACACAGCCTCCCCCGTGTCACCCACACCGTGCCACGGCAGCAGCCACACCGTCCTTGGATGCGGGGGAACCACCAGAACCTCCCATCCCCCTGCCTCGCCCTCGCCGAACAGGAGGGACCTCTCCCCCGTTAAAGGGAGACAAAGGATTGTGGAATCACAGGGACTTGATAAGTTTATTTTTCAGCCTAAAGCTAAAGGAAAAATAGTTGATCCAGGAAAGCCGGTAGATGTAATTATTGTGAGCTTCAGCAAAGGTTTTGATACCATCTCTCAGAGTATCGTGTACAGGGTCAGGGATTGAACTCCATGATCCCGACGGGTCCCTTCCAACTCAGGGTAGTCTATGATTCTGTGAAAATGTGATTTTCTGGGTAAGAAATCACTCACGTAGAACTGCCCGTGAGCAGAGGTCGGGGAATGGGCTCTGGGGCTCCTCCAAACCCTTTGGAACCGGCTGTGGCACCACCAAAGCCCCCGAGGGCAGCCAGCGCTGTGGGAGCTGCCGTGACACGGCGTGGGTGACACAGAGGATCCCGGTGCCCCAGCACAGAGGGTGCACTGGTAAGAACGGGGGTTTCCTGGAGCTCCTGGGCACCCCAAGAATGGTTTTCAGGGGTCCTCTCTCCCTGCCAGGCGTGGTGCCCGCTGCCATGGGACACCCTGGGACAGCACAGGCGGCTCTGGTGCCCCGAGGCCGCTGCGGAAATGGCATCTCTGAGCCGATTTCTCCTGGTTCCCGTCTTCGTGTGCCTGGCTTTGATTCGCGGCCGAGCCCTGTGATAATGTGGCTGCCTGGGAAGGAAGGGAGTAGAAGGAACTGGCTATTATGTTTGGCCCCTCTCCAGGAGGTGTTTTTGCTAGGAGGCACCAAGGTCAGAGCTGGGTGGGAAGCTTTCCCCGACAGCAGCCCTCACACATGTGCCCAGCCATGGCAGGGGGGGACAAAGGAACCCCCCACCACCCCAGCATGGGGCTGCCATCCCGGTGCAACAGCCCAACACACACCCTGCATCAGTGCAGCAGATGTGTGGTCCTCTCTGTGTGTGTTTAAGGGGGTAAAGAGCTGCTTTGGAGCTGTTCTGGAAAGTGAAACATCTCCCAGTCTTCCCGTTTCCATGCGGAAGGAAAGAGGGGGCGGTGGGTGGGAGTGCCCGTGAATGGAGCATCAACAAAGGCTGGGGTGCAGAAAGTCCTTTTTTACTTCTTTTTGTAATCGCTTAAGAATTTCAGCTGGCTTCATCCCGGCACAGGAGTCCCAAATCCCAGAGCTGTGAGAACACAGCTGGCACTGAACTGCCCCTGAAACTCCCTGCTGGTACCAGCGGCACCCCAGGACCCTGCAGCCCAGCCCCCCCGGGGCCAGCACGGCGAGAAGGGGCACGCCCAGATCTCCGGGAGTGATGTCTCCCAGAAAACCTGCCCGAAACCTGTGCGGGGCGAGTGTCCACACGGCATGACGTTTTCCTTGAGCGTGTGCCCTGGGAGAGGCAGATCCCAGCAGCACAGAGCCGGGTGAAACTGCAGGGATGCCAGCGTGACTTGGATGAGCTTGGCACTGCACGGCGGTCCAGAAATCCAGTATCAGGTTCATGCCCGGGCTTGTGCGCAGAGAATCATGCTGGGGTTTTCGCTGCTGTGAGCGATGCTTTTCGATTATTTAATGGAGATATCAGAGGAGGTTTGATCCTGACCCCTCGGCGCACTCCGGTGAGCAGTTTGTTTGCTGAGGTGATGAAAAGTGCCTCGTCAGGAAAAGGAGGAATGGAGCAAAAGCGAAGGAATGGATGGCTTTGAAAGAAGACACACGTGAAACACAAACATGTCCCACATATCCCCAGGGCTGGGACAAAGCTGGGCTGGGGTCTGCACTTCCAGAAAGTCCAGGGGTCACTCCCTGCATCTCCTCTGTGGGTGCAGAGCTCTCCCCATCGCTGAGCTGGGTGTCTGTGACACCCTAAGGAATCACCCTGGTGAGGGGCAGGAGAGGGTCACGTCTCCTGCAGCACCAGGGTGCAGATAAAGGCATGAACGAGCATGGAGAGAACAGGGCCATGCACCAAAGGAGAGGCAGAACTGCATTTCCAACAGCCCATGTGGGTTGGGACGGGCCTGGGGACAAGCACATTGTCACTTGCAGCTCCATAAACCCCACCAGGTTCTGTTTACACAACAGAGAATGTTTCAGTTGTTTTATGGAGGTGGATAGGAGCAGCACAGGGACCAGCGAGGCCAGGGCCGGGCTGAGCGACGCCTGCCCAGCACCTGCTCTACCCTCACAGCCCATAAAGACATTTTATTTTATATGTGGCACAGATTTTATAGTGCAATTTCGCAGCAGCACCTTTCACCCAGGTACAAACCGCACGGGCAAAGCTGCTCCTCTGGGACGTCTTCCTGCCTGTCACTAATCCCTGGGTGAGAGTTCCTGAGCTGACTTTACACTCTGAGAAATGATGGCCAGGAGCAACCCTGCAATTAAAACCAGTTTCAGCAGCCCGTGAGGAGGAAAACCCCGCAGGTGCCGAGCCCGGTGCAGCAGCTCTGCCAGGGCAGGGACACACGTGGCACCAACTTCTGCCCGTGGCAGTGAGGACTGGACTGACTGTCCTTTGTCCCATCCCAACCCTGGACAGCCTGGAGGGACCAATTCCCACTGCACTGCCAGGAGGAAAGTCGTCCTCCATGGGCACGTGCTGCCAGTGGTGCTGCCATCGCCGTGGCAGAGGGGTGGCACGATCGGTGTGATTTATCCTGTGGCTGTCCAGGCACAATCCTGCACTCAGCTATTGAAGAAAAATAAGATTAAAAAAAAAAACAACCAGGATTTAGACCATTCTTGCAAATCCAGCCTCTTTTCTCTGGTGCCCTGGAGAATCGTAGCTTAATCCCATTATGGAGCAGCTTTGGGATAGTTTTACCTCGCAGACTCCATGACCAGGGCATTTTTATCTGCTCAGACTTTCCAGGATGCTCTACCTGCTTTGATTCACGCATAATTACCAAAAATTAGTTTTTTTCAGAGCATGAGGGAGGATGGGGGTGCATGTACCAGCACGAGGAGGGCTAACCCTCCGTGCTGCTCCAAAATCCAGGCGGCAGAGCAATGCCAAGTCAAGCACGGTGGGGAAAGCAGGAGAGATCCAGTTTGATGTCTGCCTTATCAGCCTTATTTTTATTGCACTGAAGGTATAAGAGCAAAATATTGATTGTGATGATAAAGAGATGAAAGTGTCAAGGAGGAATAGGCACACAAGTTGCTCAGGCGATTGGAAGCCGCGTTGGTTGTATTTAACAGGCATTTGCCATTAAAAAAAAACGCCTGTTTTTATTTAAATAGCCTCGGGCAAATTTCTCACTAAACCAACTTTCCCACGCCAGCCCAGTGCTCTAACTCTGGTTTTTGGCAAATTTTTTCCTGAGCTGTCAAGGCAAAATATATATAAGAATGCTGGTCTCACTTAGGTTTTTTTCCAGCCCCTGGAGACATGAAAATAATTTACAGATGTGCATTACCTGTTTATATTTGTATTAAGTTTTGCTTAACGGACATAATTTTCTTAGCTTGCAGTAACAAAAAAATATTCCCAGAGTTTCACTCATTTAATTTTAAGTTATTAAAACTTTTAAACATGTGTGGAGGTTTCATGTTTTTAAATCACTAATCACATGGATGGTTGCCAAGGTTTCTATTAAAGCCTTTTACAAACACTATTTTTAAAAGGACCTAAAATCCCATTATTTTTAACCCCTGAAGACCACTCAAAATAAAAAGTTCCTTTGGATTTATGTCTTATTCACCTCTTATTGCAAAAAGATTTATGCTGAGCGCTGCCTTCTGCCTTCCTCCCTTTTTCACTTTTTGCTGGTAGGAGTCTCTGGAGGAGGCGTCTGGGAGAAGGAAACTTGAGGAGGTTCCCCACGAGGACCTTGCAGCAGATCCCCTGTACCAGGGGAAGGATGGAACCAGATTAAAGCGGGAATCTCGCAGCAGCGCCTGGCTGGAGGAGCCATCCCCGTGTCGAGACTTTCGTGGGAAACCGCAGAGGACCCTTTTGGCTCCCTCCCAGCAAAGCCTTTTCCCCGAGCAGAGCCCCAGAGCTGTGGGGTCACAGAGCCCCCGGGGTGATGGCAACAAGGAGATGTATTTGACCTTCTGTGCTCGGGGGACGAGGCGACGCGGCTGCGCGGCCGCACGCCCGGCTCCGTCTGTGTTTATCCGTGGACACCACACGGACCCTTCCAGCCACGGAGGAAATCCAGGGCCTGGATTCACTCCTGGAAGTCACTCCTGGCTTCCCATGCGCACTTTCAGTCCAGCACCTCCAGCACAGCCCAGGACACACATTTATCCGGTGCCTCCATCACCCAGTCCTGCCACTGAATCCCTGCACATCCTTCAGCATCACCGCCTCTCCATCCCCAGGTGGCACAGGCGTGGCACCCTGACAGCCCCATGTCCCCAGGCACACCCCTGATGGTCCAGAGGGGCAGAGGGGGTCTCTCCCGAGTCTCAGGGATCAAGTCCCAGAGCTCAGCTGAGCTGAGTGCACGGCGCTCTCTGCACAAGGAGAACAAGCCCGGGCAAAGCTTCGGCCGGTATTTCCAGGCAGGTAGAGCCGAGATGCTCCCTGCTCCATGGGCTCTGACGTGGAGGGGGAAAGGGGGGAGATGGAGAAAGAGCACAAAATCTCCATCTCCAAGGGGAACCTAAGGCTGTCCTCATACCTCCAGATGAGGCTGAGGGTGGTGGTGGCCAGGTCGTGGTGGCCCAGGTGGGGTCACATCCCACTGCCCAGTTGTTGCCACCTTACTTGTGTCTGCAGGGAGGACAGAAAAAGCAGGGCCCACATTCTGGAATTGTTCAAGGCTCGAGCTACCAGTGGCACCCAGATTTGAGTGGTATCATGCTCCACACAGAGCCCTGGCTCCCCAGCCCCGATCAGGGCACTGCTTTAGAGCCCAGAGTGGGGAAGGCAGGAGGAGCAGGGAAGGAGGGAGCTGCAGGAGCGAGGCACTGCTGCAGGGCTCATGCCTTTGATCTGGTGAGCAGACTCTGCCCTTCGGTTTGTTTAATTGTTTCACACTTGCTCTGGAAATAGTTTACAACAGGAAGCAGTGGGATAACAGCAGGGCTGGCATGGGATGGGATGAGCCCCGGGGGCTGGTGGAGAGGTACCCTGTGATGAGAGACACAGATGACCACAGTGTCACCTCCTTCCCATTAACCCATTGCCGACCCTCCTTCCTCTTCCTCTTTCCCAAGCTTTCAGCCAGAGGCCGGCAGCCTCCACGTGCCCGTGTTTGGGAGCTGTAAAAGAGCCATCCTCCAACAGCTCAGAGGGGCTCAGGGTGAGACACAGGAGTCCAGTGGGGTTTAGGTATCCATGTCCCTGGGACAGTTGGTACCCCAAATTCTCCACACTCCAAGTTTTTGCTTCCCACTTTTGCAGGCACTGCGGCCTCACTGAGCAGGGCTGGCCCCCAAAACCTCATGAGGAAGCATCATTTTTAAGCACCCTCACACGGGCTGTTCCCATCAGTGGTGCTCTGTGGGTACACCCCTGAGCACCCCCCCTGCAGCCACAGCTCGCAGGAGACAACCACAAACACCAAATTAAGAGCTTCAACCTGTCCTGGGCTCAGGGCCTGGATGGATTTCAGGTGAGGCATTCCCACACTCTGGGACAGCTTGGTTTTCCAGGCTTGACTGTGGCACAGTGACAGCTGGGGCAGGAGTGGGGCTCTGGTGATGTGAGGATGAGGGCACAGGGACCCCCTGGCACCGCTGCTCTAATGGGACACCTGCACACACGTGGGGGTTGTGGGGCTGCCTCTGGATTTGGCTTCCCCACTTCTCCCCGTGTGTTTGTTTATTTGTGGATGCCGCGCACGGGGCTGGCCAGGCTCTGCCTGCGAGTTCATGAGTTCACAGCACAAAACAAACAACATCCGACCCAGCTCCGTGCACGCTGCCGGCACCTACGGGGGAGCCGGGCGGGAAATGACTCCGTGGGTACCTGCACACACCTGAGTCCTGGTGAGGGTCAGCAGGGGAATCCCATGCTCCACATCCCCAGAGGATGGTCAATCCATGCCCTGGCACCCCGTATGTCCCGTGGTTTGTGTTCTCCCTGCGTCCTTGCACGGACACACCGTGGGTCAGGCCAGGCCTGGGGTCTCCTATGGTCACTCAGTGGGCAGTGTGGCCCCAGGGGCTGGGCAGGAACTGGGGAGGCTGTACTGGGGCTGCACTGAGACCACGGGGGAGCTACACTGAGGGTGTGCGTGGGGGGCTGCACCAATGCCGGGATGGGGGCTGAACCGGGGGTGTCCAGGGCTGCACTGGGGAAATGTGGGGCTGCTCGTGGGGGTCTGCAGGGAGGTGTCCAGAGCTGTGCTGGGGCTCTGCAGGGGCTGCATGTGAGAGCTGTGCTGGGAATGAGGGGCTGCCCTGCGGGGTTTGGGGGACTGCAGGAGAGAAGGAGCTGCACCCGGTGCATCCGTGTCTGCATGTGTGGGGGCTGCACCGGGGGAGCGTCCGGTGGCTGCACGGAGGGAAGCGGCTGTCCCAGGGCTGCCCGTGGGGGCTGCACGGACCCCGCAGCCCCACTCGCATCCCACTCTGTGGCGGGAAGGGGGTTCCCAGCGGCGGCCCCCCGGGCTGGGCAGGGAGGAGCGTCTCTCCCGTCCCGTCCCATCCCCTGCCGTCCCGTGGCGCCCGGCCCGCCCCGCACC
>VZRF01012006.1:248691-332627 GCA_013396875.1 Vireo altiloquus
TCGGGGCCACCGGGAACCGGAGCTCCGTGCCGGGGGCTGCCGCGGGGACCGGCGCTCGGTGCCGTCGGGGGGAGCGCAGTTCGGTGTTGGGGGAGCCGGGGCTCGGCCCGGCCGAGGGGCGCGCAGGGCGGCCGCGCTCCTGCTGCTGTTCTGCGAGAGCTTTTGACCGTTTTGCAAATTTTTCTCGGTTTCCTGTTTCTTGAAAGTCGGGGGCCCCCCGGGGCCCCCCCTCCGGGGCGGGCCGCAAAGCGCTGCGCGACCGTCGGGTCGGGGCACGGGAAAAGAGCCCCAAGAGCGGCCGGGGGTGCGGGACAGAGTGGGGGGCAGCCCGTCCTGGGGGGGTCGGGACCCTGCAGTGCCCCCTTTCCCCCGGGGCCGAGCTAGCAGCCTCCTCCCGAGAGCCTTGAGAGGATTTTTGGGGAGCGAAGGCATCGGGGCTGCTCCCACAACGGGGCTGGGCGTCCTCGGAGGCAAAGTTTGCAGAGAGTTGATCCCGGCCGGAGCGGTCCCCAGCACCCCACTCCATCTGCCGGGGAACACGGAGCCCCGGAGGGGTGTCCCCAGGGTGCGTGGGCTCGGCACCCATCCAGGACAGGATCTGGATTGTGGCGGTGGCAGAGCGAAGCTGCAGTCGCTCAGTGTGAAACTGCCCCGGCTGCACACGCGTGTCGCAGAACCAGTTACCGTGAAGAGCGAGCGGGCAGAGAAGGGGAAGAGCGAGCCGGGGTGGAAATCGGAAGCGATTCTGGTACTTTCAGCGAGTTGCTGTGGTAACTCTGCAGAATTTGGCTCTGAGGGCCAGACAATGAAACCTTTACTCATAGCAAGTTTTGACGGGCGACTCATTTCCTTACCGAGCTCATGGTAACTAATGGGCTCCGGGGTGGAACTTTTTTTTCCCAAATGGCGTTTGTCAATCAAGGGCCTGATCTGGGGTTTCTCTCTGTCAGTCCTCCTGCTGGAGGAGCAAGCACAGCCTACCCTCAAACCCACCCTGGGTTTATTTTTAGGTGAGCCTCTCAGTGCAGGGGCCACACAGTCCCTGCCCCCTCCATCACCCTGTGGATGGGGGCTGCTGGGTGCTGCATCCCTCACCTCACCAGGCTGTGCAGGCACAGGGGGTCTGGGGGGGTCTCAGCAAGCCTGTCCCCGGCCTGGGTGACACCAGGGGATGCAGCCCCACCACTGCCACCATGGCCCTGAGCTGTGGCTGACGCTGTCCCTCTGTTTGCAGGTTTACGGTGCTCACAGCTTGCAGAATCCTGCCTCAACGGGGGCAAGTGCGAAACTTCTCCCAACGGGACGGAGGTGTGCCAGTAAGTATGGAGCAGCCAGAGGATTTTCATCTCCCCCGACCAAAGTTATTGACATGCATGTTGACTTTGCTTTGAAGGCTCCGGATTTAATAGGGCAAGATGCGTTTTCTTTCCTTGAGTGGCAAGAATAACCTGCTTGTGTAGGAGTCACTGCGAGTTTGGCAGGATCGGGCTTTGTTCCTGGCTGGGTGGAAAAACATGGGCAAAGGGCCATGTTTTGCTGGTGTTAGCCTATGCAGACTGCCCTGCTGATGGAGCAGGAGGTAGGGCCAGCCCGCAGCGCTCCTTGGACCGTCGGGCAGGGAGGGAGGCTGTCTGTCTGTCTGTCTTCCAGCTACTCCCTCCTGGCCCTGAAGTATTGCCTTTCAGTCCCTTGCACGCTGGGGTGACCAGTACATCTCCAATAAACACTCAGGAGAGGTTCCACGGCGTGGCTCTGGCTGCTGGAGCTGCCCCAGCAGTGTCCGTGGGCCGACGAGGCATCTCCAGGAGAGCAGGGCACCTCCTCCTGCAGCCGTGCCAGTGCTGGTGCCAAGCTGTGGTCTTAGCCTGGCGTTCCTGGTGGGGACCTGGCGCCCAGGCTGGGGCTTTCTCCAAGCTGATTGTGGGGAAACGGATGTGTAAAAGCGTTGGGACTCTTTGAAGGACCAACCGACCCACCGCAGCGATGGCCGATTCAGTCCAGGCTCCCAGGGAACAATAACCAAGAGAAATGAATAAGACTCCAGCTCCCTTTTAAAAACTATTCCGTAAAAGAAATGTGAATGGGCAAGGCTCTGTTTTCCGGCCAGATTTCCCCTCTGCCTGGTGAAGGCAGCCTGAGCTGCGAGCAGGCGGGGAGACGTTCCCACCCACCCCAAATTTCCAAATAGGAAGTCCTCGGCGGAGGAACCTGAAGGCATTTCCAATCCCAACCTGTTGAATGGCAGTTTCCCTTGACAATGTGTGTTGCTTTTTTGCAAATCCGCCTGGGTGCCGTTACTCTGCCCAGTAGCCGGGCACCTCCCACCCCCTTCTCCAAGCTGAGCCCCCCAACCCTTTGGTACAAATAAATCAGCAAATCAATCAGGCACATGAGCAATTTAATGGACAAAGGCTGGGTCCCTTTGTGAGGCACTAATGAATGCACGCCACTTTTTTTTGCACAGAAGCCCTTACCAACGCTTGACGCTCTAAATCTTGTTTTCTTTCATTCAAAGAGCGACAGCTGGGATTCGGTCGAAATTCGGCAGCTATTGTTAAGGGAGGCAGATTAATGCTGTGTGACTAATCATGTATGGCTTCCCAGAATGCCCAACCCTCCACCCCCTCCCCAACCTTACACCCCTCCTTTTCCTTGTGGTCATTCTTTCCTTTTTTTCTTAAGTCTCTGCAACTCCTGATTTACATTTCATGTGCAGATGGTGATGGAATCTAATTAGATCTGATGTGTGCGAGCTCTAGTTGGAGAAGCCTCCAAAGTAGGTTTAGGGTGGGCTGGGTTTGGTTTTTTTTAAGAGAAAAAGTTAACTTTAAAGAGTTTCTTGGTTGCTGCCTGTGAATAACCACTTCTCTCTTGGCCACAGATGCTTTGTGAGTGCTCGTGGGTTATTTTTGCAGGAGCACAAGGTGTGTGCTCTGGGTGTGCTAAAGCTCTCGTCCCATGCAGGGCGATGGGGGCAGATATTGGAGGTACAGCCAGACTGAAGGAGGTGCAACTTCCCAAGTTACCTGATAGCAACTCGCAAAGTCCTGGTTTTTCACTTTGTTTGAATATCTCTTGACAAGGAGTTTTGCTTCCAGGCTCCTTAAACAAAGCAGAGCCAAGAGCACAAGATAGCAGACGCAGAAAAGCTTGGCACTGCCCTTTGGCGCCTGCGTGAAATGCACCATTTTGGCTGCTGGCCACATCTCTGCTCGGCCTGGCACTTAACAAAGTTTGGCCATAAAGCCCCTTTTGTGCTGCCCCCACAAATCCAATTAGAAAGTGGAGTGAAATAAATAGCGTTCGAGGGGGACGCTGCTCCTGAGGACGAGTGTCCCGGCGCTTGTGGCGGGAGAGAGCTCGTTGGGTTACACGGAGCCGCCTCTGATAACTCCAACCCCAGGTTATCAGCCCTGTTACGGGAAGGGAGCCGCCAGTGCGAGACCAGGAGCTTTCTCTGCCTTTTATTATTTTACAGGGATAGTTTGTAAAGCTCCAGGTGCCTTATCTTGCTTGTCCCTTTGCCAGACAGTGCAGAGCACGCGGGGCTTGAGCTGAATGGAGGGGACCGAGCATTGGATTGGAGGGCTTGAGACAGAAGTGCCCTAATTAAGCTCCTTTGGAGCTGCTTTCCATCTTGGCAGGGTTATCCAGGTCTTCCAGCGCAGGAGGAGCAGCAGCAGAGTTTTGTGGATCTTGCACAGACCCCAGCTGAAGGCACCAAGTGTTTCTGTCCCAGAGCTGGAGCTTTAAAAGGTCCAGGCTGGAGCTGGTGGCTGCTGCAGAGCTTGGCGTGAGGCTCTGTGGTGCTGGGGAGCTGTGGCATTCCAGAAAAGGCACTTGCCTTGGACTAAGGCATTTTCCCAGACTAAATGAGAGGGTTTTTCCAAGAGGTCGTTTTGACTTCTAGTGATAGCTCCTAATTAGACTGTTGGATAACTCTAGTTTTGACTGGCATCCCTGCAAATGAGCCAGGCTGATTTTAGCTCCCTGTGCCATGTGACGTTTATTCCCAGGACCTCCCTTGCTCCGCTAGTTAAAAGCAGATGGCACTGAAAGAGGGCTGAGCTTCCAGCCCTTCTCCACCAGCCTCTCACCATTAAAGCCAGAGGAGCTGTGCCTGGGCTCTCCTCTCGCTCAGAGGAGCAAAAGAGATGGTGGAGGGAGAGAATAAGTTAAATTAATCACCGGGCTTGTGCTGAAGAAGGGGAAAAGTCGGTTTGCTAAAGTACTTCCTCTGTTTATGAATAAGCACAGCGTTGTCGTTCAGCCAGGGCAATGGCTCCTGAGCTGGTGCTCGTTGCCACCACCAGCTTCCACGGGCAGTTGGCCAGAAACATGGGAAGAAGCATTCTGAGGGGGACTGTAGCGGGAAGAGGTGATTATTTTAGCTCGAAACTCTTTGAGGAGGCAGCCAGGAAGGCAGAGGAGTGATGTGAGCCCCGCAAGTTTCTGTGCCCTTCAAGTTATTCAACTGCTCAGTCATTGTTATCTCATTGTAAAGGGCGGAAGTTTCCTTCTGGTTTGGTTTTTCTCATGTGCTTTAACCCAACGTTATTTCCATGAAATAATAACAAAGAAAAAATGCAGTCTCGGTGCTGGAGAGGAAGAGGGTGGAGTGTTGAACAATCAACCAGAGGAAGCTCTTAAAGAAGTAGACGAGCAGTGATTCAGCCATGTTGAGAACTCTTGATGGCTCTTTCGAGTCTGATCTCATTCTCGGAAAGAACAAGGTGGAAATGGGTAAGGGGGGAGATTAAAAATACCAGAGTGTCACCTGTTGCAGATTCCAGTGGAAGAGAAACTGAAGCCCAGCTGCTGAGGTCATTGGGACAGCAGTGGGGGTTTTAGCTCTTGTCTAAAAGAATCTCTTGGTATCTCTGCTCCCTGCAAGGCATCTCGATGCGGATCAGTTGTCTCAGGTGGTCCCACTCACTCCTGCTCTGTGGCCTTGGGATTGTTTTGCTTGGGCTGAGGTTTTTTGGCTTGGTTTTTCTCATGGCTTGGATACTCATGGTGGCCAGAGTGTGGGATCTGTTTGAGAGGAGATTTCTCAGTAGGACCCTCAGCAGCACCCACAGCACAGAGATGAGCAGGAGAGGTGGGGTGGTGCAGAGGGGATCAGAACTCACAGTGGTCTTCATCACCTGGGATTAGTGGGGCTATTCCCCACCAGGTACCCTCGGCTGTGTGTTCACAGCATGATTTGGGTTGGAAAGGACTTTTAAAAGTCACACAGGGGCATCTTCAGTTTTCATGGTCTCGTGGTGTGAAGCAGTGCACGGGGCTCTGCTCCCTGCGACTGGAGGTCACTCGCTCCGTGGTGTGAGGGATGTTTTATTCCGCCAAAATCTCTTCCATCTCAACACCTGACTCGCTGTCTTCCTTCCTGCTGGCAGCCACAACACCTCCATTTGTTCCAGGTGATGCCTCACACCTGACCTGGCCTCCCAGGCTGGTATGGTTTATTGTATGTAGCGTGAGGGTGACACGTATAAGTCACTGCAAGACCAGGCTATTCACCAATTAAGAGCTTGGACAACATAATCAGGAGGCAGTTAGCAAGTTTTAAAATAACATTGTTTGGAAATTAACCTGCTTTTTCCAGGCCTGGAGGTGTGGTGGCCCTCGTTTTGCTCGTGTTGGTTGGTGTCCCGAGTGGTAGCGGCGTGTGCCCATGAGTGGAATGTGAAATTTATAGAGCATCGGTGTGTTTAACGAGGGAGTAGCCTCGGGGTGCACTTAGGGAGAGCTGGTGAGCTCTGGATCTGGATGGAGACTCCTCTGTGGTTAACGTGCTGCCAGGTGAAGGTTTTGCACCATGTGTTGGGGCTGCAGAGTGGAAGAGCCTCTGGGATATGACTTAAACCCCCCTGGGAAAGCAGACCTGCAGTGGGGTCTTGCTTGAGTTCTGCCTTCTTCCCAGTGGCCAAAAAGGTGTTCAGGGTCCCCTGCTCCCCCCAGGGCTGTGTGCAGCTGACCTTGAGGACTTGCCAGGCTCCTGCTGCTGCCTGAGATGGGGCAGCACCAAGGGGCATTTGGGCTGCTCACTCACCCCTCCCCAAGCTGGGCTGTTCCTGCAGCTCTTTGCTTTGTGTTCAGGGTTAGAGAGACAAGCAGTGTGGAGAAGGGATGGTTTGGGGTGATTCCAGTTTCTTCCCAAATGTTTTTTTTTCATCTCATTACATGCCCGTGGCACATGGAGCTGAGCCCCTGAAGGATGGTGCTGCATCCACCATCCCATCCAGCTGTGCCCAGATCCCATCAGTCCCTGATGCTGCCCTGCTGCACGGTGCCCTCATGAGCCCGGACTTGCTGCAGCCAGAGTGCTGGAATGAGCACAGATATGCTGCTCTGGTGTCAAGAGGGAACGTTGCAGTTTTGATTCTCGGGTATCTGAATGTGGAGGCACCCAGGAGCAGGGAGGTGTGAGGGTTAAATTAATCGCTGGGCTTGTTGCTGACTGGGCTTGGTAGCACAGCTCCCATGTGTGATGTTGGCAAGGCTTTGCTGCACCTTGCTGGTCCCAATGACACCAGCCCATGGCAGCTCCCCAGGACACTTAGAGATGCCCACCTGGGAACTCCCTGGTGTTTAACATCTGGGTCTTGCTGGTGGAGCAGCTCAGTGCTGCTTCCAGCTGAGCATCTGGCTGGGTGTGATGGTGCCTGTTCACACCTGGACAGCCACATCTGGGCTCTGCCTTCCTCTGGTGCAGGTCTGGTGGGTCAGGTCCTCTCCTGTCACCTCCTCACGCTGTGCCCCGTGGGCAGGGTCTGTGGTACAGGGCAGTGTTGGAGTTTCCACACATCTCGAGCAATTTGCTGTTGGTTAAATGGGTGATCGTGGAACTGTGGAATAGTTTGGGGTGGAAAGGACCTTAAAGATCTCATTCCACCCCCTGCCATGGGCAGGGACAACTTCCAGGTTGCTCAAAACCCTGTCCAAGCTGACCTTGAACACTTTCAGGGATGGGGCAGCCGCAGCTTCTCTGGGCAACCTGATGATGATGCTGGAGGTTCCCACTGGTAAATGCAGTGCTTGGTGCCAGACATGCAGGAATAAAACCTCTGTGAAGTGTTGGGGATGGGGCAGAAATGTTTGCCTGGGTCACGTGGGGAGCTCTGCCCCCAAAAATAATATTTTCACTTGGAAGGAATCAACAATGATGACTGAGTGCAACTAATGGGGCAGGACTTGTGCCCACCACTGCGCTGTAGCGGGGTTCATGCTGTGCTTAAAGCCAGCCATACCCAAAATCCTTTCTCTTGGGAATCACAGAACAGCCTGAGCTGGAAAGGACCCACAAGGATCATCGAGTCCAACTCCTGGCCCTGCTCAGAATAAGCCCAAAATCCCAGCGTGTGCCATAGGAGCAGGATGCTGGTGAGAAGCGAGCTCGGGGTGTGCCTCCCTCGCACAGCAGTAATTAATGTCTGCTTTAAGCTCTCACCCATCACGTCCTCCCCTTCCCCCCGTGGCAGCCTGGAGTTAATATTGGAAAAGCCAGTTAAACAGTTAATGTTTAGGCCATGGTTATTAGGCCCTTGCACATTTCCAGCAAAGGGAGCCGAGCTGCATTTTAATGGGAAACTTTCATGCTCAGTCAAGTTGCAAAAATTTATTTGCGCCGAAGTCATTTTCTTTTAACAAGTTTTCACCCTAATTCCCTTCCCCAAAACCTGAATTTAATGGTATTTATATGGGAAATGGATTTATTAAGTTTTAATGATGCTATAACGCTGCCCTTATTTAATAGAAGGGGCACCCCGCGGGCAAGTGGTGGGCTGGGAGGGCTGAGTGCCAGAGGGGCACCCAGGGCTGGGGCAACCTGTTGCTTTGGGCTTGATTTGAAGTCACCATGGCTGAGAGTGGCAGTGCCAGGTTTGCTTCTACCCTCTGGGCTGTGCATGATCTGTTGTCGGGGCTGAGCTTGGCGTCCTGCTGCCGATTCCTCCTCATCCTCTGTGGCTCCTGGTGTGACGTGGCACTACCTGTGCTCATCACACCTGTCCCCAAGAGCGTGGAAAGGAGCACTGTGGCTTTTGGCTTTGTCAGGTGCTCTGTCCCACGTCGGTGGGGTGATGGGGACCCCAAGGGCCACACGCTCCTTGCTGGCATCATTGCATTTTTGAGCATCCAGCAGTTTGTTTTAAGGAATTTTCTGCTGTCAGCGAGCAGCTGTGAAGGTGAGCACATCCCCAGCACTCCTGCCCCACTGGAGCATCCCTGCTCGGTGTGGCAAGGAGGATACCCTCCCAAAGGCACTCAGGGATGGCTGACCCACGGGGATGGCTCCTCTGGAGCAGGTGGAGGAATGTGTCTGTCCGCCGGGATGCCACAGCTTTGGGGCGGGCTGGGAGAGTGACCCCGCAGGGGAGCAGCCCCGGGAGGAGGAGGAGGAGGAGGGAGGGGCCTTGTCCCCGGCCCCCAGCCCCTATTAAAATGTTAGACACAGACCTCCAAGTCAAAAGGCAGGGCGACAGACGGCCCTTTCACAGGGCCTGCTGCTCCCCACAAAAGGGGGGTTTCCAGGGGAGGGGGACAGGAATGCGGGCTGCGGCCGGAGGGCAGAGCCGCCACCATTGTCCCTGCTCCCTCGGCGAGGGCGTCATGTTGACACAGGGATTTCTGCCGGCAAAAGGTGTCGGAGGCAGAGGCTTCCCTCCCTCTCTCGCCGTTTCCTTGGTTAAAGTCAGCAGCGACAGAAATCCCGGGATACAGATTCCCGGGGAGCTGATAGCCGTCTGCTCTCGGGTGTTTTACGTCCCTCAGCACATGGTTTCCAAGTGGGCAGAAGTTTTGTTGTTCTTTTAAAGGGAGACCAGGTTGAGGGGAGCTGGATCCATCCCTGTCTGGCCGTTGCCACCTTTGCCCACTCCTCATCCCACGGAAACATCCCCGGCAGGAATTGCTCTGTCTCTCGGGTTGGCTTCGTGCCACAGGGGCACCCGTGTGCTCTGCAAAACCCCCCTCTCCTCCTTGTTTATAAATATCAGGGCTAAATTTAGCTTGTTTAAACTTTTGGTGGCTGTTCAGATCCTAATCGTAGGTTTTATGTTAAGGATTAGACGAGTGGGATGGTGGGGTCACGAGTGGGAGTTTTCCATATTTGGCTCTGGGGCAGCTCGGTGTTTAGCCAAAACTTGGTTCGAGGAGGAAAGGGGAAAAGAGTCATTAGTGAGATGGTGACACTGGGGCTGTGTGTGTGCCAGAGCTCTGAGAGCACAGCAGAGTGAATTCAACCTGCATGGGCAGCAAGTGCTGGGTCCAGAGTGGGGGAAAACCAGCATTTACCCCAAAAAGGGGTAGGGAGGGAAGAGTGACCTCAGGCACCAGCAATGCTGGCCTGGCAGGCAGCCCATGGAGGTAGAAATTCCTTATCTCCCCCAAATTCTGATTTTTTCTTCTGCTGGCTTAAAGAATAAAACATTATTAAAGGGGAAAAAGTTTAGAAATGAGGAATCAGAGCAGGGAGTGTTCCCAGGTGCCACGGGAGCCGAGTGCCACTCCAGAGTCTGATGGGCACTGTGGGTGCTCGTTTGGGGCTCTGCCCTTGGAAGGTTACAGGGGTGGGCGATGGGACCATGTGCCAGCCCCAGCCCAGGCTGCATTCCCTTGGGATCCTCTGCTGGAAGCACATCCTTCGTGGTCACCCCATAAATGGGCTCCTGCGAGAGAAGGAGCAGGGGCCAGGATGAGTGGATTGAGCTGGGCTCCCACAAACAATGGGGCTGTGCAGCTTTACACCAGCAGAGGATATAAAAAACATCGACTGGGGAAAACAAATATTTCATAGCAGCCATTGTTGAGGGTGGGAATGAGGCGAGTGTTGTCTTGGGCTCTTCCTTCGACATCTTTCATGTTTGTTGTGAATGAAGCTCCATTGAAAGGCAGCTCCTTCCCAGGTAGCCAGCAACCACCCGTGAATAGCCTGGCCACTCTGCTTAGTAATGGGATTATATTGTTTTTCATTACAATGGGAACTTTGATTCCCAAACTGTCCTGACTAATGTCTGCTTAAGAAACAAAGCCATTTTTTTTTTCCTCCATAGGAGGAACAGGGCTCTAGCATGTTTTTTCCCCACTGCTGTCCATGAATATATCCAGCTTTGGGAATTCCTTTAGTTTCTCTCCAGATGAAAGTCTGGATCTTAAAATCTCAATTAGATGACTTGGGCTAGGTCAAAAATGAAATGGAACAAGGAAAAAAAAAACACATCAAAGACTTGGGATTGCAGTTTGCTTTTTTAATTAAACAAGAATGGAGATCTGCTCTTGCTTTATTAACCTGATGTCACTTGGAGTAACCTGCTGCTTTGCCAACCACCTCCCTGTGTGAAACTCTGCTTTTTTCCCAGGCTGGTGTCCCAGAGTGTTTTAATAAAGCAGGACCTGGATGAGACTTCTTAAAAAACCACCACTTAGGTCTTGTGCTGGGTTTTGGTACAGGGAGCTCCGTTGTGGCTGCTGGAGGTTTCTGTGGGGCTGTGCCGGCGCCGGGGCAGCATTAGGGTGCATCACTCAGTCGGGGTGCCCCACATGGGTGAGGGCATCTGGGCAGCTCTGCCTTCATGCCTTGGCTCTCCTGGGAGCTGTGGCGAAGCCTTCAGTTTCTTAACAGCCACATGTGCCAGAAACCACCAAGGGAAGCTGCAGGTGAGGCGTGGTGAGCCCGTGCCCACTGCCAAGGAGGGCTCAAGCGGCCCCCCAGCCCTTGGCTGCCAGGGAACAGGGAGCATCCATAGCCCCATGTGCCCCAGGGAGGTCAGGGCAGCATCCAAAAGTATTCCTTGTCTCCCTGCACTCATTTCCTTCCGTGGGCTCCAGGTGTACCATGCCGCCGTGAGCAGGGTGGTGATGCCAGGCGAGGAGGTGAGGGCAGAGAGCAGGGTCCTGAGCTCTGATTTCCCAGCAGGATCGTTTTCCAGACCCCCCTGCCTTCCCCTGGCTCCAGAGTGTGCTCCTGTGTCAGCAGGCTGTTCCCAAGGCTGGAAGCCATCCTGGAGACCACAGTATGCACCTGTTGCTCTCTGCATCACAGGAGGGATTCTTGGGGAGGCAGTGGAATAAGAACAAATGGAATAAGACGGAGTAAGAAGCAGTTCTCTTCTCTCAGGGACATGGAGACATATCCCCAAGCACTGGCCTTTTCTCTGGTCAGGCTGGAGCCAGGGGAGATCAGGGTTCCTTGGGCTGGCAGCAAGCAAACGTGTCTTACGGGGAAGGGTGTGACTTCAGGAGAAAGCTGGGGTGTTGCTCGCAGGCCGTGCCAGGCAGGGAGCCACCGGCACAACTGGAAAGGTGACTCTTGTGCCTGGCTGCCTGATGGAGAAATCAGGCTCCCCACAGGCTCTGCAGCTGCTGGGGCGAGGGAAGGTGTGGGGCAGGGGGTTGTGGTTCCCGAGGGTGAGGGTTACCCCGAGAGGTGTGGGGACAGTGGGGCAGGGCCGTGTCACCCCTCTGCACCTGGGAGCAGCCTGCAGGGGCTGCGGGGCTCTTGTGCAGCTAAGGGAGGCTCTCCTGCGGGTTGTTTCTCCTTCCCTCAGCTGTTGCCAGCAAACATGTGAAATCTGAGTGTCCTGCTCACGTTCGGCCACTTGCTTGGCTCCATGGGGTCCCTGCCATGCTGGCACAGCCATCTGCAGGTCACGCAGCACATTTGCTGCTGCACAGGGCTCTGGGGCTGTGATTGTCCCTCAGGGGGACCCTCTGCACCACTCAAGGTCACAGTTGTGGTCCTGAACCTTCTCTGTGCTGGGCTGGTTCTGCCTGAGACTCTGGGGCTCATCTGAGGTGGCTGTTCCGAGCCACAGGTACCAGGGAGCAGAAAACAGCATCCCCCAGCCCAGCCTGTTGGGGTGGGGGCTGCTCCCCGTGGTGGGAGACCTTACACCCAGCACCAGGGAGTGTCCTGGTCCCCTTAATCTCAAGTGCCCCCAAAACGGTGCTTGAGTAAAGACCTGAGCCTGCCCTGCTCAGCTTTCCCACGCTGCTCTATACCTTGGGGAAAACAACCACGGCCGTTTATGCTTCCAGCAGCTGAGGGTGAGGAAGAGGTTAGGTGATAGCAGAGCAGATAAGAGGCAGCCTGGATGTGGGGCCAGGGGCCGGGATGGGGCTCCCTGCCAGCCCCTCTCTCCCCTCCTGCAGTGTGGGGCTGCCCCCCAAACCTCCCCCGCCATGGGATGGGCACAGAGCATGGGTTTACACCTGATTTCCATTTTGCTTGTTGGCTTTTTTTTTGTACTTTTTAAGCCCAGAGCAGGTTTCACCTCCAGCCCTGCCAACAGTCTCGGGGGTCCCTCGAGAGGATGCACTGGGGCCAGGCAGGAGAGCAGTGGGTGCTGTGAGCTGTGGGGCGATGCAGGCTGAGCCCCCACACCCCGGGCATCCCTGTGCACCTCCAAAACACCTCCTGCCCCCGGGGCTGGGCTGGGCTGGGCTGCGGGAGCGCCTGGGTGTCATCTGTGCCGGCCGTGGCAGATGGCAGCTTAGTGCAGAAAGGAAAACATTAGTCTTGGGTCAGAGGTCACAGAAACATCTGCCTCGGGATGCTTTCAGTGCCCGCATTGCTGCGGAGGGACAAAACCTGTTGCTGGTGGGGTTGGAGGAGAAGCCTTACGCGCGGCGAGCGGGAGACAGAGCGAACAAAGGGCCAAGCAGAGCCAGAGCCACAGCACAGGGGAGCACCCAAAACAGAAAGCACAGTCTGGGGGGGGGTGGGATGGGCACCCCAACTCTGCCAGCACTGCTGGTTGGGGGGCCAGGAGGTGCTGGAAGCTGCAGCAGCCGGGTGAGCAGAGGTGTGGAGCAGAGCTGTGGCAGCAGCGCTCGTCGGCTCTGATACTCCTGCAGCTCATTCATGCTTTTGGTTATCTGATGTGCTGAGCTCTCCTGGAGCCTCGCTGGAATGGCCACAGCATCGGGGCCACTGCTTGTAACTCCTTAAGGATGTGCAGCAGACACAACAAATGCACGTGTCCGTGCTGAGCAGATCCAGATTTGGCCCAGGCTCGGTGCTGGGAGCAGAGTGGGAATTTGGGGCCGCTGCTGCTGTTCCCAGGCTGTCCCCAGGGACTGCTGTCTGACCTTGGACGAGGCCTTCTCCATCACCCTTCACACTGGCCATGAATCATGCAGATTTATGGGCCGGCAGCTCGGTGCATTATTAATCGTGTCCCCCCTCACCACAGCTCGCACTCGGATGCTCATTCCGAGGGAGAAGACACATCCCAGCCTGGTGCTGTGGGAATCCAGCTCCCAGCCTCTGCCTGACCCCCCAGAACAAAAACAGCCACCAGGATGCCCCAGACACCCCGGGGGGTGTAAATCAGTGTGTTCACCCCTGCAAGGAGCACCCTTCATCCACAGGGATGGGGACTGACTGCTGTCCCCTGTCCTGCCTGGTGCTTTGGTCACAGCCTGGGGGGAATGGAAAGCACCCCAGAAGTGCAGAGGTGTGAGATTGCCTGCTTGAATGGTGCTGGGAGAGGGAGCACTGGGTGTTGGAGCAGGGCTTGGCCATCACCGGGATCAGGATGGGGGAGGATGCCATCAGTAGCTAAAATTTGATGCCTCCTCAGTAGGTTAATGAGTCAATGGAAACACTGAGGGAGACACAGTGGTATTTTTAGCCATTCCTGCCTGGTTTGGGAATGGGACTCTCGTCACGCCTGGAGCTGGGAGTGTGTCCACAGTGGGGCTTTCACAGAGGTTCCTTAGAACCCCAGGCAGCTTGGCCACATTTCACCACCTCAAAGCCGCTTTCTAATGTCCCTCCTGAGCTGTTTTGATCCTGCAGCACCCGCCCTGTCCTCTGCCGACACATATATCTGTAATTAAAGCCGAGCTTTAATGTCTCCTATGCTAATTTCCATGAGCTGCTTGGGGTTTGGTTTGGGGAGCCCTGGCTTGGGAAATGCCAAAGGAAAAACCACAGGGTGATCTTCACCTGGCTGAGCCCGCGGGGACGTCGCATCCTCCACGTCTGCTCACCTGGAATCCCTGACACCACCTCATGTTTTTTACAGAAAATAAAGCTGAGCTCCCTGGGCTGAGCTTTAGGAGAGGTTTTTAGTCCCTGGAGGTGAGGTTGTAGCACAGCTGGGAGTTGAACTTAGCTTTGCTGAATTCAGCCTTTCCAGACCTGAAAAAGTTGAAAACTAACTACACCTTGGATTGCCCTGCTTCTTCACCTGGTTTTTGATCTCTTGCTTTGCATGCGAGACTTGTCTCCAGGCTTTCCTCTGCAGCCAGGACTCTCTGAATCTGCTGAGGTCGCTGGGCTTTGAAATGCAGCTCCAGTCTCTGTCTGTGAGTGAGCTCCAGGACCCGTGAGGGGAGGGAACGGTGGAATTCATCCCGTGGCTTCATCCACAGCCAGGAACGTGCTCTTCCCTGCTTGTCTCAGACCTGCTGCTGCAGAGAGGGCAAGGAATAGCATCGCTCTCTGCAGAAGCATCTACAGAAAATGCAGGTGTGGAGGCTGCCAGGGGTAAGGGAGGAGGATGTCCTGGGTGCACTGCCTTGGGAAAAGGAACTGAGGGGATTCAGAAAGGATTGGAGAGGTTCCTCATGCTGGGAGCTGGTGTGTGCAGAGGGTGTGTGAGGCTGGGGGTTGCTGGCAGAGGGCCTGTGCTGCACAGCCACCCATGGCTTGGTAGAAACTCCTCCATGGGTTAGAGCAGTGGCTGCTGGAGCGTGAGGGTACCTGTGCTGTATTGCTCTTTTCCTGGAGATTTGCTGGGAATACCCCTTTCTGGGAGAAGAAATGTGAAGCATGAGCATACCCTGGCCCCCATGGCACACGTGTGCCCCTCTTGGCCCTGCCAAGCTGAACCCTTCCCTGCCATCTGCTGCGCTCTCCTCACTTCTGGAGCCGACTGTGGCCATAAATCAGCTCTTAATGCAAACAAATAGAAATTAATTTCAAAATAGTCTACCAACTCCGTGAAACTTCAGGGGTTTCCTGAAGCACAAGCCTGGAAAGCACCTGAGCAGCCCAGCTAGGCGTGATGCAGCCCCCAGCCCGGGCACTGCCAGTGACCCCAGCCCGCCCTGTGCCTTCAGGCAGGGACTTCCCTGTCCCTCAGGCTTCTTCTTCCAGTCACTAATTAACCTCCTGGCTAATAACCATGCCCAGATTCAGGCTGGGCTTTGCTTTGCTTTCCCATCCGTGTGCTCAAACCCTCGCTTGCCTGTGCTAGAATTGGAAAAACTCCGAAAACTAATCAGGTGGAAGGGCACTGCGCTGTGTGCCCCTCTCCCCAACCTCACGGCGCTGGAACCCCAACTCCAGAGAGCCCTACTGCCCTCCTGCCCTGCCCTGGGATGCCGAGCATCCCCTCCTGCTCCCCCAGCACCGTGTCCCCTCTCCCATGGTGGCATCACCGCGCTTCCCGCGCTGCCACCAGCGCTCTTTGTCCAGCATCACTTTTTTTTTTTTCCCTTCTCATATTCCTCTCTTTATTTTTTTTTTCTCCGCCTTTCCCTCCCATCGGAGCCTCCCGTGACGCTGCCTCGTCCGCCAGGATTGTTTTAAGAATAAAAAAAAAGCGTGTGCGCGGTGCGGGGAGGCTCGCACGGGGCTCGGTGCCAGACTGACCGCGCAGCCCAGCGGCACTGCCGAGCCTCCGCCTGTCCTCCCCGCTTGTCCCCGCGCCTGTCCCCGCACAAAGAGCCCTTCTCAGGCGGCCCCAACCTCCGCATTCCCCCGCTCAGCCACCCAGAAGCGCCGTCTCCCCTCGGCCGAGGCGCCCGGGGCTCGGAGCCGCCGGCGAGCCGGGCACCGTCCGCGGGCGCCGGCAGCTGCTGCGCCTCATTAGGATGCACACCTGCTCCCCGCCGCCCTTTGTGTGCCGAGCAGATGCCCTGATTTATTATTATACACATTTTCTTTTTCATTTGGCCTGGATAATGCCGTCTCATTAACTCAAAATGTCTCCGAATCCTGACAAATTCTCACACAATCCCCCAACAATGAAATCAGAATTGGGTTAAAAAAAAAAAAAAAAAAAGGAAAGGGAAAAAAAAAAAAAAAAGTAGGGGAAGAGGGGGAGTGGGGCTGAAACGTGGTCGTGCCGCCGGCAAAGCTCAGTGGCTCCAGGCTGGAGCGGCCGAGGGTGGGGTTTGCTGGTCGTGCTTCACTGGAGGAGCCCTGTGGTCTTGTTTTGGGGGTTGCAGGTGACTGCTGTGCTCTGCAGTATTCCCTGGGACCCCTCCCCCTGCTCACCCCCTTGCCACGGGAACCTTGGAGGCTGTGCAGGAGGCTCAGGAATGTGAATTCCCACCAGATCTGATGGCAACAGGTGTGAGCTGGTGGTGCCCTGACCTACCACAGCACCGTGGGGACTGCAGTCCCCCAGTGCCCAGGTGCTGTCACCTTCCCCACCCATCACCTCCAGCTGGGGTTGCCTTACCCCGAGCTCCTGGCCATTCAGGATCCTAGATTTATTTCTGCTCTCAAGGCCTCTGGTAGAAGCCTGTGAGCTGAGCGTGGTGCACCCTGTGGTGGCATTGCCATCGTGGTGTGGGGCAGCAGCACCAGCACCATCTCACTCCTCCTGTGCCCTACTCACCATGGCTGCTCAGCACAGCCCAGCCAGGACAGAGCATCCCCTTTGGAAGAGCTGTAATGTGAGCAGAGCAGGTTGGGCACAAAACCTCTGGTGGCATTGCGAAGTTGCAGGGATACAAGAGATGCCACGCAGCAGGGTTTGTGTCACATCCCTGGGATTTTTTTGGTGTCAGGTGCACAGCTTTGCTCTGTTCTCATCTTCCCCGCTCTGCAGGGTCCTGCCAGCCACACATCCTGCCCGGGCCCACCAGGATGGCTGGTGGGATTTGCCCTCAGGGCATATCCCTGGTGCCAGCTCCAGTCCTGCTCCAGCCCATGGTGACAGATGGTGAAGCCAGTGGTGGCATCAGGGGTTCTCAGGGCCCCCACGCAGCAGCCAGGGCCACTCACCCTCCTTGTGCAGGGTTTGGCTTTGGGGAAGCTCTCAGCTGACTGCGAGGAGCAGGAGCGTGTCCCACCTGTTGCCCATCCATGTCGAGCCCCTGTTTAATTGCGTTTGAGTGATTTAGGATGGAGGGAGGATAAAAATAGCCCTGGAGAAGCAGAGACCCTGGCGTGGGCAGGGACAGGCAGGGAGCAGGGCTGTCCCCATGCTGCCTGGCCCCGTGGATTTGGTGTGGGTGTAGGGATGCTCCTCTTGCCCTACCACATGTCCCTTGTGCCTCGATTTCCTCTTGAGCGGGGAGGGGAGGGAGAAGAATCTCCCCACGACGAGACACAGGATGTCAGCGCCGCGGCTGCGGTTGTGCAAGTCAGCACAGGCCCCTCCGTGGCGGGGGGACGCCTTTGTTCCCAGCACCTCTTTCATCTTCCTCTTCCCATCCCGGAGCAGCCAGGGCAGAGCCTCGCCACCGCCAAACCCGACGTGCCGGGCTGTGGCGCGGGGCCTGTTCCCCGGGGGCACCCGGCTGCCCCTCCGGCCGCTCAGGGCCATCCCACCGACGGTGTGTCTCACCCTTGCCAGGTGTAGCGGTGCCTACGTGGGCGAGCGGTGCCAGCTGCCCAACCCCTGCCTGAGCTCCCCCTGCAAGAACGCCGGCACCTGCACCGCAGTGGTGCGCGGTAGCACCGTGGATTACACCTGCGCCTGCCGCCTGGGCTTCACCGACGAGCTGTGCCTGACGCCCCGCGACAACGCCTGCCTCAGCAACCCCTGCCGCAACGGCGGCACCTGCGACCTGCTGACGCTCAGCGAGTACAAGTGCCGCTGCCCGCCAGGCTGGTCAGGTGAGGGGTGGCACCTGGGGACACGGCCAGAGAGGGAGGGACAGTCTGCAGCAGGGGTTAGCCCTACGGGATGGAGAGGTGCTTCTGGTTTTGGCTTCAGAGAGGTGGGGAGGTGGGCACACCTGAAGTTGGTGGTGGGTGTGTCCCAGGTGCTTCTGGATTTGGCCTCAGAGAGGTGGGGAGGGTGGTCTGCTCACCTGAAGTTGGGGGTGGGTGTGTCCCAGCTCGGGGAGCTGCGACCCTCCTGCACAGTGGGGTTTGAGGTGAGAGAATTAGTTACCCCCGCCAGCCCCAGATCCAGGTCTTCACCGCAGTGTAGGTCGCTGCCAGCAAGAGCTGAGCCGCTGTTTGCATCCTCATCATCCCTCCCTGCCCTTCCCCAGGCAAAACCTGCCAGCAGGCTGACCCCTGTGCCTCCAACCCCTGTGCCAACGGGGGCCAGTGCGTGCCCTTTGAAGCCCACTACATCTGCCGCTGCACCGCCGGCTTCCACGGTGCCAACTGCAAGCAGGATGTCAACGAGTGCAACATCTCCCCACCTGTCTGCAAGAACGGGGGCAGCTGCACCAACGAGGTGGGCACCTACCAGTGCTCCTGCAAGCCAGCCTACACCGGGCAGAACTGCGAGCACCTCTACGTGCCCTGCAACCCCTCGCCCTGCCAGAACGGGGGCACCTGCCGCCAGCTCGGAGACACCACCTACGACTGCACCTGCCTGCCAGGTAGGGAGGGAAAGGGATTGGGGTTAGGGTCCCTCTTGCAGCACTTTTGTCTGCCCTGAATGGGTAGTGCCCGAATTTCCTGCCGGTTGTGACTCTGGGAGGGGCAAAACCCTCTGGCTGCAGGCTCGTTGTGCCACGTGCTTTTGGGAAGACGTCGGGCAGATGCCCGAGGAGGAGAGTTCATCTAGGGGCTTTATATACTTTGTGCTTCACCAAAATAGCTCTTCCAAAACAACTGTCTGAGCAGAGGCCCCTGTGCGGATGCTCATATTCCAGAATAAGAGTGCCTTTTTCCGCTTTAGCTTAATCCACTTCCAGAATGGAATAATTAGCCCGGAATAGCTATTTTGGAAAGTTTCCGAGTGCTAGTGGAGCTGGGGAAGGAAGACCCTCTCTGTGCTCGCTGCTGCTCCCTCCGGCAGGCTCTGGAGCAGCCCAGCAGGATTGCAGCCTCTGGCATGGAGGGCTGTCCTGGGAGCTCAGTACCCTGGAAGGGATCTTGGCACCCTGGAAAGGAGCTTGGCTAGAGCTGTTCTCACCCTGGAGAAGAACAGCAGCTGTGGCAGGGCCCCCTGACCCCTGCAAGCCCTTTCACTTCTGCCCTCGGACAGCATGTCTACAGCACAGTCAGCGCAGGGAGCAGAAGGGACTGAGCAGCTCCATGCTCCCCCCATCCCTGGGTCAGCTGGAGAAATGAAACCATGGAGTTTCAGCCCAGAGCCAGGCTCAGACCAGGTTGTATTTGCTGGGATGAGTGCTGCTGCTCCCCCGAGCCAGCCACAGTGGCCAACTGTGGCAGATGTGGAGGGGATGCACCCGCCCTGTCCCTGGGAAGGAAGCTGTGGGCAGCACTGCACTGCCTGAGGAGTCTCTTGTGGGATTGGTTTGATCCTCTGGTCACCCATAGCCCAGCAGTGGCCTGAGCAGGACAAGGGTTAGGTGGCTTCTCTGCTCTGCAGCCTGGGCAGGGCTGGGCATTGCCATGGGGAGCTCCAGCCTCCCTCCCTGTGCCCCCTGCCCCATCTCTGCTGGGGATGTGGCATCTGGGTGGGGATGGGGTCTCCCAGATGGCATATCCTGCAGGCAGCCAGCCCAGCTTAGGGGAAGGAAAGAGATCCTTGGGAGCTGTGTGGGGGATCTTGTCTTGATGTCTGGCGCAGGTTCAGAGGTTCCATCCCCTTCCCAAAGCTTTGGGCTGCGGTAACTCAGGAATCTCATGAACCACCCAGAACAGATCCCCGCAGGATCTCCTGCCTCACCTCCAGCCCTGCTCACCCCAGGCTGGCACAAAGCTCCTGTCCTTACGGACGGTGAGGTGTGGGGCTGACCGGGCGAGCAGTGCCAGCGAGGAAGCCTTTCCTGGCAGGATGAGCTCCCAGGGGCGATGCTCCGTTGGAGCAGCTCAGAGCCCAGGGATGGGCAGGTGGAGGTGGCAGGAGGAGCAGTGCTGGCCCTGCCCTGCCATTCTGCTGACGAGGCACTTTCCCTGAGCAGCCCAAGGAGCGTCGGGCACGGCAGGGTGAGGCATGGCCCTGGGGGGAGATCCCTGCTCCCGGCAGGACCGGCGCTGTCACGCCCAGCTGCGGCTCCAGAAGAGCTTCCAGAAGATTTGCATCCTGCTGGAGCTGGTTCACCTCCCGTGGGGTGGCACAGCTCCTGCTTCAGGGAACAGGGTGGGGGTCCCTCAGCACCTCCTCCATCCCACACGGTGCAGGAGCTGCACCGGCAGCAGAGGGACAGGGGGCTGTTCCTTGTGATAAGGGGGTGATTGATACGCTGGTATGTGGCACAGCAAACCTGGAACAATGTCCCCTTTTCATTCCCAGAGAGGCCTGGCCCTGCTGGGTTTCTTCGAGTTAAACTAATCGTGGCTGTTTTATCATGCCATCGCTGCAGAATGTAACCCTGAGTTTAAAGTAATTGCCGTACTAATTACTCATTTGGATGGTTCAAAATGAGTTAATCCTGGTATCTAGGACATTGTGAGTTATTGCTGCTCAGGCTCAGCTCAGCTGCTAAAAAAATGAGGTGCAAATCAATGTTATCTGCTCTGGACTCCTACCAACAATCATAAAGAGCTGTGGCTGCTCTCTGTGTGATGGGGCTGGGGAGAGGAAAACATGGAGAGAGCAAGGAGAAAGCTCCCAGCTTGGCCAGGGTCTGGGGTCCCACAGGGGATGAGTCTGGGCACCTGGTCCTTACCTGTGGAAGTGACATTTTGAGCTATCTGTGCAGGGAACAGACCTGCAGAATGCCCTGGGGAGTTTGAGGGAGCTGCAGGTGGACACTGGCACTGTGAGCTGGCATTGCCATCCCAAACCCCAAGCAGCTGGGTCAGGAGCTTTGGGGGTTGTAAAGAAAATGCAGCTTTAACACAAATGTCAGCCAGAGGTGGCTTGGCAGATGTCCTGAGAAGGGCCTGACTGCTTTCTTCCTGCTGAAGAGGCTGGGGGTTGCAGAGTTTCCACGCTATCAGCTGGAGGTGATGAGAAACCCAAGCAGGAGGTGGGCTGGGATGAGCCCAGCACCGTGTGGGACGGTGGCTCGCCCTGGCAGGGACTTGGATCCCCCTCAGGGGCAAGCATGGCTGCTGAGGCTCTTTACAAGTGAAATTAAACGCTGGTGATTCAGCACTGGGTGCCACAAGCCTTCGTGGGAGCAGCCCTGCTTCGTTCCAGCTTGTGTGGAGTCAGATCCTCCACTGCTCAGGGCAAGTGTCTCGAGAGCTGGAGGCTCTGGCACCAGGGACACCCTGCCCTGTCCAGAGGAAGCTGCTGCCTGCCAGGCTCCAGCAGAGGCGGAATAGGGATGAAGATGAAACCAGGAGCTGCTTCAAAGCCAGGCTGGCACACACTCAGCACCTGAAAATGAATAAACTGCTGGTGGTGGAGGGGATGGCAAGGGGCAAGGTGGTAACCAGGCCAGTGGGTGAGTTGGCATCAATGTCTCCTCTGTGCAGGGTTCAAGGGTCAGAACTGTGAGGAGAACATCAATGACTGTCCAGGCAACAACTGCAAGAATGGAGGCACCTGCGTGGATGGCGTCAACACCTACAACTGCCAGTGCCCACCTGAGTGGACAGGTAATGCCAGGAATGAGGGTGGCATAGGGCTGGGCTGTGAGCATGGGTCCTGGCCTGGGGAGATGTTGGATGATTCCTTAAATGGCTACCTAGAAACAGAGAATAGAAGGGAATAAAGGGAAAAGGTGGTATTTATTTGAAAAGCCTTCAGATGCACACTCTGGGCTCCAGAGGCTCCTGCCTCAGTGCATCCCAAAATGGACAATGACAGCTCCTGAGTTCTTCCCACTTTGATATCAGTATCAATTCCCCAAGCAGAACCCAGGCAAGGATGGAATTTGCCCAAGCTTGCCCCCCTGTCCCCAAGATGAAGGTTTGCAGTTGTTGGGCCCAGGAGGGTCTGGGTGTCCTTGGAGAGCGAGCTGGAGAGGCTTTGTTATGTCAGTGTGAGCATGAGAGAACAGCACTGAACGAGCTCCAGGGAACTGCAGAGTTACACTGGGCCCTGCAGGATTTGAAAAAAATATAAAAGTTAAAACCTGAGGCATCATGGGCACTGCTTCACACGGGGAGTGGGTCAGTGCCAGCTCCACGCAGGTGCCCTGTCCCCTGGCAGGTCAGTACTGCACTGAAGACGTGGACGAGTGCCAGCTGATGCCCAACGCCTGCCAGAACGGTGGCACCTGCCACAACAACCACGGCGGCTACAACTGCGTCTGTGTCAACGGCTGGACGGGCGAGGACTGCAGCGAGAACATCGATGACTGTGCCATGGCTGCCTGCTTCCACGGGGCCACCTGCCACGACCGGGTGGCCTCCTTCTACTGCGAGTGCCCCCATGGCCGCACAGGTCAGGCCCTGTCCTGCCTTGTCCCCTGTCCCACCTGTCCCCTGACTCCCTGTGTTGCCTTTCCCTTGGTCTTAAAATTAAAACTAAGACACGGTTTATGGGGAAAAGGGGTTTTTAGCTTGGTGTTTATTTCAGGATCTTTGGGTGCAGCGCTTCGTTTAGGTGGAATGCTTTGAAAGTGCATGCATTCCGTTGCACTGAAATACACACAATTATAAGCTTTGTAAAATTAATATATTTATCAAAGATTCTTTAATGGGAGACTTGAGTGGACTCTGTTTTGAGGAAGTTTTTCTCTGAGTGGGTTTATTTTAGTTTACAAAAATGTGTTTTGGAGAGGATTTTGGTGTCTGGAGCTTCCAGACTGTTTGGTTTCTTGGTTTAATGGTGCCGTGTGTCTCAGCTGAGTTATCAGACTTGGGAAGTTACAAGTATGTGGGCTAAAAGCACTAAGAATACACGAAACTGTAAAAGAGTATGTAAGAGGGGTATAAAAGAAAAAGCAAAAAGTCATTCTGGCATCACTTGCTGCAGTCTCAGTTCGCAATGTCTCACGTGCCCATCATCCTTGACGTGCACCTGCCTTTTGCTGCCCAGGTTTGCTGTGCCACCTGGATGACGCCTGCATCAGCAACCCCTGCAACGAGGGCTCCAACTGTGACACCAACCCCGTCAATGGCAAAGCCATCTGCACGTGTCCCTCGGGGTACATGGGGCCAGCCTGCAACCAGGACGTGGACGAGTGCTCGCTGGGTGAGCTCACGCTGGTGACAGCATGCTGGGGGAAGGATCTGGCACAGCCAGGAGCGAGTCCTGAGAGCTGTACTCGTGTGTTACAGGAGCCAACCCCTGTGAGCACGCAGGGAAGTGCATCAACACCCAAGGGTCCTTCCAGTGCCAGTGTCTGCAGGGCTACTCGGGCCCTCGCTGCGAGATCGATGTCAATGAGTGCCTCTCCAACCCCTGCCAGAACGATGCCACCTGCCTGGACCAGATCGGGGAGTTCCAGTGCATCTGCATGCCCGGTGCGTGGGCAGCCCTGTGGGCCCAGCCTTGGTGCTGGGGCTGGCTGGTGGGAGGGCTTTGGGTGTACCCCCGAGCTTCAGCTCAGTGCGGGGTTGGGTGAACAGCTCCTCTGTGCCTGAGGACAGCACCGCAAAGAAAGCTCAGTAAAGGCTGTGTGGTTAGGGGACAAGAAGTGAGAGTTGGGCACCATCAGCCTTGCCCTGTACTCCTGCTCTTGCCAACCTTGCTGGCTTGGATAGAGCCAAAGCCTGTTGATGCAGGGTGGACAGCCATGGAGCAGCTTGTGTAGAACAGCTCCTGAGCTGCCTTTTAAAGATGGGGGGACCAGGCGTGCCCAGGTGTAAGGCACCTGCTGTGTGGTTGTGCCAGCCCTGTGCCATGGTGCTGACGGTTCTGGGTCTCTCTGCAGGCTACGAGGGGGTTTACTGCGAGATCAACACAGACGAGTGCGCCAGCAGCCCCTGCCTGCACAACGGCAACTGCCTTGACAAGATCAACGAGTTCCACTGCGAGTGCCCCACTGGTACGTGGCACCCGTCCCACTGCCACCGTGGCGGTGACAACAAAGCCGGGCTCGAGCCAAGAATGGGCTCCTTAAATTTCATAGCCCTCCGAAGTGGGGAGTGTAGCCCACACCTCTTGGTGCTTCGGAGGTGCTTCGGTTGCGATGAGGGGCTGAGCCCCGTGCAGGCAATGCTGCTCCAGCTCTGGCCCATGGGAGAGGGGAAGGAGGATTAAACCCCGCGGCTTTGCACTTGAAAAGGCCCCTCTTTGGGAAGGAGGGCTGGGGNGTGGAGCAGAGAATGGGGAGACGGTTAATCTGTGAAAGGAGGTTTTGAAGTTCAGAGACTTTGCTCCTCTAGAGATGTAAATAAGATGCTCTCAATGGTGGGTCGCAGCCCCGCATTCAGGGCCCCCAGCAGCNCAGGCTTCAACGGGCACCTGTGCCAGTTTGACATCGATGAGTGTGCCAGCACTCCCTGCAAGAACGGTGCCAAGTGCGTGGATGGCCCCAACACCTACAGCTGCGAGTGCACCGAAGGTGAGGGGATCCTGCCTCCTGTGGGGTTCTGGGGGGTCCCGTCCCGTGATGTGCCGTAAAACCACGTTGACAAATCATTTAGTGCCCGCCTCTGCAAGCACCTGCTGTGGCAGCTGTCCCTAAACTGTCCCATCAGTGGGGTTGGTCCCTGCCGATGTGATTCCCATGGAGCAGAGTGTCGCTTTCCCAGATGCTGGCAGAGCGAGTCGAGCTCTGCAGCCTGCCGGCTCTGCAGCCAGGTGTATGGAGCCTGGCACTCCTTAGGTGTGGCCCCGCAGCAGCCGTCCCACCGTGCTCCCACCCGCCAGGACGGCAGCGAGGGGGAAGGCAGGAAGGAAGGAATAAAGCTGCCTCTATGGGGATGCAAGGTGCAGGGCTGCGGGGGCTCGCCGACCGAAACCCAAGGAGCAGTTGCACAAAATGATGACTTGAGCCCTGGTGGCAAACAGTGGCTCTTTTGTGGAGCAGCTCCCGCCAGAAATCTTCCAGCTGAATGGCCTCTAATTAGTGTCTTGCTAATGCCAAGCCCCGATGAAAAGCTGCTATGTGGGCTTGGCGGGGTCTAGTCAAAGCTGTACTTTGTCCTCGGCTCTCCACCCCCAAACCCGGCGGGGAGGGAGCCGGCCAGGAGAATAGGAGCTGCCGGGGGGGTTATTATTCGGGGGTGCTTGCGGCCAGCCCCCCCCGTGCGCTCCGGGATGAGCCGCGGGCGAGCGCGGGGCCCCGCTCCGCAGCCGAGGCGGCTTTAATGCAGGTCATTGTGCACCCCGGGACAAAGCCCCCGGGCTGGGGTCTGACCAGCCCCTCTGCCAGCGCATCGGGGTGCTCCCTGCCTGCACCCCGCTCCTGGGGGTCCCAGAGCTCCCGGTGGGGCACCTAAAGCCACCCTGGTGCAGCGCCTCACACCTGGGTAGGGTGGGATGGAGTGTCCCCCATCCTCACCTCATGTCCCCCATCCTCACCCCGTGTCCCTCCTGCTGGTGGCAGGTTTCACAGGCTCCCACTGCGAGATTGACATCGATGAGTGTGACCCTGACCCATGCCACTACGGGACCTGCAAGGACAGCATCGCCTCCTTCACCTGCCTCTGCCAGCCTGGCTACACTGGCCACCGCTGCGACATCAACATCAACGAGTGCCAGAGCCAGCCCTGCAAAAACGGGGGGACCTGCCAGGACAGGAACAACGCCTACAACTGCATCTGCCTCAAAGGGACCACAGGTGAGCGGGAGGGAACCCTCGGGGCTCCGCGCAGCTTGGCAGGGCCGGTGCAGCATCTCGCTCCCGTCCTCATCCCAGGGCAGGTTGGCTCTGGGCCACTGCCAGCAGCCACCCTGGTGCTGGGGCCGGCCCGGGGCATCCTGGGTGAGGGCGAGTTCTCCCGGTTTGGTGCCCAGCTCTAGCAGGAACCGCGCCCCAGCCGGGAGCCGGGAGCTGCCCGTGGCAGAGGCGCGTTGTTATGGGGCGGCGGTGGCAGTCGGTGCCAGCAGGCTTCATTTTACTGCTTTGACAGGGCTGGGGAAGCCCTTAACGACATCCCTCTCCTCTTGGGGACCCCCTAACGACCCTCCTCTCCTCCCTAGGCCCCAACTGCGAGATCAACCTGGACGACTGTGCCAGCAACCCCTGCGACTACGGCAAGTGCATCGACAAGATCAATGGCTACGAGTGCACCTGCGAGCCAGGCTACACAGGTGAGAGCAGGGCCTCACACCCTGGGGACCTGCAGCTGCTGGTGCCTCACAAAACCAGGACAAGGGTGCAATAAGGAGGGGGGGATGCTGCCATTCTGCTCGTAGGAGGTTTTACACCCTCCAGCGCTCCTGCTCGTTCAGGAGGGTGACCCTGGCTCGGTCCAAAATCAAAGGGGTGTCTGGTGCTGCGAATTCGACTCCCGCTGCGCCCACTCCCATGGGTATCAGGTTGCTGCCTTGTCCGACTGGTTTGTTTGATGGCTGCTGGAAATGGTGGAGGGCTTTGATGGGAGCAGCCCCCACCGCTCGCACGGCCCCTTGTCCTCGGGCCCGCCGGGAGCCAAAATAAAGCCCGGCTTTGTCAGCCGTGGCAGGTAGGGTTACAGGCTGAAACCTCCTCCCTTCGCTATTCCCTCCTGGACCAAAGCAGCCCAGGGCTTGGCCTCTTCCCAGTCATGTTTAATGAAGGCAGGCGGGCGATGCAGGGTGTGAAGTCACCCTGCCTGCAGGGCAGCCAGCTCCTCTGCAGCCGGCACACGTGTGCCCCGAGATCCGAGCCTCCAGCAGACGTTCCCTGGGTGTCTGGAGAGGGGAGCAGCCCTGTGGGTACACTCCCCACACCATGCCGTCCATCCTTATGGGGTCACTATTCTCGGTCCCCCTTTTCCCAGGGCGCATGTGCAACATCAACATCGACGAGTGTGCCAGCAACCCCTGCCACAACGGGGGCACGTGTAAGGATGGCATCAACAGCTTCACCTGCCTCTGCCCCGAGGGTTTCCACGACCCCAAGTGCCTGTCCGAAGTGAACGAGTGCAACAGCAACCCCTGCATCCATGGGAAATGCCACGATGGATTGAATGGGTAGGCTGGAGGGTGCAGGGACTGCTGGGGGGGGTCCCCAACTAAGGGTTAGAGGAGGGCGAGCGTCCTTGAGTTGGTGCTTGTCCATGCTCTGGGCCAGTGCCAGGGGATATTTCCCTGAAGGGACAGGGTTTGCTGGTTAAATGATGGCTGGTGTAGCTTAGAGGGCCAGGTCAGACCAGATCTTTATGCCCTGATTTTTCCCCAAAGCTACAAGTGTGACTGTGACCCTGGCTGGAGTGGGACAAACTGTGACATTAACAACAATGAGTGCGAATCCAATCCCTGCATGAACGGTGGCACCTGCAAGGACATGACCAGTGGCTACATCTGCACCTGCAGGGAGGGCTTCAGCGGTAAGTGGGGGGTTAGATTGGGTATTCTGAGCAATTTCTTCCTGGAGATGGTGTTCAGGCATTGGAACAAGCTGTCCAGGGAAGTAGTGGAGTCACCATGACTGGAAGTGTTCAGAAGGGGTGTGGATGTGGCACTTGGGGACGTGGTTTAGTGATGAGCGTGGTGATGCTGGGTTAATGGTTAGACTTACGATCTTAGAGGGCTTTTCCAGCATCAGCAAGTCTGTGATTCCATGATTCTAAGGGTGCAGGCAGGGATGTTGCCATGTTTCCCTCATACCACGGCCTGGGTGGGTGTACCCATGATGTGCTGGAGGCTTAATTTTGGGGACAGTGGAGCCCCAGGTGTGGCAGTGCAGCCAGCCTGGAGACCTTCAGCAGAGTTCAGGGCTGGAGCCAAGCACAGGAGGCTTTCCCAGGGCAATGGGTGTGCTGTTGTCATTGCCACCATGTCCCCACTGCACCCTCAGCCCCCTGCCACCAGCAACACTTCCATCACAGCCTCTTTCATCCATTTTTCTTAACACAGGCCCCAACTGCCAGACCAACATCAACGAGTGTGCTTCCAACCCCTGCCTGAACCAGGGCACGTGCATCGATGATGTTGCTGGCTACACCTGCAACTGCCTGCTGCCCTACACAGGTGAGGGGAGCACCCTGTGCCCCACCACAGCTCTGTGGAGTTTCTTCTTCACCTGTGACACCAAACCAGTCCTCCTGCACATGCAGCAGGCTGGCACCAAGCGTGGAGGCTTCCCTCACGCTGCCCTGCCGAGGGGCTGCCTGCAGCCATGGCCCCACCTCTCCACGGCACCCAGCTGGAGGAAATTTGCAGGAGCTTTGGGAAGCTGCCAGCCACAGCTTCCTCCTCTCTTCCTCCTCCTCCTCCTCCTGGAGGGCACCAGGGTGGTGGCTCGGGGGCAGCAGCACCCGGGGGCCGCCCCGCTCACACCCCACCGTTCCCCAGCCATGATGGCCGTGCTGGAAAAGGCGACCTGAGGCCGAGGGCCTGGGGATTCTGCTGAGCCAATTCCTGTTTGCCGGCCCGGCGCTTCCGCTCGCGCAGCCGAGCACAATTGCAGGAAGCCGTGAGCTGTTTCCTGCCCTCGCCAGTGGCCATAGAAACCCCTGGGGGGGGGACAGGGGACTGGGCAGGCAAGGGAGGGGAAGGCTCTGGAAAATAGCAAAGGCCAGTTGAGGAGATATTGGCTGACAGGGAAGATAAGGGTTCGGAGGGAACGTGTCCCTTGGCTGGACGTAAACAGGAAAAGCAGCGGAGAGGGAAGCGGGGAGGGAGTGCCAGCGGGAAAAGACAGCCTGAGCAGCACTTCCCTGCCAAAGGAAGTGTGCAGTGCTGTAATGCAGCCCAGATAGCCAGGGCTTAAACCTTTCTGGGGGTCATGGGTGACCAGGAATGGAGGAGACAGCCCCAGCTGGGCTGCCCTGGGGTGGTGGAGAAGGTCAGAGCCTTCCCCAGACTGCTGGCAGCCCACAGCAGGGGACAGGGATAGCAGGGTCTTGAGCCACCTGTCCTTTTGGAGGGTGTCAGCGGGTGCTTGTGCCTGTGCAGGAGCCACCTGTGAGGACGTGCTGGCTCCGTGTGCTGGCAGCCCCTGCAAGAATGGCGGCGAGTGCCAGGAGTCAGAGGACTACAAGAGCTTCTCCTGCAGTTGCCCCCCTGGCTGGCAAGGTATGGGCATAGCCCTTTTGGGGGTTGGAACCTGCCACACCCCTCAGGGAGGGAAAGGCAGGGGGAGAGAGCCAGGCCTGTGAGAGGGTCCTGAGCTGCCCCATGGCTCAGCTGGGTGGACAGGATTTGACCATTGCCCACATCCCTTGGTTCCACCCTGGGGCGATCGGTGCCCAAGACACCACTGTCACCTCCACCACCTTCACCAGCTCCCCCAGCCCACACAATCCCTGTCCTGCTCTGTCCCCAGGTCAGACCTGTGAGATTGATATCAACGAGTGTGTGAAGAGCCCCTGCCGGAACGGGGCCACGTGCCAGAACACCAACGGGAGCTACCGCTGCGCCTGCCGGACCGGCTTCTCCGGCCGCAACTGCGACACCGACATCGACGACTGCAAGCCCAGTAAGAAGCAGGGGCTGCCTCCAGACTGCACCCAGCCCAGCCCTGAGCCTCATGGCCCTTCCTGGGGCTGGGATTCTCCTCCCCGTGCATGGCCCAGCCCCGGTTGCCACTGTGGCCTGGGCAGTGCTGCGAGCCCTGCTCGGCTTTTGGGCCACCTCACACATTGAGCTGTGTCAGTACAAGGCTGCATGGGAGCAGGAGGAAGGAGGCTGAGGAATGATGTGTGCCATGGGTTCTCCTTGTGCCCAAATCTCCTGGAGGGGCTTGTCTGGCTTCTGCCCAGTCCATGGGCTCAGTCCCATTCCTCTGCGTGGCCAGGGAATGTGTATGGGGTCAGTGCTGTGGGGCAACTCCTGGCCCCCATCCCATCTTCACGTGCACGTCCCTCCTCTCCAGATCCGTGCCACAATGGTGGCTCCTGCTCCGACGGCATTGGCACGTTCTTCTGCGAGTGCCTGGCTGGTTTCCGTGGGCCCAAGTGCGAGGAGGACATCAATGAGTGCGCCAGCAACCCCTGCAAGAACGGGGCCAACTGCACCGACTGCGTCAACAGCTACACCTGCACCTGCCCCTCCGGCTTCAGCGGCATCCACTGCGAGAACAACACCCCTGACTGCACAGAGAGGTACGGTCTGGCCAGCTGGGACAAAGGGCTGAGGTCCTTCTGCTGTCCCCATAGCCCTGGGTTGGTGTGTGGGGCCTTTGGGGTGGAGCACCACCAGCAGTGACCTCACTGGGGTGTGATGTCTCTGTCCCCAGCTCCTGCTTCAACGGTGGCACCTGCGTGGATGGCATCAACACCTTCACCTGCGTCTGCCTGCCCGGCTTCACGGGCAGCTACTGCGAGCACAACATCAACGAGTGTGACTCCAAGCCGTGCCTGAACGGGGGCACGTGTCAGGACAGCTACGGGACCTACAAGTGCACCTGTCCCCAGGGATACACCGGCCTCAACTGCCAGGTACGGAGAGCTCGGGTGGATACTGCCCTGGCGGTCACTGCAGTCTCCACTCCTGCAGAAGCTCTGCTGGGTCCTCACCCTTGTGTCTTGCTCTGCCCCTCCCCAGAACCTGGTGCGTTGGTGTGACTCCTCTCCCTGCAAAAACGGAGGCAAGTGCTGGCAGACCAGCAACCTGTACCACTGCGAGTGCAACAGCGGCTGGACAGGGCTCTACTGCGATGTCCCCAGTGTGTCCTGCGAGGTGGCTGCTAAGCAGCAAGGTAAGGCTCTGCTATGTGTACGGGGCCAGGCTGGGGGCCCCAGGTGTCCCCTGTGCCAGGCACTGAGCAGGGATGTGCTCAGTTCTCTTGGTGGGGATCTTTGGCACAGAGTGATCTCAAGGATTGCACCCTCCCCAATGTGGTTCCCTGTGGGATGTGTGGTGGCCAGGACATGGTCACATGTGGTATGTGGGTGTCACCAAGGTCCCTGCATCTCACTCTGCTCTCCCTGACAGGTATCGATGTAGCACATCTGTGCAGGAACTCAGGGCTCTGTGTTGACACCGGCAACACTCATTTCTGCCGCTGCCAAGCCGGCTACACCGGCAGCTACTGTGAGGAGCAGGTGGATGAGTGCTCCCCCAACCCCTGCCAGAACGGAGCCACCTGCACAGACTACCTGGGAGGCTACTCCTGTGAGGTGGGTGCCTGGGGAGGGGCAGGAATTCCCAGGGAAAAAGCCCCAGTTACTCCCTTTCTGCTGCCCGAGGTGCTGCCCTTGGGCGTGATGTCCCTTTGCCACATTGGAGGCTGGGGTGCTGGCTGTGCTCCTTCAGCCATGTGGGAATGGAGGGAACCTCTCTGATGGCTCCCCTCTTTCCTCCTCACAGTGTGTGGCTGGTTATCATGGAGTTAACTGCTCAGAGGAGATCAATGAGTGCTTGTCCCACCCATGCCAGAATGGAGGAACCTGCATCGATCTCATCAATACCTACAAATGCTCCTGCCCCAGAGGAACTCAAGGTAAATTAATTCCCCAGGCTGGGGCATTAGTGGGCTGAGTGCAGATATCCTTGGATTCTGCTCATTAGCTGCTCGGGCTGGCAGCAGCAAACGCAGCGGGCGAGGTTTGTGTTTGCTCACGGGCTTAGCCATCAAGGCCACGCGTCCTTGGCCACGTGGTGCCGCGTCCCTGCTGCCCGAGAGGTGGCTCAGGCTGCCACTGACGTGGTCAGGCTCAGCCCCTTGGCGGGGAAGGCTCACACGAGGGAGCAGCAGACCCCCCGATACTGTTTGATGAGCTGTGTGGGTTGTTCCCCCATCTCTCTAGGGGTGCACTGTGAGATCAATGTGGATGACTGCAGCCCTTTCTTTGATCCTGTCACCCTGGGGCCCAAGTGCTTTAACAATGGCAAGTGCAAGGATCGGGTAGGTGGCTACAGCTGCATCTGCCCCCCTGGCTTTGTAGGGGAGCGCTGCGAGGGAGATGTCAACGAGTGCCTGTCCAACCCCTGCGACGCCCGCGGCACCCAGAACTGCGTGCAGCGGGTCAACGACTACAAATGCGAGTGCCGACCTGGCTATGCGGGTGAGCACCGCATCCCCTCTGCTCCCAGCCTGCAGCCCCTCCAGGCACCCCCTGCACGCCCTTCCTCTGCTCCTCACACGCTCCTCTCCCTCGCAGGCCGTCGCTGTGACACCGTGGTGGACGGCTGCAAAGGCAAACCCTGCAGGAATGGGGGGACCTGCGCTGTGGCCAGCAACACCGGCCGTGGCTTCATCTGCAAGTGCCCCCCGGTAGGTGCCTGCTCCTCTCCAGCTCTGGGGCAGGGAATGTTGCCACGGGGCATCAGGGGTGGTCAAGAGGCCAGTTTAGCCCCTTGAAGCTTCCCCAGCTGGGATAGGTGCTGATGAGAGGATGCTTTGCTCTCATAAACGTGCACTCTCCACGCTTGCAAGGATGCTGGAATAGAGTTAAGGAGAAGGCGGCTCAGGCCTGAAGGTAGAAGAGGTTGAATGTTACTTGCACCACACAAAGTGGAGCAGGCAGCTATGGAGAAGATCCCTTCACTATTAGAAGGGAATTCTAATTATTATATTATAATTATATATATTCTAATTATTCTAATAACTTATTATTCACTAATAGAGCTATCCCTTCACTTTGAGGGGATGCTCTAATGGGCTTTACATTCAAGATTATTCTTGGCCCGTCCCCAGTTTTAGGGTGAGTTTTAGAGGGCGAGCTTTAGCTTCCCAGAACACAGCATGTGTTAATGCTGCACGTAGGACAGCATCAGTGATTCTGACTCCCTCCTTCCCGTGCCCTCCGCAGGGATTCGTGGGTGCCACCTGCGAGAACGACTCCCGCACCTGTGGGAACCTGCACTGCCTGAACGGTGGCACCTGCATCTCCATCCACAAGAGCTCCAAGTGCATGTGTGCGCCAGCCTTCACGGGCCCCGAGTGCCAGTACCCGGCCAGCAGCCCCTGCACCTCCAACCCCTGCTACAACGGAGGCACCTGCGAGTTCTTCGGCGACGCCTCGCCCTACTACCGCTGCAACTGCCCCGCCAACTTCAACGGCCTCAACTGCCACATCCTCGACTTCGACTTCCAGGGGGGCGTCGGGCAGGACATCATCCCCCCCAAAATTGAGGAGAAGTGTGAGATCGCCGTGTGCGCTGGGTACGCCGGCAACAAGATCTGTGACGGCAAGTGCAACAACCACGCCTGCGGCTGGGACGGGGGAGATTGCTCCCTCAACTTCAACGATCCCTGGAAGAACTGCTCCCAGTCCCTGCAGTGCTGGAAGTATTTCAACGATGGCAAGTGTGACTCTCAGTGCAATAATGCTGGCTGCCTCTACGATGGGTTCGACTGCCAGAAATACGAGGGGCAGTGCAAGTAAGTGGCTTCTTTTAAACTTTCTTGTTTTAAAGCTCCACGACCTCTGTGGTGACCCTCTGATTGCAATCTGGTAAAACTCCTAGACTCAGGCCTGCTGCTCACTCCCAACATTCTGTTCTGCTGCCTGTGGGGCTGCAACTCGAGCAACCATGTCTCCCTGTGGTCCAGCTGAGTTTATATCCACTTGGAAGCTCTCTGGGTTTGACTCATTCCCTGTCCTTGCTTGTATCACTCCACAGAAGTGAATCCTCCAACTCACAGCAGTAAGACAGTCAGTTTCAAGGCAGGGAGACCCCAGATGGAAGAGCAGCCAGGAAACACGATGATGTTAACATCCAAGCATTTCCCAAACATTGTCTTTGGCAACAGCAGGAACTTAGTCCCAGATTCCTGGACCAACTGTGGGCTTAGTAACTATTCTGTGTCCCCATGCCTTCTGCGAGTCACAGTAATTTGTCCCTTTTTCTTTTCTGATTTAACAGCTGCTCTCTCTCACCTGCAGAGGTGAATGCTTCACAGTGCTGTGTGAAACAGCTGCTTTCTATGTAAACTGGTTTAGTGTCTTGTCAGGGTGAAGAATATTTATACAAAAGAGGGATCCCTGTAGACCACCACTGTTTTTGTCAGCACACAGGTGTTATTTGCAGTACTTGGTCTAATTCTTCCTTCTGCCTTTCTTCTTCCTCCTCCCAGCCCTCTGTATGACCAGTACTGCAAAGATCACTTCTCGGATGGTCACTGCGACCAGGGCTGCAACAATTTTGAGTGTGAATGGGATGGTCTGGACTGTGCCAACAACATGCCAGAGAAGCTGGCAGATGGCACGCTGGTGGTGGTGGTCCTCATCACCCCCGAGAACCTGAAGAACAACTCCTTCAACTTCCTGCGGGAGCTGAGCCGTGTGCTGCACACCAATGTGGTCTTCAAGAAGAACCCCAAGGGGGAGTACATGATCTTCCCGTACTACGGCAATGAGGAGGAGCTGAAAAAACATTACATCAAGAGGTCCACAGAGGACTGGTCAGATGTGTCCAGTGCTGTCATCAACAAAGTAAAGAGCAGCCTCTACTCCAGGGCTGGCAGGAGGCAGAAGAGGGAGCTCGATCAGATGGACATCAGAGGGTAAGAGGGTTCCATTTTCTCTGAGCAGCCCTTGGGGTTTGCTTTCTGTGTTGATAATAGTAACACGCTAGGAAGGGAAGGATGTAGGCCAGATAACTGTATTTAGATGTTGCTTTCTGTGTGAACAGAAACCGGATTTTGCTCTCATGTGGGAAAATGGAGTGATCATTCAGGAATCCCTGGTACAATGCTGTACTGACTCTCACGATTGAAGGAGTCCTGTGCATTGTTGGGAGCTGGGGCTGGGCTGGGTGGGACCTGGAAGCAGAGGTTGGCCTGACCGACTGTCTGACTTCAGGAAGTCATTAAGTTAAGCCTCATTTTCTCCCTGGGAAATGCTTTCTAGAGCTTTGTTGTAAAACTCAATTACTGCAATCTGTGTTTGGAGATCTTTGGTGTAAACATACACATCTAACCTGCTCCCTCTCCATGGACTCAATCAAAAACCACTGAAAGCAAAGGAGTTAGAGCAGCGAAAATGATGTGAGAAGATCTGAAGGCTCCCAAACAGCATTATTTAAGATACTGTAGTGTCTGGTTAATCTTAAAACATGGTGAAGCAGAGACTCCCTTCCATTCCCTTAGATAAAGAGCTGGATTTTACAGCATTCACCAAGGCAAATCCAACAGAACATGAGTCTTGGGCCACAGGGAAGCAAGGAGATGGGTTCCCACCTCCTAATTCCCACTGATGGGGGTTAAAGAGGGAAGGGAGACGGGGCTCACCCGTGTCCTCGGTGTGGTCATCTCTCCCTGTTCCTTATTGACTCTCCTCTCTCACAGATCCATCGTCTACTTGGAAATTGATAACCGCCAGTGCATCCAGTCATCCTCCCAGTGCTTCCAGAGTGCCACGGATGTGGCAGCATTCCTGGGAGCCTTGGCCTCCCTCGGCAACCTGAACATACCCTACAAAATAGAAGCTGTTAAAAGTAAGTACAGCTGCTCAGCTGGGGAGGAGAGATGGCCAAAACTTTCCAGCTTTCCCCGAGTTTAGTTATCTGTCAATTGGCTGCATTTGAGCACAGTCTGGTTTTAATAACCTCACATATTTTTTTTTTCCCTTTAAGTCTTTTCTTTAAAAAAACTGGAAACCCACTTTATTATTTTTGCTTATTCCAGGTTTTATTTCAAAATCATTATCACTCTAAAAGTTATTAAAAAAAAAGAAAAACCCAAGCAGCTCCAATCAATCAGTGACATGCAAGGAGTTGAAGTTTGTATCTTGAAAATCCCCCCTAAATCCTTTTGTCTTAACAGCTCAATGCAAGCGCAATGATTTGAAGTTTGCTAATCCTTTTCCTTAAAGGAGAAAAAAGTGAAGCTGTCTCCTGGTGCAGGCTGCCTTGTGCAGCCGAGAATTTGCCGATAGTTTGCAATTCTGATTAATAGCGTATAAAATGACCTTATTTTGGGGAGGGGGGGGGTATGTGTAGGGGAGAGGGGGGGTTGCTGATTTAGATCAGACTTAGGTACCTCTATTAACTAATTTTCCTTCATTTCCACTCTGCTCCCTGGTTTGCTATGCAGCTTAAATGTCTCAGCGTCTCCTTGTGCCCCACTGTTCCGTAGGTGAAACAGCAGAGCCCACGAAGAACTCGCAGCTGTATCCTATGTACGTGGTGGTGGCTGCGCTGGTCCTGCTCGCCTTCATCGGACTGGGAGTGCTGGTGTCTCGCAAGCGGCGCAGGGAGCATGGGCAGCTCTGGTTCCCAGAAGGCTTCAAAGTGACAGAGTCGAGCAAGAAGAAGCGCCGGGAACCCCTCGGGGAGGATTCTGTTGGACTCAAGTGAGTAATTTGCTTGCTAACTCCTGAGCAGGGCTGCTCAGGGCTCTTCTGAGAGAGAGCCCGGTCGGGGTTTTTTGTTCTCTGTGTGTTGGTGTGGCAGGGAGGAGAAAAGTCAGGGGTCTTAAAGTTCTGCATGGGGGGAAAAAAAAAAGCAGTGTTCTGTCTTTGTTAATCTGTTTGCACTCGGTAAAAAATGGAATGCAGCCTGAGGGGAGAACCTCCTGGAAACTGGTTGATTGTTCTTTCAGTTTATGTACATGGACATAGTCCGTCCCAGTTCCTGCAGAGGAGGTAACTTTCGTTTTGGTTTTATTTTTAAAGACCCCTCAAAAATGCTTCAGATGGCACGCTGATGGATGACAACCAGAACGAGTGGGGCGATGAGGAGACCTTGGACACCAAGAAGTTCAGGGTAAGCCCTCTGCTATGTTCCCTCCCTGTGCTGCAGGCTCCCAGCTTTGTCACAGAAGGAGCAGAGGGATGCTCGGGGGCTCCTCGTTGCTGCTCTCAGCTTCTTTGCAAACCTGCCTGTGACAAACACACACCTTGGAGCCTCACTGAGCTTCCAGGCTGGAGCTCAGCCCAGGGTGCTTTTCTGGGAGCTCATTCCCCGTTATTCCCTCAGTTTGAGGAGCAGGCGATGCTGCCGGACACGGATGACCAGACGGATCACAGGCAGTGGACGCAGCAGCACCTGGACGCCGCTGACCTGCGCATTTCCTCCATGGCCCCTACCCCTCCACAGGGGGAAATCGATGCTGACTGCATGGATGTCAATGTCAGAGGGCCGGGTAAGGACCCCTTGCACTTCTGCACTGGCTGTCAGCTCATCTCAAACCCTCCCTCAGCCCCTGCAGGGGAGCAGCCCCACAGCCCTACCTGCACCTCGCTGGTACAGAGTCACTGCTACGAGTTCTGCACCACAGGGTTGCTGTTGTGTGTGATTTAGAGAGAGACCCTGTCACATTTTACTTTCCTTGAGAGCTCCTCAGTTCAGTCGCTGAGATGGAAATTACAGAAAGGACCTATTAAATCACCCAGGTTCTCTCACTGCTGCTCCTGTATTCCTCTCCTCCCACCCAGCTGTACACTTCACATCCTTTTCAGGTCTTTTAACAGTGGTTAATGGTTTTTTTAATTCTTACAAACCTTGGTCTTTCCCATGTGTGTGAAATTGTCCTCTGAAATAATGAAGGTATTTACCATACCCGGTTTGCTTTGAGCAGCCTTCCTTACAAACTGCACCTTACATGGTGCATGTGCAAACGAGCAGATAAAACAGGGAAAGCAGTGAGTGTCGAGACACCACTGAGGAATTTCAGATCCATATCAGAGGAAGGATATTGGTGTTTGATGTTCGGAGCTAGTCAGGAACTCAGTCTTGGTGCACCCAGGAGAATAAGCATCTATCTCAGACAGAGCATCCGGCTGAGCCTCCTGCATTACAGAGGCTAAAAAGCCTTTTTTCTCTGACTTCCCCTGTGCTTTCAGATGGCTTCACCCCCCTCATGATCGCCTCGTGCAGCGGGGGAGGGCTGGAGACCGGCAACAGCGAGGAGGAGGACGACGCTCCCGCCGTCATCTCGGACTTCATCTACCAGGGTGCCAGCCTGCACAACCAGACTGACCGCACGGGCGAGACCGCCCTGCACCTGGCCGCCAGGTACTCCCGCTCGGACGCTGCCAAGCGCCTGCTGGAGGCCAGCGCCGATGCCAACATCCAGGACAACATGGGCCGGACACCTCTCCACGCCGCCGTCTCTGCCGATGCCCAAGGAGTCTTCCAGGTAATAGAAGTTTCGGCTGCAAAGTTTTGGGGTTTTCGGGGGGGAAATAGGGGTGCTGTGTGAAGAGCCTTGTAACAGGGTCTCCTGCTCACCTGGGCAAAGTCTTAATAAATGAAGCTCTCATTGTCTTGGGGCACAGCAAAGCAGCAAGCCCACAGCAGCACCCCTGGGCTGGGAGCAGAACTGGAGAGATGAACCTTTGGAAAGGGCGTTGGAAGGATCTCGATACCTGGAGCGCCTTGCTGTCTGCCCCTCCTAACGTTTGTGTTCCCTCTGCTTTCCCCCTTCTTGTGGCAGATCCTGATTAGGAACAGGGCAACAGACCTGGATGCCCGAATGCACGACGGGACCACTCCCCTGATCCTGGCCGCTCGCTTGGCTGTGGAGGGGATGCTGGACGACCTCATCAACTGCCACGCTGACGTCAATGCCGTGGATGATTTAGGTACTGAGGCAGCTAAAACAGCAGTTCACCCAGACATGGGACAAAAGGGCTGCTTGCTGCTGATCTTAGCACTCTCTAATGCGTGTTGTGTTTTGTGGCTTTCCTCTCCAGGCAAGTCAGCCCTGCACTGGGCGGCTGCTGTGAATAATGTGGAAGCTGCAATGGTCCTCCTGAAGAATGGTGCCAATAAGGACATGCAGAATAATAAGGTAAGATCTCCTAGGCTGAAATATGCGAGGGAAGAACCATAATGGGAGTCTGTTAAAGAGTAATTTCTGGCTGAAATACTGATGTCTGGCACTGAGAGTCTGATTTGATTGTTCTGCTGGGAATGAAGTTGTTGTATTTAGCTCAAAGGAGCAGTGTGGGATTTGGTGGTAAAGGCGATGTTGAGGGGCCATTCAGTGCCTGGTGGGCAGTTTGGTAAACTGGAGGTTTGTGGCCACCTCCAGCATGTNGAGTGAAGTTGAGGGGCCGTTCAATGCCTGGTGGTTTGTGGCCACCTCCAGCATGTTCTGGGTCACTTAGAGGTTCCTGGTTTGATATCAGTACAAGGAGGTGGCTCAGCAGGGTAGGAAGAAGCAGGAGCAAACCCTCACCAGAAGAGAGATGGTGAAGTTGGGCACGGAGCTCAGGGCAGTGCTAGCCAGGAGAATCCATGACCTCAACCCTAACCAAACACTGCTGGCTTTCCAGGAGGAGACCCCACTGTTCCTGGCGGCCAGAGAAGGGAGCTACGAAACCGCCAAGGTCCTGCTGGACCATTTTGCCAACCGGGACATCACGGACCACATGGACCGCCTGCCGCGGGACATCGCCCAGGAGCGCATGCACCACGACATCGTCCGGCTGCTGGACGAGTACAACCTGGTGCGGAGCCCTCCCCTGCACAACGGGCCCCTGGGGGCACCCACCCTGTCCCCCCCGCTCTGCTCCCCCAACAGCTACATCGGCAACCTCAAACCCGCCGTGCAGGGCAAGAAGGCCAGGAAGCCAAGCACCAAGGGGCTGAGCTGCAACGGCAAGGACGCCAAAGACCTCAAAGCGCGGAGGAAAAAGTCCCAAGATGGAAAAGGGTGCCTGCTTGACAGCTCCAGCGTGTTGTCTCCCGTGGACTCCCTGGAGTCGCCCCACGGGTACCTCTCAGACGTGGCCTCTCCGCCACTGATGACCTCTCCGTTCCAGCAGTCACCTTCCATGCCTCTGAACCACCTGCCAGGCATGCCCGACGCCCACCTGAGCATCAACCACCTCAACATGGCAGGCAAGCAGGATCTGGCCATGGGTGGCTCCAGCAGGATGGGCTTCGATTCGGTGCCACCACGCCTGTCCCACCTGCCTGTGTCCAGCCCCAGCACGGTGATGAGCAGTGCCCCCATGAGCTTCTCGGTGGGCGGCGGGGCCGGGCTGAACGGGCAGTGCGACTGGCTCACCAGGCTGCAGAACGGCATGGTGCAGAGCCAGTACAACCCCCTGAGGGGCAACCTGCAGCCCGGGGCTCACCAGCAGCCCCAGAACCTGCAGCACGGCATGATGACCTCCCTGCACAACGGGCTGCCCACCACCAGCTTGTCGCAGATGATGAGCTACCAGGCCATGCCCAACACCCGGCTGGCGTCGCAGCCCCACCTGATGCAGAGCCAGCAGCTCCAGCAGATGCAGCAGCAGCAGCAGCAGCAGCTCCAGCAGCCCAACCTGCAGCAGCAGCAGCAGCCACCGCAGCAGCAGCAGCCCCAGCAGCCTCCACCGCAGCAGCAGCAGCAGCAGCAGCACCACAACCCAGGCTCCAACGGGAGCGCCCACATGGGCCAGAATTTCCTCGGTACGGAGCTGAGCCAGCCCGACCTGCAGCCGGTGAGCGGCAGTGCCATGGCCGTGCACACCATCCTGCCGCAGGATTCCCAGCTGCTGCCCACCTCCCTGCCCTCCTCCCTCGCCCAGCCCATGACCACCACGCAGTTCCTGACCCCACCTTCCCAGCACAGTTATTCCTCCCCCTTGGACAACACCCCCAGCCACCAGCTCCAGGTGCCCGACCACCCTTTCCTCACGCCGTCTCCGGAGTCGCCGGACCAGTGGTCCAGCTCCTCCCCTCACTCCAACGTGTCCGACTGGTCCGAGGGCATCTCCAGCCCTCCCACGAGTATGCAGTCACAGATGGGACACATCCCCGAGGCCTTCAAGTAAAAGAAGGTGTTTCAGAGACGCTCGCTGGGAGCCAGAAGCTCGAGGGAGATTTTTTTTAAAAAAAAGGACATTGGATGCTTTTATTAAAGGATCCTTTTTAAAATATGTTTTTATAAAAAAAAAAGAAAAGAAAAGAAAAAGACTAATTAATTCCTTTTTTTTTTTTTTTTTAGTATTTATTTATGTACTTTTTATTTTACATGAGAACACTGCCTTTTTTATTTATATGTTCTATTGTTAAGAACTCAATGTGGGACACCAGTTGTGTTTCGAGAAATCAACAAATTAGGTTTTTATAGGATGTTCTCTTTTGTTTGGGGGGGTTCATTGTGTTTGATTAGAGAGGAAATGTTTATGTAAAGCTATAAGCAACGATTTGTGATTCTAAAATGCCATTAATTTATTTTTTTCTCTTTCAACTCAGAAAGAGAGGTGAGAAAGAAGAGGGGAAGGAAAAATTGACTAAAAATACTACTCCTTAAGGGGAAAGAAATTAAGTATAGACAAATTTTTTAAATGTACTTTAAAATGTTTCCTTTGCTGTTATATGAGAGGACATTTTATGGTACCAGTCACGAATCTTTGTTTAAGTTTCAGTATTATATAGTTGTACATTTGCCTTGATAATAGAAATTTTTGTTCTCTCTTGTTTTTATATATATAAAAATATATATATTTAAATGATTTTTATGATCTTAAAAGAGAAAAAAGAAAATCAGGATTATAGACCTGTAAGAACAGTTTCTAAGCTAAAAAATATCCAACTACAAAACATGAATACTGTCCCCCATCAAAAAGAAGTATATTTGCCAAACTTCCAAGAGAGCAAGCCCATAACTACGGAGTATATACGCAAAGGAGACTTAATTTTACTTTGAATATCTTTACTGTGGTTTTTTTTTTTTTAAATTTTGTTTTGTTTTTGCGTTTGCCTTTGAGTAACTGTTTAAGAAATAAACGCCAATATAAACTTTGTAAACCACATCCTTATTTTAAGGATGGCCTGCCTATTTTTAAAAGAAGGTGTGCCTGGTAGTGCAGGCACCCTGAGTGAGATTACAAAGCATTATCACACTGCCACCCCCACGTGCTCGCCCGGCCCCAGCTCCCCTCACTGGTGCCCAGTGGGATGTGCTGCTGGTTTTGGTGGGAGGCTGGACTGGCCAAACTGGAGGGCGAAGGGCCAGCACAGCTGTGCTGTGAGACGTTAACATTTTGTTCTGTGACGTTAGCCTGGAGTGATGCATCTTTTTTTATATTGATGTGCACTCTTTCTGTGTATCATGTAAAATATAGTATAAGCCTGTGGCAGATTTAATGTTTGTAAATATCTCTTTTTTTTGTTGTTGTTGTTTGTTTGGGTTTTTTTTTTTTCAAGAAAAGGTGGATTTTGTTTCAAAAATCTAAATGAGCGAGTCTTAAATATATCATAAATATATCACCTTATAGAGGTGTTGGAATATCACTCACTCGGGTGCAAAAGCAAGCAGACACCCTAAGACTAGATAATGTGTATGGGACAGGCAGATAGAGAGCAGTTAATCAAGAAAACCTAAGAAAAGGGTTCCTTTTCCTCATTCCTTTCTATTAGAACACCAAATAAAATGGATATTTCTCAAGGCACAGCACCTTGCTGAGCACTCATCTTAGTTAACATTTCAGACCATTGTTATTGTGACACGCCTAATATGAGTGATAAAAACATCACGTGGTGTTGAATCTTCCTATGTTTTATAAACTAGAGTGTAGTTTAAGAAAAGATATCTTCTGTAATAAAGTTATGTACATGCAAAGTTGTAGTTTGCAAAAATGATGTATTTTTTTTGGTTAACTGATTTGCAATAAATGATGCTTCTGGGCATCTAGATTTTACTAAAACTGGAACTTGGTGTTTTCGTTGCGGGTGAGTCGAATTCTGGGTTTGACACCTGCTTTTCTTTCAGGGCTGCTTCTTGCACAGAGGGCTGGAGCTTCCCCAGCTTCTTGTTCTCTGTATGAAAAACTCAGAGAAGGGCTTTGGACAATGAAAATTTCTCTTTAATTTCTCCTAAACTCTCACTGACTTGAGACACCTGAGCAAGGCAGGAGGGGTTCTGCCCAGGTAGCTCTTTACCTGCTGCGGGTGCTCTGATATCCTCAGGCCATCGGGTCAAGAGCTGAAAGGAGAAACATGGAAAAATTCCTTTAAAGAACGTCCCTCACGCATCTTCAGAGTACTGTAAAACAGGAACAGCAGCACCAGAGGGACAGTTTGACTTGTGCCACTCTGAGCACAAACATCACCCAGAAACATTTGCAGTCCTTGCTGTACTCAAGAGTTTTAAGGTAATTTAATTGAATTCAATCCAATTCTTTCTCTACTCCCCAGGGACCCTGTAGCGCAAACACAGCTGCAAAGTCCCCAAATAACTGGATATAAATAGCAGAGCCATTGACCTCCTCCCAAATCACATAAGCCTGGAATGCTGGTATTTTCCACTCCATGGCTGGGGAGGCAGAGGGCTGTGTGTGCAAGGGCCTGGTGTCCAGCCCCAGACAGAGCCAAGGCTGATGCCTCAGTTTTTAACTTTTATATTGTTCCCAGCCCTGCAGTGCCCAGTGTAACTCTGCAGTTCCCTGGAGCTCATTCAGTGCTGTTCTCTCATGCTCACACTGACATAACAAAGCCTCTCCAGCTCGCTCTCCAAGGACACCCAGACCCTCCTGGGCCCAACAACTGCAAACCTTCATCTTGGGGAGAGGGGGGCAAGCTTGGGCAAATTCCATCCTTGCCTGGCTTCTGCTTGGGCAATTGATGCTGATATCAAAGTGGGAAGAACTCGGGAGCTGTCATTGTCCATTTTGGGATGCACTGAGGCAGGAGCCTCTGGAGCCCAGACTGTGACCTCTGAAGGCCTTTCCAATCAATCCCTCCTTTATTCTTTTATTCCTGTCTGGTCTCTGTTTCTAGGGAGCCATTTAAGGCATCACGGCCAGCAAACACTTGCTGTCCAACTGGTCAGCTACTGGTGCCGTGACAGTGGCGTTTCAGTGCCACCCACAGCAGTGAAAGGCACGTTCAGAGGTCGGGGAGGTGACATTCCAGGAAAGGGAACATCCAGCCCCATGGAAAGGGGTGATTTAACCCAGGACAAGCCCCTCTTCTCCCCTGGTGTCACCAGCGAGGATCTCTGTTGGGGAAGATAGTTTTTTTCTTAGTTTCTTACTTTTACTCTCTGCAGCTGGGATGAAATACAGGAGATGTGGGGGGTTTTTTGTTCAGACTTAGTTGTTTATTAATATTTATTTATGTTACGGTCTTAGAAGCTATGAGTTCTTCTAACAAGGTAAAACAAGGCTAATAATGGTGGTTCTCTGGCTTTGCAGAGTTTTTTCAAGGACCTTTCGTCTAATAATGATTTCCTAACTAAATTATTTTGATTTCTAACTCAATATTTTAGCTTTTAAGTTTAGCAGTGCAGATTTTCTTATCTAACTATAAGGCATCATTTAAACTTATGTAGAAGAAGGAAGAAGAACGCGAAAAAGAAGTATTCAGCTACTAATTTAAAACGTCCCTCTTTACAAATGTGTTCAAAACTTTAAATCTCAAGTCTTTTATTCTGTGACACCACACTTTTCATTTAAACTACGCAATGCGCGATTTTAATGTTATCACCTAATTTTGGAAGTTTATGCCAAGGCTTTGGATCAAAGGTAAGGTTTTCTTGTGGAGCAGTGCTTTCTAGCAAGGAGAATTCAAAATTCTAAGTTTCCAGGGTTCCAAGAGAGCTCAGCACCCAGATGGACGTCCTGGAGATGGGCTTTTCCCAGGATGTGCCTTCCCCCTGCCTGTGTCTGGAATGCACCAAATGGAGCGTGTCTGCCTTCAGCGTGACTCACACACGAGCTGCTCATGGATCCCACACAGCACAGCCTTCCAGGCTTCTCCCACACATTCCCATCCCAGCACGAGCCCAGCGCAGCTCCAGCGCTGCCAGTGGGGCTGGGAGAAGCTCATCCCAAAGTGAGGAGGCATTAAAAAGACCTCTCCTGCCTGGTCTGGTGGACTACAGCCGAGTAACTCATGGGCAAGGCAGAAATCTGGCCTGGAATAGATTAAAAAAGGGGTTTATGAGGACAAGGAAAACAACGTGACACTGCAAGAGGCAACACGTGTGGCTCATTTAACAAGAGGGGCTGCAAAGCTTGGGATTTTCCATGAGGAATGGTCAGATGGACAGGATGAGGAAAGAAGGGGCTAAATACCGTGGAAAGAAGCAAATGAATAGATACTAATTAATTGGCCACAAGATGATTCAAACTAGAAGTCAGTTAAGGTTTTCTATGTAACATAGGAGTAAGGATGCAAAAAATTTAGGTTTTAAGTGTTTAGCCCCAAATGATTTACATTTATGAAGGCATCTGGTGACCAACAAACTCTTGGGTACGTGAGATGATTGTAGTGTCACAGATCCAGCTGGGATTGGGGCAGAGTTAAATGAGAAATAAGAGAAATCGCCCCAGTTTAAACTCCCCTTTCACACTTAAGGCTTTCCCACCAACTCCCTGTCCAGAAGAATTTGTCTTCCCACACCAACCAACCCACGAAGCTCATCTTCACCTCGTGTGGCTAAGGATTTTTGGTAGCTGAATTTTAAGCTCTCCCACCTCCAGAAGATGCCAAGGAGCGAATGGATCACGGCAAGCATGGCTGTTTTAGCATCCCAGGTGAAAAAAAGGCCAAGAAGCACTAAAATCCCATCCCACGCCAAGGGAAGAGTTCAGAAGTGTTTGCGTAAAACAAGATTAGCACCGGCTATTGCCATGGCAGGTATGCTGGGGCTCTGAGGAATCCCTGCACCTGAACTATTTGTTTACATGCTGGAGGGCTTGGTTTTTTTCACTCTTTGTTTTCATTATTCCTGCTCAATTAGATGGGACGTTTAGAAACTGCTACTCTGTATTGCCTCTCCCTCCGGGCTGTTGGTGTTTGCTCAGAAAGTTGCTCGCAGCTGCTCCAGCCGTGATTGAGGAATGGTTGCTGCAGCTGAAATCAGCCCCTGAAGAATGTACAAAAGGAGCCAAAATTCATCTCGAGTTTAGCCTGGCTCAAATCACACAGGGGTTAATGTGGCTGGGGTAGTCTGAATAATCACAGCAACGGAATGAGTAAATAAATAAAACTCAGCTGGTCCAGTTGGCCAACGAGATGCCAAATACGGGGAAGGGATACAGAAAATCTCCTTTAGCCATCTTCCCTATTTCTAAACTCAAAGAACAATCCTTTGCAAGCTCACGGGGTAAGGTTGTGTTTCTGGTTGTGTCCAGAATAAATCACCATGGAAAGGTCAGCATCATTTGTGTTGTGTCCCAGGTGGGCTGAGGAACAGAGAAGCTGTGGCTGCCCCAACCCTGAGTGTCCAAGGCCAGGTTGGACGGGGCTTGGAGCAACCTGGGATAGTGGAAGGTGTCCCTGTCCATGGCAGAGGGTCGGAATTTGATGATTTTTAAGGTCCCTTCCAAGCCATTCTGTGATTCTATGAAGCAGGAGAGAAGGATGCACGCTGTCCTCACTGGCAAAGGTTTTCATTTACAATGGGTCACTCAAGTCCAGAACTACTGCTGAGTACAGCAAATCAGCTAGAAAACTTCAGGGTAAAAAGAGATTGAATGCTTTAATGTGGCGATTCTTTTTAATCACGTATTTATCGGGAGATCCCATTGTTGGTGTTTGCATTGTGTACCCGTGTATGAGAGGGTTAAATATGTAACATAAATATGTAACTATAGACACAGATGTGAGCTGTGGTGGTATTTAGCACACAAAAAGCCAATCAGGCTAATTAAAATCATGTTTCCTCGGATTACACCTGTTGGGGGAAATATCAAGGGAGCGCCAGGGCTTTATCTGCAACTCATGCCTGTGCAGGGAAATTGTATTTGACAAGCTGGTTTATAAGAATGTTCCTACAAAAGAGGGAGATGAAAGGCACTTAAAAATCACAGCTCTGCCTCTGGTTCCCACACCAGCATCAAAGTGCTGCTTCCCCTGCCTGGACGAGGCTTTGAGGATATTCCCCTGCTTTAATGATCAAGCGTGCAGGAACAGCTCTTGCACCGACAATGACCCTTGATTAAGATGTTTGTTTAGGTGGTTGTGTTTTCCTCTCCAAGGCTTGTTGTCGGGCGCGGGGTGTGACAGTGTCAGCGTGGGGGACACGCTGGTGAGTGACAGAAATTCTCCTGGTGCCGGACCGGGGGGGATCGCCCCCTTAAAAAGCTTCGTATTTGTGTGAAATAAGAGCTGCAACTCGGAGAGCCTTGAAGCTGAGGAAGGGTCTGGAGCACCAGGAGCGGCTGAGGGAGGTGGGAAAGGGGCTCAGGCTGGAAAAAAGGAGCTCAGGACGGAGCTTCTCCCTCTCCGCGGCTCCCTGACAGGAGGATGGGCACAGGTGAGGTTCGGGCTGTGCTCCCAGGGAACGAGGGACAGGATGAGAGGAAACGGCCTCGAGTTGTGCCAGGGGGAGGTTTAGATAGGATATTTGGGAAAAGCTCATGGTGGGAAAGGGTGGTTAGGCATTGGAACAGTGCTGGAATCGCCACGGAGTGTTCCAAAGGGCGCGTGGGTGTGGCGCTTGGGGACGGGGTTTAGTGGTGAATAATGTTAGAGGGCTTTTTCAGCCTTGAGGATCCTGGGAGTCAGTTCTGATTCTGATGCTTTCGGACACGTGCACCCCATCATTCTCCAATTAATATGCCTTTACTAATTAAGCCTCCACGGACGTGCAGGACAAGACCCANCTCATGGTGGGAAAGGGTGGTTAGGCATTGGAACAGTGCTGGAATCGCCACGGAGTGTTCCAAAGGGCGCGTGGGTGTGGCGCTTGGGGACGGGGTTTAGTGGTGAATAATGTTAGAGGGCTTTTTCAGCCTTGAGGATCCTGGGAGTCAGTTCTGATTCTGATGCTTTCGGACACGTGCACCCCATCATTCTCCAATTAATATGCCTTTACTAATTAAGCCTCCACGGACGTGCAGGACAAGACCCTGCTCTGCAGCGAGTCACAGCTGCCCTCTGTGAGACAGATTCTCATTCCCCTCTTTGTCCATCCACTCGGATTTCTCAGTTCCTGCAGCCCGAGGGTGCTCCAGGCCCATCCTGCACCCCCGGCCCGCCATGAGCGGCTCCCCCGGGGACCGGCACCGGACCTGCGGAGCTCTGTCCCGCCCTGGCGGCCGCCCGCGCCACTGCACCCGCACCGGGCACCCGAAAGGACCGGGACCTCCATGGGATCCGCAACGGGGCCACGCTCCGCCGCACTCCGGCCTGGAAGTGAGACCGGGGAGGCACCGGGACGAGGCGCCCCGAGCGGGACTCGAACCCGTGACATTGACCCCGCCCCAACCGGGACTCGAACCCGCGGCCCGTCCCGTCCAAAGGGCCACCGAACGGCAACACAGCCGGGTGCGCGCGCCGCCGTGACGTCATCGCGCGCCGCGCCGTGACACGTCGGCGGCGGCGGCGGAACCTCGAGCCGGATGTGCCAAGATGGCGGCGGCGGCCGGTGCTGGGGCCGTGAGGGGCGGCGGTGCCCGCGCCCGCTGCTGAGGGGCCTCGGCCGGCGGGGGCTGCCAGGTACCGCGGGGAGCGCCCGGAGGAACGAGCCGCGGGTCCCGGGTGGGCTGCGCGAGGAGCGCCGGGCCTGAGGTGCGGGGCCCGAGTGTCCCCGGTGCCCACCCCGCCGTGCCTCAGCGTGGGCCTCGGTCTGTCGCAGCGCAGGGAGCCGGCGGGTCCCGCAGCCCCGGGCTCGGCCCTCGGGCCCGGTTGGGGCGGGTTGTGGTGCCGCAAGGAGGGGCGAAGGCGCTGCCGCAGTCGCGGGGCTGCGCTCTCCGGGGGTTTTCCCGCAGGATTTGGGTTGCTCCGGGTGGGTTCGAGTGGGGCGGTGGGAGAGGGACGCTCGGCGGGGGTCCGAAGGTTATTCCGCGGGGTGCGGGAGGGAGAAAGTACCTGATAGTCTGATGTTGGCTATCGCGTATTCCCTTTGACAGCACGGAGCGCTGGTCCCAGGTCAGGGTTGTTTTTCCGAGCTGTCAGGTGCCACAGGTCTGTGCAACTGGTGCTGACTCAGGAGTGCAGCTGCCCGAAAGCCTCGGGAGCTGCTGGAGTAAAGAACCGGTAGTCGGGCTCCTTTCGAAATAAACGGGCATTCTCTGTGCCGCTTCTGTGCTTTTGATTCCCAAAGAGCTGTTTTCGTGGAGTCACAGACTGCTTCGGGTTGGAAGAGACCTTCAGGATCGTCTCGTTCCACCCCCTGCCCAGGGCAGGGACACCTTCCACAATCCCAGATTGCTCCAAGCCCTGTCCAGCCTGGCCTTGGACACTTCCAGGGATCCAGGGGCAGCCACAGCTTCTCTGGGCACCCTGTGCCAGGGCCTGCCCACCCTCCCAGGGAACAATTCCTTCCTGATATCTCATTAAACCTGCCCTCTACCAGTTTGAAGCTATTCCCTCTTGTCCTGTTGCTACATTTGAACAGAATAACACTTGTAACTCTGGTTGCTGTTGAGGAAAAGCCCGGTAGGAATCTGTCAGGAGCATGAATGATGTAGAACGTGTTCAATCTGTCACCCACATGTGTGCAGATGTGCAGCTGTCTGCGTAAGATAAAACTGAAAGAGTAGTTGCTGATTTTTTTTAAAGCTGCAAATCTCATTTTCCAGCTGTTCCTGTATTTGAGATTGCAGTGGGGTTTTTCTTTGTGGCTTTGTTCTTGTTAGGAATCTGTGTATGTGAACATGTTATTTATCGTTGAGTTCATGTGTGAGGATGAGAGTTAATATTAGTCCTCTGTAACCTGCTTTGGGGGCATACTTATTCTGTTTAAGAATAATTTATTTAGGTAGGATTAAATTAATAAAAAAGTCCCATCGAAGAAATAATTTCTTTATAGATGAAGCTATAGAGCTCGTCAGGTGAAATTATTTTTAAGGCCTTGTCCAGAGGGTTTTAATCTTTTTTTCCTCTTTGGCAATGTTTTTTTGGTACACCTGGAAACACCTTCTGCAATTGTTACTCCTGGTGACTCATATTTAGCAGGCTGCTTGCTTTATCAATTAATAAACCAGCTGAAAGTTAAGAATTTCCAAAGTAGATAAAGCAGAGATGGATTGCTCTTAGCTTGTATAGTTGTTTCTAAATTCCTTAAACTCAGCATTTCTGTTAATCCTGGATGAGGCACAAGGGAAGGTCAGTAGCACTGAATTATCTTCTGTGTAAATTACCTGACATGGGCATGTTCATTTTATTTGGACTCAATTCCTCAAATCTTGCTTGCTTTTGCTACTGTGTGCAGTCTGTTAATATTAACTTTGCTTCTGAGGAAGCTGATCCCTTGTATTGAACCTCTGTCATGCACCATCAAAGATCCTGTTAGAGGGATGGCAAATTCTGCCTTAAAGTAGGACTTTACACTGACTTTAATTAGCTAATTACTGGTGCCGGCTGTTACCAAAATATGGCAAAGTATTAGGATTTTTTTAATGAGACGTTGCAAGGAGTAAAGTCCACATTAGACATTTGGAAGTGGGTATTTAAGTTGGCTTTTGCCTTCAGCTGTATTTCAGAAACAACTTTTGCATGAAAAACAGAGCTATTTAGTAGATACCAATATTTTGTTCAGGGGAGTTTGTGCTTTTCAGGGCATAACTGCCTTGGCAGATGCTTTAATTAGCTTTTTTCTCCCCAGTCCAAAGTACGTTGCATAAACCCATGAGTTTATTTGGAGGGGAGAGAGGATTTTTTAAAGTCTGCTTAATACAACAAAGAACACAATGAAAAAGAAATGGGGATGCCCAGAGCAGCCAGAAGTTCCTTAAGCATGTGGAAATTGGGATGGGTGTTTGGGCAGGGTTTCCTGGAAACGTGGTTGGCAGCAAGGCTGGTAAGCATGGCCAGCTGGAAAACCTTCACCTCAGGATTGTAACAGGAGAAAAGATTGCAAAGTCCTACAACCTTTTTGTAAGCATTCCTTGATGGAATTCAGCAGCGGTGCTTTAAAGAGAATGGTGAAGGCACATGCAAGTAATGCATGAAACTGGTGGAGCTCTAAGGCTTCTGTGGAAATCTTTTTTGTGTTGGCCTTCCCGTCTTCATAAAACACAGATTTAACTGGAAATAGGGCTATGGAATATATGGATATAGGGAAGAAATTGAGAGCCTCTATTGACTCTGAAAGAGGCACCTGGATTATACACAGGGTTGTTGGAGAGATTTTTCCTTAGGAGAAGTTGTACTGATGTCCAGTAAAGTCTGTGTGCTGTGGTACTGTCAGTGTGCATTTTATTGGAATTTTAGAGATAAATCTTTATTTATAAACCTATAAATACATGTAGTATTTTTTTTAACTAGAAGCTAGAAGTGCTTTGTGTTTGAGCTTCTTTATAACTATTACAGTTTTGTCCTGATTACAAACATCTGACTTTTCTGGCTTCCCGTTTTATTACTCTTACTGACAAGATGCTGAACCTTAGAAGAACTCCAAATAAGAATTGTACAGCTTTTTTCTTTTATAAACAGAAGTGCATCTGGTATGGAACCATTGCTGTGGTTATTTCACTCTGCATATTATAAACAATATTTGTTGTGTACTATGAGAAAACAAGATTATCACATGTTGCTAAGGCTTTGCTGAGCTCCACTGGACAAGTATTGGTGAATTCCTCTGGTTTTGTCAGCCTTCATCCTCCCCAGATTGTTAAGGGGTGATAAAATTGAAAAAGACACTCTGATGAATTTATTGAGCTTCCTGTGTACCAGATTCCTGACTGGTATTGTTTGGAGTTGGAGTTGGATTACTTCCAAGCGTGTCCTTTCCACCCTGAAATGCAACTGTAACCCTGATACCGTGCCAAAGTCCCACTGGTGTTAAAGTGAGAACGTTCATTGATAGGTGGGAGTAATTGATTGTTTTTCTATCCTTAAATGCAGTTTACTATGCAGCATTCATCTAGAAGAGACAATATTTGTGATGAAGATCCAGTTGCTTTTCTCAAAACAAATAACAATACTGTGCCACACAATGTTTTCTTGGTTCAACCAAAAGTTGACTGTTGAGGGTGATAACATCTGATGAATTCCTTCCTGGGATGCTTCTCCTCTTACCTGTGAAAAGGTCCATTCACATGGAGCACCAGTGCATGAGGGCTGAAGATCATCTCTAACAGAATTAGATAATGACTTCTCAAGTCTTCATAGTTAAATTGAGCAGGGCATGATGCTGCAGGCCATGTTCCAGGCTGGTTGCTGTCCTCTCTGTCATGCATATTTCTGGGAGATGTAAAAGTGGGATACCACTGGAGGGTTTGACACTAGTACAGGTCTGAACTGTGTTTAATTAGTCTTACTTGGGTCTATTTGTTAGTAGAATTGTTAAATAATGTGCATTGGTGCCACACAGCCTTATACTTCATTTATGGTGGACTTGGATTTAGAAATATAATGGAGTGTGTTGGTTTCTTTCGTGTTCGGAGGAAGAGGGAGATATATTCCACTTCAAATTGTTTGAGTGATTTTGTTTCTAAAATGAAAGTTGCTTAAGTGCCGCAGACATTGTGAGAAAGTGAACTGATTTGTACCTGTGTTATCTCAGCAGGGCAGCAGAAGAAATCTCTCTACTGCCTCCACGGCCGGTTTGTCACCGTGTGACCCTGCCAGAAGGCCACCATGCAGCAGCCACCGCAGGCTGTCCCAGCGGGAGCAGCTCCTCCTCCTCCCGCCGGCGTGGCTCGGAACATGTACTGGAGGAACAGCCCGCTCAGCAAACGGGCGAACGCCGCGGCTGCCCCGGTGCAGCCCGTGACAGACCCGTTTGCCTTCGGCAGGCAAACCCCACAGGGCTCCTCCCCTCTAGAGAATCCATCCAAGGGCAACGCGCTGGCGTTCCCACAGCCTGCCCTCGTGCATCCGCCGCCCTCCCGCGCCGGGGACAATCCTCACGGACCACACACGTCTCTGTCAGCTCCTGTGTCTCAAGCAGGGATAAGCACCAGTACCTTTTCTAATGTTCCAGTTCCTTCTCCGTCCCCGGGGTATGTTATAAATAGTGCTGCAGAAGGGCATCCCAACGCCGATCTCGGACTCCGCGGGCCTGCAGTGCCCTTGCATTATAACCCAGGAGCAGCAGTGGAAAATTCTTTCAGTGTGCATCCTGGAATGGTGGCTGCAGCAAACAAACCTGGAGCTAGACAGGATGTTGGCAGGGATCCAAATGATGCACCTTCAGGACCCAACGCAGCAGCACTCTTCCCACCACCTCCCCAGCAGCCTGGGTCCCAGTGGAGGCCTGTCCCAGGGAATCTGCAGTCTCCAGTTCGGAATTTTGTGCCCTATCCTGAGCCATCTCCTCAGACTGACGTTCATAACATTTCTCAGCCTTCTGTCAGCGCTTCTCACCCTCCTCCACACACAAATGTCCCGCAGGGTCCTGGGCACCAAGGTATTCCACAAAACATCATGCAAGCGCCTTTACCTGCTGGCTGTGAAAAGAATGGAAAAAATGGCCCTGCAAACAGCAGTCATCACATGAACAGCATCCAGCCTGGAAATGTATTTAGGCAGAACACAGAAATTTCTAACCCTTGGTTAAGCCAACCTTACCAGGAACAGTTTTACCCACAGCCACCTTTGCAAGACTCCGGTTTTGTCTTTCCCACAGCTCAGGAAAACAACCCCAAAAACCAATCTCCGGCTATGTCTGAAACATCAAATAGATCTATTCCCACAGATCGAGATCCAGGAACTCTCTCCATGTTTTTCAAAGGGGACGAGGCAGAAAATGAAGAAATACTGTCATCTGAAAAGAATTACATAGTGGAGAAAACAGAGTTTGATGCCTGTCAGCCAAATTCGGCTTCCCTGTATCACCAGCCTGTGCATCCTCAGCAGGTGGCAACCAATGTTCTCTCTCAGGCACAGCTTGGTACAGGTTCAGCTGGTGAGATGGTACAGAAAGGAATGGATGTCCAGTACTTCCCTAAAATTGTCAGTCATCAGGAGGCACAGGCTGCTAAGCACTCTCTGTTTGCTGCTGATGACAAGGCACAGATAGGTGACACAGCTGCTGGGTCCCAGTACGAAAACGTGGAGAACCTGGAGTGCATTCAGAATCAGGAGGTGCTGCCAAGTGAACCACAGAACATCAGTGCTTCATCCCCTGCTGCTGGTCCTGATCCGTACAGGTACGGATCCTTCCCGGGTCAGATGCTTCCCAAGAACGCTGCTGTGAGCCATGCTGAAGGAGGACCAAACTTGGAGGCACCTGATTCCTTACCTCACCCTGTCCGACCAGACAGTGTCTCTTCCAACTACAGCAACATTAGCCACAGGAGCACTTCCAGCTCAGCACGGCCCCCAGAGCAAGTCGGTACATTTATCCAGCAGGAAATTGGGAAGCCTGATGAGGAATCCTCTGCCAGCTTCTTCAAACAGATTGACTCCTCTCCTCTGGGAGGTGATTCAGGTGAGCTAAACCTGAGCAAGAACTACCATGGCAATCTATCCCAGCCTCCCACTCCAAGTCCTCCTAAGCCTACAGGAGTGTTTCAGACAAGTGCAAATAGTTCTTTTGAACCTGTGAGGTCCCATGGAGTTGGTATGAAACCTGCAGAGATTGACCAAGCAAAGATGGTGGTTGAATTAAGAGAGAACCACTCAAACCAAAAGAATATCAAGAAGAACACAGCTGTGCCTGCTGCATCCCCTGGCAATCTTGAACAGCCACCAGATAATCTGGAAACAATTTACATGCCTCAGGTACACCCAGGGCCTCTTGCAGGCGCTGGGGAAGCTGGAAATACGCTGCACTCTGGACCTGTTGTGGAAAATATACAATCAGTATCTGAGAGACGGTCCTCAACCAGAGCCCAGGGAGCAGTTAAGAAGTGTGATAGCCCAGCAACAACTTTATGGGCTCACAATGAGTTACCAAATTTTGGGGGAAATGTTCTTCTAGCTCCTGCTGCTCCTGCAGTATACGTACCTGCCAAACAGACTGTGGAAGTCATTCAGCCACCAGAAGAAGGCCTGTCTAATCAGCAGCCGTGTAAACCAGGGACTATTGCTGTGCAGCATTCCCAAGATGGAAATATAACTTTTGAAAATCTTGAGAATCCTCCCAAAATGGGAGAAGAGGAGGCACTTCAGTCTCAGGCAAGTTCTGGTTATGCAAGTTTATTGTCTTCTCCACCTACAGAGTCTTTGCAAAATCAGCCTATCCTGATTGCTCAGCCTAATCAAAGCTATAACTTGGCTCAGCCAATTAATTTTTCTATTTCTCTATCTAATCAGCTAAGCAACAATGAAAAAAACAATCAGCCAGTGAAGGACTCTGGAGCTGGGGACAAGCCTGCAATGGGTCCCCAAACTCCACATGCTGGTGGGGAAAACATGCCATTACCTGTGATGCAAGTTGGATCTCTCTTAGTTAATGCACTTCCAAATACTAATCTGTTAAAACATAATTTATTACAAAGTCCTGTTAATTCTTCTGATGCTGCTTCTAATCAGCCTGCAAACTTGCTTATGAAAACTCCTCTTAATTTGACTCCAGAAGGGCAAAAGAATGTTAATATGGAAGGCCTTGCTCCTGAATTTGCTAGCAAGCCAGGGTCTAACTCATCTGTTTCTCCGGGGACAAATCTTCCCAGTGGAAGTGCAAGTGGACTCGTCCCCCCTGTTAATTCCATAGCACAGGCTAATAATTCTGCAAATCAATCAAGTAGCAAAGAAGCTGCTGGAGCGCTCGACTTCACAGTGTCACGGACGTTGGAGAAAAGCAGCACAAGTAATTCTGTCCAGGTGCACAATCAGTCACCCTCTGGTGCTCCAGTCCAACAGGCGGCCAGTGGTGCTGGTCAGGTGCGTCCCGAGGTGCCTGACAAACAACATTTCTATCAACAGGTGACAAAAGATGTACAGCACCAGGCTGTGCCAGACAGAGCTGCACAGGGAGCGCTGCCACCCCAACCACAAATGCAAGCAGCTCCAACGCAGCCACCAATGTCTGGGCAGTCCTCAGTTCCTCCAGACTCCCAGATTTCCACAGGGGCTAAAGCCATGCAGCAGGGGGAGAACCAGGTGCTGGGCAACCGTCCCCAGCCTGGGGGGCTTCCAGAGGCAGGTTCAGCCCAGCCAAGGTACGACCAGACGAGTCCTGGGAAGCAGCCAGCGTCGGAACAGCCTCCAGGTGCTCCAGCTGCCACAGCCCCTCCTGGCACCACTGCTCAGTCAGTCCCACCCAACGGGCAGCAAGACCTGCAGCGTCCACCCCCTCCTCAGACCCCTCAGGATGCCTTTGGTCCACCCCAGAACCCTTACTACTACTACAGACATCCTTATGATGCTTACCAGGCTCCGTATCCACCACCTTATCCTCCTGCAGACCCCAGGACTGCAGCTCACCTTTATTACATGGTAAGTTTTTATTTTTCCCTTTCTTCCCCCTTAGTATGTATTGTTAATTTTCATTTCCAAGTTATGAATTTAAATGGTTGTGTCATGATCAACATTCAGCAGAACATTCAGGCTAAGTGTTTAAATGTAGGGAAAATCCAGACAGCAGTAACAAAACTGACACTGCAAAGATTATGGAAACTTAAGTGGTTCCTGATACCAGTTCCAGTTGGCACAGATGTTAGCTCACAGCAATTTGTTTGGTTCTTTGGAAAAAGTTGGCAGTTATAACTGGCTTGGCTGTCCAGGTGCTCAAATTTGGTTCCTGTCTGCTGCCTGAATTATTGATGATTTAGCAGAGAGGTTGAACTGCCTTTAGTCCAGACACAATTTTTTTTTCCTTAAGTTTAGAATATTATTAACTTGACTGCCGCAAAAAGTAATGAAAGCTAAACTGTAGTTTATTAATTTGCATCTCTTCAGGCATCACCACCGTGGTGCGAATGGTGATGTTTTTTTGGTTTTAGCTGTTATTTTGGAGGTGTGAAGCCTCTTCCCTTTGCTTGTGTGTTGCAGGAGGACAGCTATGGGCAGTACGACCCCAGGTACCGACACTACGACAGCAGCAGCACTGCCTACATGGAGCCTGGCAGCTATCGCTACCCCGAGCCTGAGCGGCCCAGCTCCAGGGCCAGCCACTGCTCCGACAGACCTCCCTCCAGGTGTGTAATTCCTAAATGGAGTCAAGATCTGCACACCCCCAAAGCAGAGGCTGTAGTGATGCCTCTGTTGATGTTGAAGTTCTGCAGCATAAAGCACTGGGAGGAATTCGAAGCCTCTCTGTGTGCCGCCATAGGGACAGGCAGTATCGAATGCCACGTCTGGAAAGGATACAATTCCCCAGCCTTTTCTCTTGCTGGAGCCTTGTTATTCCTTTCCTTCAGTTCTCTGGGGATTGTTGGTGTTTCTGCCAGGCAGGAAGTCGCTGCTATGGTCTCAGTGCTGATGTTTGCTTTGAAAGAGCACTGCAGGCCATGGGTTGTTAATCAATACTCATTTATTTTCTGTCTTGCACTTAAGCAGGGGCCCCTCGTTCTGTTAATGAATGGCACTTTTGCACATTGGTTGGGATTTGCCTTGCAAGCACCATGGATACACAGTGGTTCAGGTGCTCAGAAGAGAGTGGTGAGTCAGGTGACAACATCCTGGTGCTGTGTCAGGTCCATCCGTGTGACAATTCCCTCACAATTCCCTGGATGAGCTTTCCTCACAAAGCTCCCAGGCTGTGGTCTGGCTGGCAGAGGTGCTGTGTGAACATGTCCCACCCACTCACTTCACTGCAGATTTTGATTAGGGAAACTTAAAAGTCTTGATGTGTCTGATTAATATGACATAAAGAAATTTGAGAGGGGAGCAATGTGTTCAGATGCTACTTGAAAATGTTAAATAAAAGTAGGATTAAATCTCTGGTATTTCTCAAGAAAGAAGCAGCAAATTACCTTAAAGAGGTTGATGCTTTCTGATGATAATTGTGTAAGTTATTTGTATGAACTTCAAATTAATGACAAAGTGTTACTGTTACCTGCTGAGGGGTTTGCAGTTTCTGACAGAGAAACTCCAGTTACCTGTCTGGAAATTATTAAACCCTTTGTAGTATTTGTCCACTGTTAGTAGTTCACTCATGGATCAGTGACCAAATTACGAATACAACATTTTGGTTACCATCTCCAGAAGATTATAGATGTATTTTGGTCTTGAGGAGCACAAAAAAATGGCTGTAACTCCATGTGATATCTTTTAACGTTTTCTTAAGTGAATTTAAGTGTGCTGCGAGCTCTCGAAATGAGATGATAACCCTTAGTAACACTTCCTGGTGTGTGCTCTTCTGAGGTGCTATTTTTAGAAGGGGTTGAAGTTTCTGTACGTGGCAGTGGGCAGATCAAAGCCTGTTAGAAGTGGCTCTGTCAGGGCTGATGTGAGTGCCAGTGCAGTCAGACATGGACTGTGGAGCTGCAGGGCAGCAGAGCTCGGTGTGTGTGTGTGAGACTGCCCTGGATGTGCCTGTGGTGGTGATGCAGCTTTGTAAACTCTGCTTGGGGGAGGGAATGAGATCTCCCTGGAGGAAACTGGGGAGACTGGTTGGGTGGCTACACCTGAGCTGATAAGATCAGACCTCCTCTGCAGAGTGAGTGCTGTGTTAGCAGACTTCCCACACTCCTTGACTTGCTGGGCCACTTTGGAGTTTGCACTCTCAGTTGTAGGACCAGTTGTAGGGGAGCCTGGAAGTTCCAATCACTCCACACTGGCATTAAATATCTTTGCCTGCTGTGTGTGTGTGCACAAGTGTGTTTGTGAGTGTAATGCACCTGTGTAGGTACAACATACATGGGTGTGTAGTCACATATGTAGACACATATGTACACTGCATTTTTCATTTAACATTCATCCTCCAGCTTTTTTCAGAAATTCTACTATGATGACCCAAAAATGTTATCTAATAAAGGCTCATGGCCCATTTCAAGTAATGGCCACATCTTTCTTTTTCCATCAGAAGAATTCTAATTTTTTTTTTTTTCTGTGCACTGACTCTGCCAGAGTTAGTGGTTTTAGCCATGACTCTGCCATGGTTTTAGCCATGTTTTTGTGCTTGTTTGGACAATCAGCTCTGTAAATGAGTATTTTCTTCATCAGAAGCTGTATAATAAAACACTGTTAAATTTGGAGCAGCCATTATTTCTTAATGAATTGTTAAATTATCAACTTCTCTGTTGAGACAGTTCAAAAGATGCTAATTACAGCAGTAGTTTTTGTGATTAATTGTCTGTAAGTAATTAAAATTATCACCAAAGCAGTTTACAAAGCCACTAAATTATTGTATGCTTAGGGCTGTCAGCTTTTGATGACACACAACAGTTTAGTGCTATATTGGGTTGTAAAGTCTTAATTTTATGATTCCCTGTATTTTTGGAAATGCATTATTTTAAATATGAAATTCTGTCTAATCTGTTGTGGCAGAGAGTTTTTTCTACCTCCTGCTGACTTTAGAAGAGATGAAGGTGGAATAACAACTTTTTTATACTTGTGTGCTTTCTTTCAGGCAAGGGTATACAGAAGATTATTATGGAAAAAGTGGATGGAGTGATTATTATTCAGGCTATTACCCAAACTCCTATGATTATGGAGGTAAGGTGTCAAAAAGAACTCTGATTTTTTTTTCCCATAGAAAACTACCGATTTAAACAATAATTTATGGGGAAGAGAAATTTTAAGATCAGAGAATCCACATTAGTACAACTGGTGTCTTTTCAACAATCAGCAAGAATAAAATTATGCTTGCTGAAAATTGATTTTTTTGCCCACTTCAGTCCTTAATACCTCTCTGTCCTTCCTGTATGCTTTTTGTTGAGCAGAAATAGTAAATAGAACATAAAGTAAGTTTTTTTCCTCACTTCAGTTTGCCTTTCCTTTGTGGAAACACTCCATTGTAAGGGTACAGAGCAGTTTTGTTCCACATGTTGCAAGGCTGCCTTTCACTGAGGTGTGTCCTTGATGTGTGACCTGCAGGCAAACCTGTAAAGGGAATTTTAGATGGGTGTAAAGAGAAGTTGACTCATGACTGGATTTTGGTTTTGTCCATCATTATCTAAGCGTTCACTGAGACATGCTGGCGTTGGGAGACTGGAGGTAATTGCTTGTGTAGTGCCTGGGAGGATTTTAAGCAACATCTCTCCACATCCTGAGATGTTTTTGCTTGGCACTCTGCAGAGTGATCACAGAGATTCTGGGAATGTCACAACAAATAATTGGGATTGAGTTTTAAAGATGTTAGAAAAGATGTGATGGCAAACATTGTCCCTTCAGGAGCAGCTAACAATAACAATGATGTTCCTCTAAAAGGTGTAAAAGGGATTTTTTTTAAGCTTCTTTTAAAACTAAAAAGAAGTGGACATATTTACGTAGCTTCAAGTACATTTGGTTTTGCTCTGTGCTTCAGGACCAAACCTGTAATGAAAAAAAAGGAGTAGAAAAAAGTTATAGGCGAAGACTACCAATATCTGAACCATTTCTTTTTCTTTTCCGAAGATCCAAGTCGCTGGGAACGATACCCATATGACCCCAGGTACAGAGACCCTAGGAGTTATGACCAGAGGTACTGGTATGATGCTGAACACAACCCTTACCAGAAGAGAGAAGCATATCCCTATGGCAGCAGGTTTGTCCAGTCAATCCATGTTCTCCCAGTGCTCTTTCCAGAGCTGAGGCAGCAGACTATTAAAATGCAGTGTTACACATAATTCACAGGGTTGCTAGTCCTTTCTGTAGCTTTAACATAGCTCACTGAGGGAAACCAGATGAGCTGTCACATCACTCTGAGAGAAGGATTGAAGGTAGCAGCACTTGTTTTCAAACCAGTTGAACATTCTGTGGGTTTTTAGAACAGACTCTGAGTATGATGTCGGTCTTGATCTTGAATAATGTGTATGAACTCCTGGAAAGAATGTCAGTTTGTTTGCTGTAACAACAACCTCAGTGTAGGCAGTGTGTTGGAGTCCAGGAAAAGCCTGTGAAGTTTTCCTGCTCCTCTGGGTGAGCTGAGAGCACCAAAAAAATGAGGAGATGGTTGTTTAGTGTACCACAGAGTGTGGAGTTGTAGTTTTTCGGTTTTACTATATATGTTATATTGCATATAAACATGGAGATTCTAGGCTGTTGGCTTCTCCTTCTTCATCTTCTTCTTTCTTCTCCTTCTCTTCCTTTTTCCCTCTGACATGAGTTCCTGTGACTTGTTAATTGGTAGATAGAATTTAGTGTGGAGGAGACATGTCAATAAGGTTGATATTCACTGGTTTTGGGAACAAAATAAGGTATGTAAAGTTTTCTAACTGGTTGATAATAGATATAAAAGCTACCTGCTTTGGGTAGCCATTGCCATTCTGCCCTCGTGTTCCTGGAGGTCACAGCACAGTCTGTGCCTCCCAAACTTTGATAAGAAAAGAAAAATAAACAAGCTTTGAAACAGCAGAAAGAAGCCTCATTTCATCTTTTCGGGACATGGGACACAGAAACAAGGAACACAACTGGGCCAGGAGTCAGGGTCCAAAGAACTCCCTGACAGCAATGATTTAAGAACCCTTCTGGAGCGAGGTCCACTTTTCCTGGCAGTCTCCTCCCTCGGGGCCATGGGTGGCTGTGCTCATTCCTGCTTTCTCCATCCCTCAGGAGCGACCGATACGAGGAGAACTGGAGGTACGATCCCCGTTTCACCGGGAGCTTCGACGATGACTCAGAGCCCCACAGGGATCCCTACGGGGACGAGTTTGACCGGCGCAGTGTCCACAGCGAGCACTCAGGCCACAGCCTGCGCAGCTCCCGCAGCGTCCACAGCCACCAGAGCAGCTTCAGCTCCCGCTCCCAGCAAGTGAGTTCCAGCTGCACACACCCAGCCAGCTCTTTTCTCTGTTGGGGGTGGGTGAAGCGTTAGAAAATAAGAAAATATTTTGGGGGTTAGCGCGGGAAATGTGTGTTTTTTGTAAACTTTTGTAAGTTTAGGTTGTTTTGTAATATAGTTTTGAACTTAATGTTTGTCGCAGTTGTCAAGAGAACTTTAACCAAAGTCAACACTCAGCTGTTCAAGTTGCTACACACACAGAAATGGAACATTTCCTCTACTGAATCCATTTGCTGTTTGTGAGAACTTTGCCTTCCCTGTGCTTGGCTGTAGTGGACAGTGTGCCTGGCTTTGTGTCATGTCATTTTTCTCATCACAAGCATGGCTGTGTTACTGAACTTGGGATACGTTAAAGGACTAACTCCATATTTGTATGATGTTATTTTGATTTTAAAAGCAAAAACCAAAGCTAACTGATTACTCATTCACTTACACCACAACTACAGATACCTGAAAACCTCAGAGAATATTTGGCTAATTTTTGAGGTACAATGTTTGCTTGTTTAATGGGTCATTTTACCTGTAGTTGGTTCATATGTTGTTTCTTCATGTTTCTTGGAAGTTTAGGTACTTTTCCAGTCTGAATTCCAATTCATTTAGTAATATTTGAAATAGTGTTGGAAATCATTTAGGCATTAATCTTCAGGCACCTGAAGTAATTTGGCATTTGTTGGGTCAGGTTAATTGAGACTCTGTCTGTTAGAGCAGAGGTGAACATTCATTCTGACCCACAGTTGTTCGTAACAGAACTCATGCTTTTCACACAAGCACATAGAAATTCTGTTGTGAGAGAACTGAACGTGCTTGGATGTTAACAGATCAAATAATGATAAAAACACTGGGGGAGAAGACAAAGATAAATTAATTATCTGCTGGAACCTGTGCTACTGAAGTGTCTCACTGGATGGTTTTCTGCAAGGCAGGGGTACAGTAAGCCTGGTTTACGAGGAGCCTTGAGAATGGAAGCTGTCAGGAGGGGATGCTCACTGTCTGCAGTCCTGCTTGCAGTGCTGCTTGCTTTGTGTAACTCCAAGCTCTCTGCTAACCCTCACTAATCTGATCTGTCTAGAGCCAGCTCTATAGGAGCAATCACGATCTAACGGGTAATGCCTATGAAACCCCTGCGCAGGCAGTGTCGCTCCATGCAGATTATCCCTATGGAGGCTATGATCCCAGCTTTGATGGACAGCAGCCTTTTACAGACTATGGCTACCCTGCTGAAACAGCCTGGTCAGCTGTGGAACAAGGTATGGACACACTGGGGAGGAAGGAGGGAAGGCATTGTGCTATAGATACAGAACACGTCTCTGGAAAAGCTTTTCTTGATGTCTGTCATCAGCTCTTTGAGGATGTGTTATATATTTGTACAGAGATCAGAGAAACGTGTCTGATGCAAACAGCAGAAGCTCCTGCATTGAAAAAAATAACTGGATTTTGAAGTTCTATAGTCTAGTTTTGTTAGTTATTTCAAGTCTTCAGATTTGGGACTTCGGGGCTATAAAGGAACTGATTAATTGTTTCTTACAAAGTTAATCCAAATTATGTGACAGAGTGTTTTCCACTAATACCACAGGATTACTGAATTGGCTAAATACATCAACAAGTTCACTTAGTTGCTAGACAGGTTACCCATTCTTATTTTATCTTCCCATTTCAGCACCTTTACGACCCTCAACGCCTGAGAAGTTTTCAGTGCCTCATATCTGTGCCAGGTTTGGGCCTGGGGGCTTCTTAATAAAAGCACTGCCAAACCTGCCTTCTGAGGGCCAGCCAGCTCTGGTTGAAATCCACAGCATGGAGGTAAAGTTTAAAAAGAAAAATGGGAAGTAATGGAATAAAAGTCTTCCTTTTGGAAGAGGAGTAAGGAATTTGAATCTATAACTTCCTGATATCTCTTTTTTTTATGTCAGTGCATGTGCCTTTATCTGTTTGGGCTGTAATCATAAGTAAAACAGTAAATTTAAGAGTTCTTTTCCTCTGAGAGATGATTTAGTCATGATGAGATCATCCAGCTCTTTATAATTTTGTTCAGGATGATGTACAGGATAACCTGCACATAAAGTAGATTTCATAATTTATCATCCTTGAGCAGATTGAAAGTCACCCTTTGTATTTTGTTTAAGAGGCTTGATTACGTGATGGGTTATGTTTATGGGTTGTGTCTGGGGGTTTTGTTGGTAAAAAGCAAAATTAATAGTTGCAAGAATTTCTTATGGATTATATTTGTGTTTCAGACTATGTTGCAACATTCTCCAGAGCAAGAAGAGATGAGAGCCTTTCCTGGTCCTCTTGCTAAGTATGTTCTTACAGTTTCCAGAAATAACTTTAAAGCATTCAGAAATTATATCTTCATTGCCTGTAGATTACAGGATTTAAACTGACTTAAAATATTTGTGGCTTTCCACCTGCTTAAATAATACAAGAGCTTTAAATTTATTCCTCAGACTAATCACACGTAATGACTTGATTATTTATATATGTCTCATTAAAAACTTTTTTTATTTTTTTTCAGGGATGAGACCCATAAAGTGGATGTTATTAATTTTGCACAAAGTAAAGCTGCACAATGCTTCAAGAATGAAAATTTAATTGACAAAGAATCTGCAAGTCTTCTTTGGGACTTTATTGTACTGTTGTGCAGGCAGAATGGGGTATGTCTCACTGCTTTTTTAGCTACCCTGAAGTATTTTGTACACAAATAGTTTTTGTGTAAAGGTCAGGACTGTGTGTTATAGTCACTGATCTTGGAATATTTCACAGACTCAAGGAATGTGGAAACTGGTCACTCATCCTCAGCTACTCAGGGGTGCTGATGTTCATATATTGCTGTTGAAGTGACAAATAAAATGCAGGCAGTGTTAAATAACAGATTTTTCAATTTTTGTTTCCTCTCTACACACACAGACTGTTGTGGGAACAGACCTGGCTGAACTTCTGCTCCGAGATCATAAAACAGTGTGGCTTCCTGGGAAGTCCCCTAACGAGGCAAATTTGATTGATTTCACTAATGAGGCTTTGGAACAAGTGGAAGAGGAATCTGGTGAAGCCCAGCTCTCGTTTCTCACTGATAATCTTCTAACCACAGTTGACAGTTTTGAGAAGGAGACTGAGAGATTCAGGGAGTTGCTGCTTTATGGCCGTAAGAAAGTGAGTGCCTGTGCTGCTACTTATTTTTGCAACTTTTGTTACAAAATATAATATTTCCTGGCACTGTATTACACTGATACAGAAGTGTTATGACCTACAGTTCATAATCTAAAGCAAAATTATAGTTGTGTGTTAGTTTTTACCTAAACAAACATATTTTGATCACAAATGTGAAGCTGGTTTTGTGAGTAATACATGAAGCTATTCCCTGTAAACTAATTTGTGTCTTGATTAGGATGCTTTGGAGTCTGCCATGAAGCATGGTTTGTGGGGTCATGCTCTGCTCCTTGCCAGCAAAATGGACAGCAGGACACATGCAAGAGTCATGACCAGGTACTGGGTTGCTTTTTGATTAGTGAAATTTGGCTGCCAGTGAGGTGGAGAATGTCAAAATCTTGGGTTATCCACAGTAGTTCATGCAAGATTTATGCTTTAGTTTTACTGTGTATTTATTTGTCATTTGTTACTTTTTATTCTGGGATCTTCTGGCTATAAACTTAACCTGAGAAGTTATTCTCTTCCACCTGTTCCATATAAGGAATATTTGAACAATGTCATCTGTGGCTTTGCCTGGAAAAAACTGCAGGAACTCCACTGTCAGTTTTGTTAAAGTCACCTGGCTTGAGGAGAATCCAGAGGTTTTTCCTAGCTTGGACTGACTGTGTTACAGTGACAGTCCCAGTTCACTGGGAGTGTTTTACTTTTGAACATTATCCCCTGGACAGTTTCCTCTTCAGTGTAATATTTTCACGCAGCACTTCCTTCTCTTGAACTAGGTTAGATTAATTGCCACTGAGAGCTGCAGTACATTTTAACTGCTTACCCTGTGTTTGTGTTTTGTTTTTCTCTGCAATGTCTCTGTAGATTTGCCAACAGTCTCCCAATTAATGACCCTCTGCAGACTGTTTACCAGCTCATGTCTGGCAGGATGCCAGCTGCATCCACGGTAAGATTCACTGGGAGCTGCAGGGAGTAGTGGAGTTCCCAACAGAAATCTTTCCTAGAATGTCAGAGAAGTTGTTTTGGTCCTTTTTAGGTTTGAAACACTTAGCCATGCAGAGCTCCAGTCACTGATTTGACCTAGTAATTCTTCTAATTTTAGTGCTGTGGAGATGAGAAATGGGGAGACTGGAGGCCTCATCTAGCAATGGTGTTATCCAACTTGACCAATAATGTGGACTTGGAATCCAGGACCATTGCTACCATGGGAGACACTCTTGGTAACTCTTGGGGAATGAACAGGGTGAAGGAAAAGCTTTGGTTGCTGAGCTTATTTTTTTTGAAAACAGGCAATTTCTTTATAAAATCTAAAATGGAGCAGTTTTACCTGGGCTTGTCTCTGTTGTGAAGGCATTTGAATGCAGGACACAAGTTACAATATGCCACTGAAATATCCTAAGCTCTGTCCTTTATTTCTCTGCAGCTTCTAAAGGCCTGCTGGATGCTGCTCATTTTTGTTACCTTATGGCCCAAGTTGGGTTTGGAGTTTACACAAGGAAGACAACAAAGCTTGTCCTAATTGGATCAAATCACAGGTTAAGGTTTCTTTCTTTATTTTATTTTTTTTTTAACACAACCTTTTCAATGCAGAAATGAAAGTTTGAGAGACTGAAGTGCATTGCTCCCTTTGTCCTCACAAGGCACAGCTGATTTTGAAATAACTATTTGATGTCCTGTCTCGTAGAAGTTGTTGATATTTTGTGTGTCTGACTGACAGATTTATGTTTATTGTCAGCATATATAAACCCAAATAATATTTTTCTTCTCCTACTCGAAACAGCTTGCCATTTCTAAAGTTTGCCACCAATGAAGCCATTCAAAGAACAGAAGCCTATGAATATGCTCAGTCACTAGGAAGTCAGCCTGGCTGCTTGCCCAATTTCCAGGTTGGTTTGGTTTCTGTTTTGGCAGCTTTCATGCTTTTAATCTCTCATGTGCTGTAGTCAGTGTGGCAAATACTTTATCTGCTACAACATCAAATATTCATGGATAGTAATGCCATATAGCTGTTTTCCTGTTGCCACATTTCACTTGCACTTTTTTCACCTCTACATCCCAAACTTCTGAATTTTAACTTTTTAAATTGTAATTGTATATTCCAGAAGAAAAATCCAGCAGAATTTGCTGTAGATAAAGAGACAACTTCCATTAGGTGAAAGAGGAGAACTGAATGCTTTTTCTTTACATTTTAGATGTGATATCTGAGCTTTCAGCTGAAATGCCAGACAACCTTTTATTTGTTACCACTCAGAGTGTTGTGATCACTTGGTTTATTTGTCCTGCTTGCCTCCCCTAGGTTTTCAAGTTCATCTATGCCTGTAGGCTGGCTGAGATGGGCCTTGCTGCCCAGGCTTTCCACTACTGCGAAGTGATTTCCAGAACTGTCCTGAAAGATCCCCATTATTATTCCCCTGTGCTGATTGGCCAGCTAATCCAGGTAACAGGAGGGAGAATTAAGTATTTGTGGCTGGATGGTGTAGGTGGGAAGCTGTGGCTGATGAGCTCACACTCTGCTCACACTCACACTCACACAATGATTCCTTTCCTCAGATGTCATCCCAGCTGCGCCTGTTTGACCCTCAGATAAAAGAAAAACCAGAACAGGAATCTTTCCTTGAACCCTCCTGGTTAGTAACACTTCGACATGTGGATGGACAGATCAAGGTACAGTGTGTGCTTTTCAGCATGAGTTATTCTCTTTAAAGGATTAGTGTAAATCCAGGTTTTGAAATCCAGTGCTAATCACAGAAACATGGGAAGTGACCTTATATACTCATGTCCTAAATTGCAAATGTTGTGATGTAAACAAAGTGAATTTACTACACTTTAGTGCCCCGAGATTCAATACAGAATAAAGTTGTATGAGACAGGTTTTTCTTAATACCATAATGCAAGGAGAATTGCAAGACTTATTAGGTTGCAGTAACTCCTGCTGTAAGCAGGGGATCTGCTTGCCATAAAATTGTGTGTAAATGTGCTGGATTATAACAGAGAGGAAATAATTATCATTTATTTAAAGAGATGCGTTAGCAATTTGAACCCTGAGCTAATTAGCTGCTTCAATTTAAAAACAAATAAACCCTTTAAATTATTTGGTTGGTCTTGGCTTATAAATGGCTGACAACTTGGGGTTTTTTTTGACTGAACACTAAAAAACTGTTTTCACACCTAAGATTTCCTTTGCTCTGTGTTCCCTTGGTTATGAACTGAATGTCTGGTACAGTTCAGTTAATAATATTTTGCTTTTCCATGCAGGAAGGTGCAATAGCCTATAACACAGACAGATCCACTCCCCCTCCATATGAATGCAGCACTCCCAGCTCTGAACTGGACCGTGCCAGTCAGTGTGATGGGGGAGGTGGCCGTGACGTGGCTCCAGGTGCTGAAAATGCCTTGTTGGCATCCTTGTTACCCAATATGGCTCAACAGATGCAGAGCGTGCAGCTGATGCCTTCAGGTTTGTGTTTCACGTCCTTTGGGACAGAGAGAAAACAAAGGTTTTGGGTTTCTGATAGAAGAAACCATTTAAGAGGCTGCTTGGAACAGGGAGATTTCACTTCTGCCTTGTATCATTCATAGGGTAAAAAGTTCACAGTGGAATTTCTGTTTAATTATAACTCTTAAATCTGTTTTTTTTCATGCTGCAGTACCTCAGGCTGTCCTTGATGGCTCAGCTGCCATGATTCCTCCTGGTGACCAGGGAAGTGTCCCCTTCTACCCAGTGGCTCCTCAGCCTCTTGGCCCTGGACCTGGCTTTCCCCCTCAAGGATTTTCAAACCCCTATGGATCTGAGCCATCACCACTGTGTTTAGGGTCAACACTACCCCCAGGAGGGCCACCACAAGAAATGGAACCACGGCCAGAAGAGCAGACAAACCTGGAAACAGGTCTGGGATCTTAATAAACAGCTTTCCTTCCTTCTAAGGGGAATGAAGCGTTTTGGGGAGTAATTCAAAATATCTCAAGTTTTAAAAAAATTGTCACATTTTGGGTAATGAAATTCAAAAACACCATGTAGTGGTATAGAAACATGTGTAGAAAGTTGTAGCATTCATCTTGCTTTTCTGGCTTGCTTGAAAAGTGAGGTCAGACTCAGCAGATTGTGATTTAGACCCTGACAGGTAATCCCTGAGTGCACTGGGATTGGCAGTTCTGTTTCCAAGGTCTGTAGTTGGAACCTCAGGGATTTCTGTCTCTGGACATGAGGTTCTGGGACCCTGATAAGTTTTGTTTCTGTGACAGCAGAGCCTGACACACGTGGAAGGAGGCAAACCTAAGTTTGGCAGAGTTTGAGATATGAGGAACCTTTAACTGCTCCATCCTGATGGTTGCATTCCTCAGCCTGCTCTGACCTGTGTTTAGAACAAACACAAACCCAGACAGGAGAGGGAAAAAAAATCCCAGCAATTGCAGCTCCCTTTCTTTGAAAAACCAAGTTCTCTCTAGCACAACTCATAACTGGTGAAAACTTTTGCCTTAAAACTATTGTGTGGCTTGGGGACTTTGGTGTTTATTGGGTTTTTTTTGTTGTTGGTGTGTGTCCCTGCTAACATAATCCAATTTTTTTTCTTAAGGAATGCAGACAATTGCCCCAGAGTCTCTTTCACAAAACTCCTTCCCTGAACAGAGAGAGGATGATTTCTATGGCAGAATGGCTAACATGGTATTGTTATTTCATACGTTTCTTCATTGCACAAGAGGATTTGGGGGCTCTCTATTGCTCTTCAGCAAGAATTGAAGTTTGGTTTTTAGAAGTCCCCAAATAACCAGATTAAATGCCTTTAATTGTGTGGAAATTCTTGATTAAAAAATTAATGTTGTGTCATATATTTAGCTGCATGTTTATTCTGCATTTATGTCCTGGCTTTATATCTAACCAGGTACCAGGGCAAAGATCCATCTTTAGGTATATTAACTTTTAGATCACTTCTGTTCATGGGTTTTACAAAGAAGGATATTTTTTTAGGAAGATGAAATGTGATCCATCACTGCAGCAGTGACAACTTGGTGCTTTCCTGTGTTTTTGTCACACAGGGCTACGGAAGAAGATCTCGAACAACCTCAGAGTCCTCTGCTCATTCTGTGGGACGAGAGAGATCCAACTCTGCAGCAAAACAACCTTCTCCTCCTCCCTCTGCTCCTGCAGGGAAAGAGACTAAAAAAGAAACAAAGAAGGAGGCAGCACCTAAAAAGGTAAAATTTCTTAGAAAGGTACTTAAAACTGGAGGAGATTTGTTAGTAAGTGAGGTCACCCCTAGTCCACAGTACTTAAGAGGTCCTGATTAAACTGTTTATTTCTATTTGTTAGGTGCAACTCTGGGCTCAGAGTTGAAGTCCCTATCAGAAAATGTGTTGTTGCATGAATGTTTCTTTTAACTTACCTAGGTTAAAGACAGTGGTGAGAGAATTAACTGATTAGACTTAATTTTTTTTTCAGACTGGTGCAACCTGGTTTCGCTGGCTGATGGGAAAAGGAAAGAATGAGGCTCACCTGCCAGATGACAAGAACAAATCAGTAAGGCCCCAAAAATCACCAAAACCTTTATACACTTGAATTTGTTCTTGTTGTTTTCCTGGATGACAGATGAACATTGTTTTGATGAGTAAACAAATGATTGTGAAACTTTGATTATTTTTATTCAAAGACTGGCTTAAAAAAACCACTATTTTTTTAAACTTTTTTAGCAGCTTGCTTTGAGCTCTTTGGTTTTGACTGTGATTTTCTTTTAGATTGTTTGGGATGAGCAGAAACAACGCTGGGTTAATCTGGATGAACCAGAAGAAGAGGTAAAAATCTCATTTTTTACCTCATGATTTCCCCAAGTGGAAAACCAAAATCTGTACTTGGCGCAGAATTTTCTTTAATCTGTTATTGAAGAGCTGCTTTTTACCGAATTTGGATTAAAATGTGCAACGTCAGTCAGTGATGTGATTGGATTTTTTTTGTCTCCCTGCAGAGTAAACCTCCTCCACCACCTCCAACAGGGTTTCCTAAAGCTGCTCAGGCTGCTCCCCCTGGGCCTGGGGGCCCTCCTGGTGCTTCTGTCAACGTGTTCTCCAGGAGAGCAGGTAACAGCCAGCACGGATGTTTAAGACTTTCTCCTGCATAAAATATGAAGGCAGAAGTCCTGACTGTTCCAGGGTTGTTTGGGAACAGTTGGCAGCTCAATGGAGCTTGTGGCTATTGCTGGCTTTGCTCATGTCCAGCTCCTGCACTTCCCTCACAGTATCATGACTTGGTTGTTACTGTTTATGTCCCTGGAGTGTTATTTTCTGATCCTGAAAGATACTTTAACCAGCAAACTGTTCAAAGTAGACACAGGCATGATTAACAGGAGGGTTATTTCTGTTTTTCTTCATGCTTCTGATGTAGCTGGAAGCAGAGCCCGTTATGTGGATGTCCTGAATCCAGGAGGAACCAAGGCAAGTGGTGCTCTTCCTGCACCATCAGACCTGTTTGCCCCCTTGGCACCAATGCCCATTCCTGCCAACGTGTTTGTTCCAAACTCAGGTGTGTGGATAGAATTATGGGGAGGCTCTGTGGCTGTTTATGGGTACAGTGTGTTTGGCTAAATCCTATTTCCTCTGTAGTTCCAGGAGAATCCCAGCCCATGGAAGGGAGTGGAGCAGCAGAGCACACAGCAGCTGCAAACCAAACCAACACAGACCCTGCTGCAGCTGTGGAACCAGAGGTGGGTTAGAAGGAATGTCTTGTAGATAGAACTCAAACTTGTGATTCAAACCTCCTCGTGACTCTGAGCAGCAGTTTCACAGCCACAGTACATAAAGCATGTTGCTGTTGCAGGGACCATGGTTTAATGCTTTACTTAAAGAACAGGAAAAGTGGAATACAAGTGAAAATGGAAGTGGGAAGTTGCATTTCCTAATTTGGCAGAGCTGCAGCTTCTGCAGGAAAGGGACAGAGAATATGGGAAGAGTCTTACACTGCATGTTACACCTGCCTGATGTGTTGTAACACTGTTCTGCTTCAGTGGGATCTCTGAGGGAAATGTGAAATAGCCTCGCAGTAACGATGATAAACAGAAGTGCCTTGTTTTCCTTCAGTACTTAAACCCTGCAGCCCTTCCTCCTGGATCTGGCCTTCCTGTTCCTAACCCTGATGGCTCCCAGTCAGGCGAGGTAAGGCTTGATGCAAAGTATTTAATTAATTACTTTTACAGTTGATTGTAATGGTCTTAAAATGGGCCATCTAAAACAACAAGTAACTGACTGAATGACTGATGAGTAGCCAAGATGGGATTTGACTGCCTCCAAAATTGTACAGAAAAGACCTCTCAGCCCATATGAGAAGTTCAGCCTCCATGTCCTACATTCTGTGATCTCCTTTCCCTATATAAGTACTTCTAAAAGCCTTTTTCAGGGTAAAATATCAGTAGCAGTTTAAGGGTCTCTTCTTGCCTCCATGCATGCATATAATTTCACTAATATTAAGTGCAAGACACAAAGAGAACAAATTGCTGTGTGCCAGGCAGAGTAACATTACCTTTGTTCCTACTTAATGTTTTCTATACCTACATAATTCCGTGCTTTAAGAAGTCCTTTTGATTTAAACTAACTTCTGGCTTTATGTTTGGTTTTTTTTAGTTGGTTTGTTGTTTTTTTTTTAACTCAAAGTTGATTTAACCTTTGGCAGTGAGACTTTGACAATGAAATAAAACAACTGAAAGCTTGGGGCAGTGACATGCATGACGACTTTTTTTATTTGTGTTTTTTTGTATTTGTGTGTTCTTGCTGTTTTGTAGCTTTCGCGCTCTAGTTCAATGAGTTCATTATCACGTGAAGTAAGCCAGCATTTTAATCAGGTACATGTGGCTGGCCATTCTCATTTATGTTAACTTATTTACTTCCCCCCCCCTCCTTTGTTTTGCATTCGCTCAAATACTAATGCTACTTTTAGTCATTTCCCTGTCATTTCACAGAAATGTCATTAAAAGTAGATCATGATGTAGTGTTCCTTTTTACACTCAAACAGGGTCTTCAGTTTTGTGTATTCATGAGAGTGCATGTAATCCAGGCATGCTTTTTATTTATGTTCCTAAGATATTCACATAATTTCATCATCTTTTTTCTGGGATACTAAAGAAATCAGTTGATTTTAAACAAAACAAAAACGCAAAAATCCTCAAACCGAACCCAACAAACATCCTAAAAAGACTCAATACAAGCAAAACTTGGTCATTCTGCTGCTGCCAGTCTCAAATTGATAATAAACCATCTGGAAAAGTCCCTGTAGGAATTAAAGGAATGCTTCATCTCTGCTGGAAGTTCCAGAGCTGTGGGGTCACCACAAAGGGGTGACACAAACCTTTCTGATATTTCTTAGTAAAGCAAAACCTGACTTAGAATGTTTATTCTGGGGCAAGTCCTGAGGTGTACTAACAAAGGCAGAAGGTACTAATCGAGTGGAGTTGCACTGGTGTCTTGTGTTGGTTTTGCATGCTTTGGATCTGCAGAGCTGTTTGCAGTTGATGCATGTGACATTGTTTGGCCAGTTCTTACATTAAGCCAATCCTGTTCTGGATCTGGATGCAAACCGTACCAGCACTCTGCAGTTGTTCCAATAGGCTGCGCTCTCCATGTTGTTGGCATTATTCCTGTGGATATTTGCTCTGTATAACTTAGCAGACCACGTTTGAGAGGCACTGGAGCTCTGCCCTTCTCTGATTTCAGTGTTTTCTCTTCCCAGCCTGCCACTGTTCCACCCTCGGGGGCACCTTCGGCAGCAGCAGTACCGTTCTACAACCCCTCTCAATTTGCACAAGTGAGTAAAATCCTCATCTTTCTTTTTCCTTGTCTTTATTACCCAACATTGCCCAGAGCAGCTGTGGCTGCCTCATCCCTGGAAGTGTCCACGGCCAGGCTGGACAGGGCTTGGAGCAACCTGGGATAGTGGAAGGTGTCCCTGCCCTTAGCAGGGGGATGGAATGTGATGTACTTTAAAGTCCCTTCTGGCCCAAACCAGCCTGATTCTATACTTTAAACAAAATTATTGAACAAAACATGATTTTGTGCTTTACCAGCTTAATCTGAGTTGTTCCACATAGTGTTAAATGTCCACAAAGATCAGTTTGGCAGCTGTTCAATGTAACAAGTTTCCATTCAAAACTTTATTCCCAATTTTTTGAGTTTTGTCTCCAGCATGACACTTCTACAGAACATTTTGTTTATTCCTGTTCTTTTTTCAGTCTCCTGCAGCCACTGGAAGTTCAAGACTGGGAAGAATTGGACAGAGGAAGTATCCAACATTGAAGTAGAATACAATGGCTTTGTATTTGGAGCCCTCACTCATGTTCTGAGTATGCAAAGAACTATTCAGCCTTATGGCTTGTGGTATCAGCTGCAGTTGACATGACAGAAATCTAATGATGGGTGATCTTTTTTATGCTTGCACCTCATCTACGCAAACCATTACCAAACACGAAATATATGTAACTTTTCCTTTTCAAAACCTGGCTAGAAATAGCTTTGCTGTGATAAAGAATAGACACAAGAGAGGAAATAGTTGCTGTCTGTTACAAAACCTGTTTTTAAATTGCATAGGCAATTTATTCCTTAAGTTTATTTTAAACCTTAACTAGCGTGACCTTCCGAGACATAGTTTCAGGGATTCCTTGATTTCTGAAGGATGCTCCCCTCCCAGCAGGGGTAAAAAAAATATAAATAAAATGTCCACATTGTAAGATAACACTGTGGCCTTAAGAGGACCATGCACAATTGTGATGCTTTCAGGCAGAGTGTGGAACCAGAGATGTTCCCCTGGGAGAGGCTCACCCGGGAGATGCCTCGTGCTGGTTTTTGGGAGGGGGGAGGGGGCCACAGCTCATCCAAATAAATCTACTTATATTGAATGAAAACTGTGACTGTAATCTAATCTCAATCTGATTTGGATCTTTTCCTAGTCTGTATGTAGTTTGTGGTTTAGACTACCTGTAAAGCCAAGTGTATAGTGGGAAGGAGCTCTGTATCATACGCTGTTCTCTTGACGAGTGTTTGTTTAAGTGCAATACGGTTACTTTGCTTTCTCTCAAACTGCTGGCACTCGGCAGCTGGGGGGGTAACAGCTTGAAAGTTGTTTATTTTTTTTTTTTCCTTTTTGGAGTGCCAGAATCAGTGTAATAATCCGTTCTTGAATCTCCATTACTAAAATAACCAAGGTCTTAAATAGCTAACAGCTAAATTTCGTACTAAAAGTAGATGGATTAGGCCTCTACGGATGGACTTTAAAATCCTTAGGTTTAATATAGGAAATCTTGAAAACCATGATATGCAGCATTTATATTCACTGAAGAATCTGAATTATCTGCAAAGAGAGAAATAAACTTTAAATATTTATTAAATCATTAGGCCATATTTTATTTAGAACTTGCCACCAAACTATTTGATTTTACTTGAATTTCTGCCCAGGAGTAGAAGTAATACGAATGTGAAATTGCCAGTATTTGTCCCCAGTTGTTTTTTTGGTTTTTTTTCTTTTTTCTTTTCAAGAATAACTCCACTTTTCTAAGATCGTGATAGCCTTATGTATGTCCCAAAAGGTTTGTATGCAGCCCAAGGAAATATTTGGGGGGATTAGAAACCTTTGTGTGCAGGTCCATACTCAATTCCAGACATGGGCAGGCAGCAGTCAGTGTGGTTTACTTTTCTATAATTGAAACCTAATCAGACACTTGGCTTTCCTCTAGTCCAGCCAGGCTGCTGATTATTTTCTCCTTTCAGTAGAGACTGCCAAACAACTTCATTCAAGGAGGCTCCCTCTGAGCTGGGAGTGGCTGTCTTTCCTAAGTGTAAGATTTGACACTGTAAATTCTTAAATAAAATATTTTGCGCTCTGGAGCACTTTCACATTTTACTTTCTTCTTGTGGTTATTGCTGTAGTGAGCTGGGTGGAGGAATCTCTCCTGTTTGGAAAGGCAGCCTCGAGTGTTTGGTGTTGGGAAGGTGCTTGTGCATCAGGGCAGGTCTAGATGGGATAGTGGAAGAAATCCGACCCTGTGAGGGTAGTGAGGCCCTGGTACAGGGTGCCCAGAGAAGCTGTGGCTGCCTCATCCCTGGAACTGTTCAAGGCCAGTCTGGACAGGGCTTGGAGCCTATGGAAGGTGTCCCTACCTATGGCAAAGGTTGGAAACTGGGTGATCTTTAGGATCCCTACAAACCCCAAGCAGCCTGCCAATCTGTGATCAGTGTTTGTACTAAAATGCTCAAATTTGAAACTTTAGGCTTAATATGGGCAACTTTTAACTGTCTTTAAGTGTAAAATGTTTATTTTTAAGCTGCTTTTTAAGCTGCTAGGATCAAATCTCCGTGGCCAGCCGCGTTCTCGGGGGCTCTGCGCGCTCCTCCGGCCGCCGGGGGGCGCTGCGGGCGGGGCGGGCCCAGAGCTGTCCCCGTTGCTACGGCCGGGCCGGGGCGGCCGCAGCGGGACCGGCAGCGGGACTGCCACCGCCTCACAAACCGGCACCGCCTCACAAACCGGCACCGCCACCGGCGCTGCGACCACGGGCAGCGGGGAGGAGGAGCCGTGAGGAAGCGGTGAGGCCCAGGCTGCCCGTGCAGCGGCGGGGAAGGGGCGGCCCCGGCGGGCGGGAGGCGCGGCCGCGGTGAGGGCCGGGGCCGGGTCCCTCATGCCCGGCCGGGGGATGCGGGCGGCGGAGGCCCCTCGGTGCCACACCCGGGCTCTGGGCTGTGTTCACGGGGTGTTGCCCTCCCAGGTGCAGCGGCTGGGGGAGGCTGGTCCGCGTTAACCGCAGAATGACGAGGTGCTTCCCCCGTGTAGAAATGCGCTCGAAGCACATTTCCCTACCCTAAACCCACCCGTGGGGTATTTCCTCGGGGTCAGCGGCAGTGAGCAGGGTTTGGTGCAAGGCGGGAAAAGGCGGCAGCGATTTCCCGGCTGTGGGATCGCTGGAAATTTCCTGGCCTCGGGCAGCCGGTGCTGCGGGCTGGCTGTGGGAGGTGGTGACGCCCGTGTACAGCAAGGACAAGGAGCTGTGGTTTCTGTGCAGTTTAAATTTCCTTTCGTGCTAACAGCGCACGCAGCCTTTTCTTAAAGAAGGGTGTACACAGCCGTGATGTCTGCAGCAGGGAGGAGGTCGCTTCTCTGCTCTGCTTTTGGGAGAAAAAATGGGAATTAAGATGATTTTCTAACAAGGTCACGTTAAGGTTTGAGTTGTGCCAGAGGGAGGTCCTGCAAGGAGATGCTTTCTGATTAAGTACAGTTTACAGCTCGGTAACTTTTCATTCTTACATCTTTCTCTTGGGGGGATCCAGGTTCCCCACGTCTCAGAATTTTGCAGACGATGCATCTGCCTGCACATTCACCTGCCCTTCATTCCCACCTAAAGGCTAGGCTGTCTGCAATTCCCATGTCTTACTGGCTGAGTAAAGCCCTGTGAACCCACAGGGTGATAAAGGGAAGGAAACTATGCTTTGAGGAAGTTTTCATCTGGAGCAGCATCCATAGCTGGTACCTGGGGGACAATGAGTACTCCAAATGGATTTCCGCATCACTCAAGGGTGTGTCTTACTCGGAGCATGGAGGGTGGGGCAGTACAGGACCTGCAGGCAAAAAAAGCTGGAAAAGCGGCGAAAAAGGAGGCTGGGGGTGAGGGGGCACCTCCGAAAATAGGCACGCCCATAAGTGAGACCTTGAAGCTTCTGCCAGAAGAACTCAAAGCCAATATGAAAATTAAATCGATCACTCCAAGGCCCCCTCGGAAGCCCCGGCTGGAGCGTGCTGCATCCCTGGATGAGAAGAGCTGGAGGAAATGGAGACGGTTTAGAACAAGCCAGGAAAGTCTGACTGATCCCAACGAGACGAGTTCCTCCAACGGTTCCCTGCAGGAAGCATCCCCCAGCCCTCCTACCAGGGGCAGGGCCAGCCCCTGCAATCCCTGCTGCCAGCAGGATTCCTTGCACAGTTCACCAGACGCCTTGGAAGCCAGTCCCGTGGGGAAGAGCAGGGGAGGCTCCTCAGACCTGGGCAAACGAGCCTCCGAGATCTCCAGTGCCTTCGGGGGGCTCCTGCGGGGCAAAGGGTTCGCGGGGGGCAAACCCAGGCTGTCCCAAATCATGCCGGCACACCCCCTGCCCCCCATGGAGCTCAACCTGGCCTCCCACTCCCTGAGAACAGCTAATAGGATCGACTCAGATTGTCTGGATTACCGACATTATTCTCAGCACAAGTTTGGGAGGGTGAGCAGCAGCCTCAGCGACTCCAAGCTGCAGGGCAATGGGACTCTCTACGATAATTGCTCCACAGACTCCATGAAATCCACCTTCAGCGTGCTCACTCCCATTCGAGCCAAGGATGTTCGCAGCAGGTAGGGCCCCCCAGCTTCTCCTGGCAGAGTTTGGGGTGTTGGCAGGGAGGAGAATCCCACTGGGCAAGGGAGGGAATTCTGAGCTCCTGGTAAAGCACAAAAGCCATTCTGTGTTATTTAACCAACTGTGGAAACAGTTGGAAGATGAAGAGATTGGTACCTTTGCTCCTTTTAGCTGGGTGTTTTCATAAATACGAGTTTAATTTGCTGTCAGTTTGCTTGTAATATTTATGTAATCTGTTTTGAGAATCAAGAAGCAGTATCTGTGCATGCCAGCATTTGGGGAAACTATTTTTTAGAAAAATCTAGAAGTACTTTGGGCTTGAAATGAAATAATTTTTAGAAGAAGATAACACCAGATATTTTAAATTGACGTTGTCGTGCAGTATTATCACAGTCCTATGAGGTGCTGAGCAGATGTTGCACTTGTTTAGGATCAAATTAGGTACTGGGAACTACTCCAGTGTCCCACGGGAGCTCCTCTCTCCCAGCTTCTCCAGGAGGGAAAAATTTAATCGCTGATCCAAGCGTGGGAGTCAGTAGTGGAGGGGAAATAATTCTGAGATAAGTTAAAGTGTTACTAACTAGTAAAAAAGCCTCAAAGATAGATTGTTACTTGTTTGCCATAGCATTTTCTTTCCTATTCTTCCATAAAGCAGCTGGAGCCAGGTGGGCTGTGTTGGGTTGCCCAGAACTCCCTGACATAATTCTCTCATCGTTATTTGCAGAGCTTAAGTAAGATTAAAAATGCTTATTCAATGTGCAGTCCCTGTGCCAGCATCCCTCACCTCTGTAAGTGTGTCCTTCAGAGAGGCATAAGCTCTGGGATGCATCTGTCCTTCACAAATGAGATATTTTTGAGACCTCAGGCTCAATAAATTATTTTCTTGAAGCTGATTTGATGAGCTGAATTGAAGGAAGGATGTGAGTTTGAGTTTTTGGTTAGGAGAAACTTGATGCCAGAACGCTGGGAATGGTGGAGCTGTTTTTGTCTTTGAAGTAAACTGAGCTGCTTCAAGGTACTCAAATTTAATGGAATCACAGGATCATGGGATGGTTTGGGTGGGAGGGACCTCAAAGCTCATCCAGCCACACCCCCTGCCATGGGCAGGGACACCTTCCACTATCCCAGCTTGCTCCAAGGCACATCCAACCCAGCCTGGAACACTTCCAGGGGTGAGGCAGCGACAGCTTCTCTGGGCAGCCTGAGGTTATCAAACCAATTTCTTTGTTCTGTCTGGATGAGTATTACTGGGGCTGAAGACTTTGGGTGGCTTCAGGCTTCTCATCACAGAACCTGAGCAGCATCAGCCTCACCACCACCCTCGTGTCCTGGCTTTGGAAGGAACTTTAGGCAAGCAGAACAATATATAAATATTAAATTCATTCTTCTTAGAGGTATATTCTCGATTACTTCAAGGTTCAAACATTACAAATCAATCTCCCAGCTGCCATGCCCTTTCCTTAGATGCTGATTTTTGGGTTTTCTATCCACAGGAGCTATTTAGAAGGCAGCCTTCTGGCAAGTGGTGCCTTAATGGGAGCAGAAGAACTCAGCAGATATTTCCCTGATCGGAATATTGGAATCTTTGTGGCCACCTGGAACATGCAGGGTCAGAAGGTAAGTGCACAGAAGTCTTCACAGGTCTTTTGGCAGCAGTAAAGTTACTCCAGCTCTACTGCAAGGATTGGGGTGATGCTTTTCTGTTCATGACTGTGTTCCTTGTCAACCTGAGTCGTCAGCTTTGTCAAATTACAAGGTATTTTTTCTAGTAAATCTTTGCATAACTAATACTGCTTTTCTTTCTTTTTGTTTTAAATTTCTTGTGTAATAGGAACTTCCAGTGAATCTGGATGACTTCTTATTGCCAACAGATCCAGACTTTGCCCAGGACATGTATGTCATTGGGGTTCAAGAAGGCTGTCCAGACAGGTAGCAAAAACAATGTAATGAACCATCTTCTTTTATTGTTAACTAATCATTTTGCTTTGAATTAGACTAGAAATAGTCTCCATTATATTCTTAATATTTGCAATAATCAACCCATTTAACAAGACTGAATTCTATTGCATGAGCACCAGAGGAAATGGGGCTTAGAGAAAAAAAGTCACAGAGATCTGTAAGTCATAAAATCCCAGAATAATTTGTGTTGGAAGGGGCATTAAAGCCCATCCAGTCCCACCCCTTGCCATGGGCAGGGACACCTTGCACTAGACCAGGGTGCTTCAAGCCCTGTCCAACCTGGCCTTGGACACTTCCAGGGATGGAACCTATCCTGTGGGAATGCAGAATTCCATCCTGCTGTCAGGGCAGCTGAAGGCAAAGCTCTGCTGCTTTCTGTGGCACCTCAGCAGCCACTCCTTAGTTCAGTGCAGTGGAGGTTTTGCTGTAGGAGAGGGATTGCTCTGTCTGCACAACGCTGATCTCCTCTCCTGGTTGTTGTCTCCTGTACTGTCTGTGTGATCCAGCTGTTGTTCTTTCCTGCAGAAGAGAGTGGGAGATTCGCCTGCAGGAGACGCTGGGCCCCCACTACGTCCTGCTGCACTCGGCCGCTCACGGAGTGCTCTACATGTCTGTGTTCATCCGCAGGGACCTCATCTGGTTCTGCTCAGGTGTGTGGGCAGCTGAAGGCACTGCTGCCAGCCTGTGCCCTGCCCTTTTCTCCCTCTCCTAACCTCCCCGTTCACTGCCAGAAGCATTTCAGTAATAGCATCTTCTTTTCCTCCTTCCAGAAGTGGAGTATGCCACAGTGACAACTCGAATCGTGTCTCAGATCAAAACCAAGGGAGCTCTAGGAATCTGCTTCACGTTTTTTGGGACCTCCTTTCTCTTCATCACCTCCCACTTCACATGTGAGACATTTGCAATCTTGCTACGAATGTCCTGGCTGAGGGAGGACAGGGAGAACTGTACAGAGGTGAAAAATTAGGAGAGGCTGAAGCCAAAGCTCAGAATTGCTGAGCTGAGAGGGATAAGGGAGGATTGTTTGGTAACAAACTTACAAAACAACTGTGTTTATGGAAACAGAAGTGAACTCTGCACCATTGTATCTCTTTTCCCACACTTTCTGTCATTATTATTCAGTGCAGAGTGTCACATTTTACATGTGGAAAATGTCTGAGGCCCTTCAGAAGCTCCTGCTATAACCAAAAATGGTCACTTAATGAAAATTATTCATTCCTGGCAGTGATGGGGTTTCTCTCTTGCAGCTGGGGACAGTAAAGTGAATGAGAGGAAACTGGACTACAATAAAACCATTCAAGCCCTTACACTTCCCAAGAATGTTCCAGACACAAATCCATATCGATCCAGTTCTAGTAAGTGTGAAACGCTGAGTGTGTGAGATCTGTGCCTTGTCCCTCAGACTGCCCTGAGAAAGAAGAGTTACCATTTGAGACAGTGTCAAAAGAGACTACAGGTCTTTTTGTCTGAGAATTGTTATTACTCCCATGATTTATTTTTTTATTGAAATTGGGAATATGAGAAAAAAACTGGAAGAGAGAAAATTCAAAAGGGAATTTTTACGTGATGTATTTTTTTAGCAATATGATAATTTTGGTTTAATTGTTATGACTATTACAGATGTGTTTCACTTTCCAAGTGTTTTCTAGAACAATTAGGAATTACTTTATTTCAAAACTTAAGAGAAGAAGCCTAATATCATTTTGCATGTACACAGGTCAGAGCATTGTTTGCCAAATTCCATTTTTGTTTCCTAATACTATGCTGACAACTTGCTGTTGATGCCCAGATAAATAATTAGGTCCTTTTACTAGAAAACTGAATATACTCTTTATCTGCAGTGTAGCATTAGGTTTTTATATAAGTTTTAACATTTCAGTTCTGTTTTCTCCTGGGTTTTTAATTCCCACGTTCAGTGGTGATCACAGATAGAAAACACACTCAGTATCACATCTCCTGCTAGTGAAAACAAAGAATTTCTTCCTGTTCCTTGAACACATTCAGGAGCATCCTTTGAGCAATTGTGGTCTGAATTTGCAGGTGATGTCACAACTCGGTTTGATGAAGTTTTCTGGTTTGGTGACTTCAACTTCCGACTGAATAAGGATCGGGAGACTGTGGATTCCATCCTGAACCAGAACCCAGACACAGACGTGTCCAAACTCCTGGTGTACGACCAGCTGACCAGTGAGATGAGTCGGGGTAAGAGGCAGCTGTTCATCTCCCTCCCTTCCAGGAACAAAGATACCTACATACAGGAGTAGTGTCAGCCCAATCCCCATTTCCTGGAGACCTTTCCTGCTTTCTTTGGTTAAGTTCCCTAAAAAAATTGAGTCAGGAGTTGCCAAATACAGTGGCAGTGTGTCAAGGGACTTTTTGCTGTAGCAGTTTGCTCTATTTAATGTAACCTCCCAAGCCATTTGCTGCTGTTTCATCTGACTCCTCTACAACCTGGGCATCATTCTGTTCCAGTATCCAGGGATTTTAGATTTGAACAGCTTTTGCAAAGCAGCACGAGCTTTCAGTGCAAGGGGAAATGCATGCACCAGCTGTTCTTTGTTTAATTAGCCTCTGACTAAACAGCCACTGGCTATTTTTTATCCTGTGTCAGGACTGGAGCTTGCTCCCTTTCTGGAGCCCAAGCCCAGGTTTATCTGGGATGTACATAGCTGATGTTTCTAGCCAGCATTAGTAGATGCAGTGCCCAGTTCTCATGAAGGAGGAGTTTGTTCATGCTGTTCTCCCCTTCCCTTACAGGATCTATTTTCAAAGGATTCCAAGAGGCTGATATCCATTTCCGTCCTTCCTACAAGTTTGACATAGGAAAGGACAGCTATGACACCACCTCCAAACAAAGGACTCCCTCCTACACGGTAAGGGATGATTTCAGAAGTCAAAGGGGATTCAGTTGTGCTGAGATTTGTTGCTTAAGGGCAACTGGGACTTCTGGAAGAAAGGATTGTTGAATTTGTGAGCACAGGGAGAGTTTGGCACAGGCTGTTAACCTTATTTTCCCTAAGTGGATTCTCCCCTGTGCTCCGAGCTGGCACAGAACAGCTATTGGGATCAGACACTTCATGAATGGATCCCCGTCCAAGACACTTTAATTTCATTAAGTGGGGTGTGATAAACGAATGGATTTGTCTTTTGTGAAGCAGTGCTGCTTTCCAGGGTGGATGATGTGCAGAGGGAGTCACCATCACTGTCCCCTCTGTCTCTCCCTGCTCCAGGACCGGGTCGTGTTCCGCAGCCGCTACAAGGATGACATCCAGGCTGTCAAGTATTCCTCTTGTCCTGTCATCAAAACCTCAGACCACAGGCCTGTGTTTGCCTTGTTTCGTGTGAAGCTGAGGCCTGGCAGAGACAAGTGAGTACCTCCTCATGCAGCTCCAGATTGCTCCTGGCTCCAGTGATCCCAAGGATGTTCTCCTGTGCCTTTCCCTCGTAGCTCCCTGCAGCCTGTTTGAGTTTTACCCAGCACATGCTGGTGGTCAGAGCAGTAAGAGCTTAAACCCTCCACTGACAGCTGAAATCCCTGCTGCCAGGTCCTTTGATCCTTCTGAGGAGGATAAACAGAGCCCACTGGAATTGGATATAAATCTGTGTTTTATCTGAGGTGCAGCTCTTTGTTTTCCCTGCCAGCCTGGGCAGCTTTCCTCTTCTTCTTTCCCTCTTTGGGATCAGTTCTGTTTTCCCTCCCAGTGGTGGCTGCATTTCAGCACAGCTGGATGTCAGTGGAGTATTCTTAGTTCAGTTCTTAGTCCTATTGTGGGCTGCTGTGTTAGTAGAACTCCTTAGATAATTTGGTTAAATCACTGAAATTATTCTCTCTTTTGTGAGTAACGTGGTCAGGGACTTCAAGACCTGAATATCTAGAAAAGTGATTTCTCAAAGTATTTAATCAGCAGTGCAATTACAAATGGGAATTTTTGTTTATATCCATATATATA
>VZRF01012007.1:0-83406 GCA_013396875.1 Vireo altiloquus
ATTCTGAATTCTTGCCTCAAGCCCTTTTGACCAGTTTACTGAGAACCTGAAGTAAAAATATGGCTTTGGGTGTATAACACAAAACCTGATTCAGATCTGCCTAAATGAGAATGTGTATGGCCCAAAGTTTTCTCAATTCAAAGGAAAATCCTTCTGTTCCCATTAGAAAAGATAAACCTAAACCAAAAACCAACTACAACCAAACCCAAAGTAAAACAAAGAAACTCCCAAGCCCTGTGGCTTTGAGTAGGAGAATATTTACTGCTTGCTTTCCTCCAGAACTAATGTGTCATGACATCAGTATAAAATTTAGAAGGAGCATCCCTAGAGAAGAAGGTTAGTTGAGATAGAATTTAACTAGTTTGTAACATTCAGAATTTTATATTTTTTGTATGAACTCTAAATTTCCCCAGCAATTAACTTCTTTAAATGGAAGTCAATATTCTTGAAATTATGATGCATCATTAAGAAATTCTACATTAATTTTTTCATGCTTAATAAATACACATTTAAAAGAGTAAAAAAATGTGTGTTCAATAATCTAGAAACTGACCTAATTTAATTCATATATTTCTTAACAGAATTGAGGGGCTGTGAACAGTAAAAATGTATAGAATAGTATAATAACATATTATTTTTATTTAGATTTTTAAAAAATTTATAACCTGTGACATATTTAATCAGCTGATATTCTGTTTTCTCTGCATTTCAAACTATGGTGTCTCTGTACCCATAAGCTGCTTATTGAGATCCTTAATTTATGAGCTTGATCCTCAAAATGAATTATTGTCCCACTGAATTATTTTGCTTTGAACCTTGGTAATTGCCTTAATTCTTTGCTGTTCTATTTTGGTTTGTACATAATTTTTTTAGAGCAGTATCTGAAAATGACCATTAGTATATAAAGAAGAATAAATAATATCTGCTTGACATATTTGTTGTTAAAATAATAAATATTGGAGAAAAAGAGACACAAAATTAATAGAACAAAGTTTTATAAAAATATATGAAGTCCATCAAAACACACAAAAAGCCAAAGAATTGAGGGTGGTGGCTGCCATTGAAGGAATCAATGTGTGTGTTTAAGTATGAATGGTCCATACCCAAATAGTATTTTTCATTCAGACAAAATAGTATTTTAAGTTCCACAAATTTCATGATCACAAGCCCCTGCTATGATAATATTTAAATGTTGTTTTAATCTAAATATTTTTAACTTGCCATTTTCAAACCTGAATTCCTAACTATGTTTGTTTAATTTAACTACACTGGACCAAATATGGCATAATTTCAACATTTAAATTTTAGTGTTCTTCAAATTTCCAGTTATAAAAGTTGTTTTTTTTATTCAGTAATGAATCTGTGTTTGAGCCAAGCAGCTGCATGTGAAGGGTGCCAGAGTTGTTCTTCATGCACTTTTCAGTTAGCTGACTTTAAATTACTTTAGGTGCAGAAAAAGCTATTTTATTGCTTTAAAAGGAGAGGTCAGTATAATGTCAGCCAATAGACAGAGCCCTTATGTATGAAACTGTTTTTGATGCTTTGCATTTTTAATATTAATGGATTTCTGTTTAATGTGTTTACTTTGATAACAGCCTGAACATAGGAAAATAAAAAAAAAAAGTCTCATTTATCCTGAAAGCCATTGGTAACATATCTCATTTATCCTGAAAGCCATTGGTAACATCTTTATCTGCCATTTTAAAACAAATTCTGGTCAAGTTAAAGTACCTACCATACTCACATGACTTTTCTACTCTAAATAATATCAAAGAATTCCAAACACAGTGCAAGTTTTAAACCAGATTCTATCTTAAAATGTGTTCTTTTCAGCAAATCCGTGACTAGGCCAAATTTCTGAAGCTGTTAAGATCCCTGCAGGCTGCTCAGAGCAGCTGCAGGAGCAGCTGGCAGTCAGGGTGCATGAGCTGTGGGTGCACTGCTGATGACGATGGTGGCAATAGGAGTGAAGGGTTTATGCACAGAACCTGCTGAGTTTGCTCTGCCTCTTTGGATCTTCTGTGGCCTAAATTCCTCCAAATCCACTGTCAAGAGATAGATTGCTGAAATGGGAGCTGCTTGTCTCTCTTGAGTCAAGAGAAGTACTATTCACTGTATCTGTTTGTAAATATTCAACTGGGGATATATTTATTAAGTCTGTTCGATAAGATGATAATTTTTATTCTATAAAAAAATAAACCCCAAAAATCTGTAAATAAATTAAGTAATCTCAAATATGCTAAAACAATAGCAATGACATAGAACATTTTTTTTCCTTTAAGCATTAATATTCTGAGTGCAATTCAGAAATTCATTTCTATGACACTCAGGAAAGTGACTACAGTGAATGCATGGTGAATTTTAAACTTAATATGCCTCAGTATTTTACTAGAGGAGTAGTAAATGTCTAATAACAAAATTCACAATGAATTTCAGAAGTTTCTTGCCTAGATTAATAATAAATTTCAGAAAACAGATATTTATGTTTTCTAAAAAAGTGATAAAATGGTGAAACAGCAATGACAAAGGAAAACAGTGTACTTTTCAAATTCTTACAATACTCTTAGCTAAAAGAACATCTTCAGTTATCTTTAAGCAATTCTTATTTATCCATAAAGGGGTCAGAACCTCCTACTTATTAATTATATTAAAGATCCCTTAGTTATCTCTTACTCAATTATCTGAACAGTCTCCATGTCCAGCATGACATTTAGATAATGAACATAGCATTTTAATGGTATCACTAATACCCACATGGATTTATTTAGCACATGCTTAAATCTCTAATTTTCAGGGGTTCTTAGAACCTTAAAGTCAACATGATCGATGTGTTATGAATTTCACTTCAATCAGAAATATAAGAAAGTTTTGAAAGGGTGAAAGTTAAAATTAAATTCTTATAAGCAGTTTGTCAACCAGTAGATATTTTATTAAAGTGCAAGGAATGAGATACAAAATCCTTTTGCCTTGACTCAGACTTTTGTTAAAATTCATATAATTTAGCTGAGGCTTTTATGTCCAATTTTCTTCATAAAACTGATCAAGTGAAGAAATAATAAAATCCCCTAATTTCCTTAATGTGTCACTTTCTGTTATTCCTGAGAACTGCTATTCAGTAGGAATATTATGGGCACTTTATTTTTTGGTTAGCCCATATGCAGAAAATTCTTTGAAAATTAATATCCCAGATCAAAATTCTACATGTAAATCTGAAGTTATGCTGTACTTATTTAATTGTGATATTAAATATTTGCAAAGATCTACCCCACTGAAGAAGACTTGCAAATCTGACTTGTTGTTGATTAAACAGTTATAAAATGTGTACAACCACCAAATATAGAATAAAAAATAATTCTGGTCTTTCAATACCTGCATATAAGTAATGAAATACTTGTCAGTGCCTTTTATTAAAAAATAAAGCGGTTTAATATATGAGAATATTAATATTATTATTATTAGACAGGGATTTATCCCTTTAAGCTGTGTTTGAAAATTTATTTCCTATTTGGAGAGAATGACAATCAGATTATTAAGCAAATATATGGCATACCTATTTTCTCATTCAAGTAGTGAGAATTTTTTGTCATTTCTCTGTTTCATCCAGAAGACCCCAGCATGTAACATGTGAGAACTTAACCAATAAACCTTTTTCTTCAAAGGACCTCTGTTATCACATTTGATGAGGACACAAAACAATGCATCTAGAATCATGGCCTTTCTATCATCAACATAATGCTGAGTTTTGTTAATTATCTTACTTTTTAGCCTAATGAGAATTATTTTATGCCAATAATCAGCTAAAGTTAAGAAAATCTATTCATGATGATTTGCATGGCATAGCAGCAGAATTGCTAGTTTCAGAATTGGACACCTTCGTGTCCTCTGCCAAATGAAGAGTTTTGTTCAATGTTAGTGAAATATTTATACTTTAGGAAAAACTCCATGTGAATTATGAATTTATAATTTCTAGTTTAAACATTCACTTTTTTGTTTGCATTGTACTTTTATGCCCTTTCTACACTCATTGGTATCAGCCCTATAGATTGCATATATTGCTATTAGGTATCTAAAATAGGGAATGTGACAACGATGGTCAATAACAAAATTTATGTTAGAATACTAACTAACATTACCAATAAAAAATAGGAAAAGTCACATAAAAAGATCTTTAACATATCTTTTATTTTCTGTCAGATATACCTATTGCTAATCCAAAGAAATAATAAATAGAGATATGATTTTAAGAAGAATATAGTAATGAAAAGAATTATGCTGAAATTTTACAGTTTAAGAAGGTATAGAAACATCATGTCTCCCATAGGAATAATGTAGTCCAGATTTATAGATGAGGATCTGTACATTTATAATATACATTAAATTCTTTTTCCTTGAAGTACGTGTATGAAAAGATTGTGTAGGGAAATATAACTCTAGGTTTGTGAATGCCTTAAATTTAATTTTAAGAAAAAAGAATTCATATCAGCAAGCCCAAATATATATAACCCTCTGTGTGATATCTTACAAAGTCAATATTTTTTTCTGCATGTTCTTCTACTCCTCGTTGAAAATTTCTTTTTCCAAACTGCATGAATCTTAGGTCATAGTCTAAATCTTGACTTCCATTTCTTTGGAATTAAAGCATTCTCTGCCATTACCACCATGACCACCATCATGATTTCTCTATTCGAGCTGTGCAAAAAGCCCTGAATCTTTGAACCATAAGATTGAAGGAAAAGAGAATGAAAATGTGGTTGGAGGAGATATTACTTATCCTAAGGAGGCAATACCATTACAGAGCATATTCAAAGCAGAGTAACTCCATGTTTTATTTATCTCTTACATAATTAAGTGTATAAAGCATTTTTTTTTCATGAACATGAGTAGGAAGATGATGGGTAATAGTAACTGATGTTATAAAAGGCTTTCTTTTTCACTTCCTATAGCTCAGACAAGTGTAACACACTTAAACTTGCCACACAAAGTTGTTTTACCATTTCCACTTCATAGCTGCTTTCTTTGTTTCATTTACAGCCACCATCCAAGAGGAAAGCCTATAATGGAGCAAAAATAACACATGGATTGCCATTTCTCTTCCTAATTAATTTTCAGATGATGGTGAGCATTGCCATGAACATGTTCCCATTCTTTCCTGTGGAATGCATACAAATGTTGCTTGGCATAACATTTTGGTTGGAAGAAGCACTGAAAGATTGTGGAAGGCAGCATTAAAATACCAGGTTTTTTTCTTTTCTTTTTTTCTTTTCTTGCATTTTTTGTTTTTTAACTGGAATGATAAGTGAAGCTACTTTATCTGCAAGTTCATGGGGCAGATGAGAGCTTTGAAAAAGTTGTGACTTGAGATGAAAGGAATTATGAAGATTGGAAAATCGTAGTACAGTAAAGAATGGAAAGAAAAAACTGGTAAACTTGTTACTTCTATGTAGGATTCTTAGTAACTTCTCTCTTCTCAACTCTTATCTCTCTTCAGGAGCTCAGTTTTTCTCTAAGGAAGAAACAACTTTTGAAGTGAAGTATCATTTTCACTTTATTGCTGCCAACTGGTGTATTGATGCTAAAGTAAGAGCCAGCTCATTCCCCTGAGATGGAACCATTTTAAACCCAGTGTGTTGAATATTTATTACAGGCCGAAATTATTTTGTGGGAAGGATTCACATCAACTCTTTTTGCTAATGCTCATTTAGGAATACTAATAATCTACAGCAGAGTACAAATTCCATCATGATAATTTATATTAATCCCCATGCCACCCATTTGAGGAAATTTTTTCTCAGCAGCTTTCTTGTCTGGAAATGAGCAGCACCGAGGTCAGTAATTGCTGGAGTAACAGCAGGTTCCTGAATCTTAGGGTACCAAATGAAGGGTTTGCATGAAGGGGGAAATGCATCATGAGAAAAGTGAAATTAGAGGATTTTTTGTTTTGTTTCCCTTTTGAGGGAAGCTAGTAAAATTTAAGATGGTTTTGTCTGTAGAGTATTTCTGGAACATCAGTTTGATGTCTCAGCTTCAGACCACAGTACTGTGAATGGGGAGGTTGAAAAATCAAGTTTTCTAAGGAACAAGCCTTTCTTTGCCCCCTCTCATTTGTGTTACAAATCTACTTACAGTAGACATCAGCGAGAAATTGAAGGGATTGAGTCATTAACTTCCATTTCTAAGTTACTAATGGTGAAGAGTTCGTACCTACTGGTACATAGTTAGTGATACAACCTAGCTGAATCACACTAATCTTCATTATGTCTATTAGAATGAAATTTTCTATAGCACAGATTAAGTTTTTATTCTTTATTTATGCAAATTAAATTGAATTACCTTGTTATTTAAAAAAACCCCACTAAACAGAATTGAAATACTTCCTTTATACAAGTCTGGAACAGTAAAAATTCAGTTCATAAATTAGCTTAATACTGATTTTCTATGTGTGCTATTCTTTGTATTGCCACTTCTATTTTCATAACACCACCCAGTCTAAAATAAGACTGTACCAAACAATATTCTGTTTTGTTATCATTATGCTTTGAACTTCTAGAAGTGAAATATTCCTATTCCTATGGATGTGATTCTTTGACAATGCCTCAAATTTTAACAGGATTTTTTGACTTTTATCACAGATAACTTAAGTCCTAAAATATTTGACCTTAAAGAAATACTGTAGTAGGTAATTAGCAGATCTTAAGGAATATGGCTTAAATATTGAATAGAAAAGCATTTTACATTTGCTTCCCTAATAATAAATGGTCAGATTAGAGTGAACAGTAAAGAGCAACAGTGAATTTTAAGCAAATATCAACTCTGGAGACTGATTCAAATACCAAGCCAAGGTGCCCATAATTTCTGAAATATGTGATTATACCACATTATGATGTATTATTTACTTTCTCTCTATATTTTATACATCAAATATATACTATTATATACATATATAATACATATAAAATATGCATTTTTGTGATTATAGTCTAAGGTTTGAATTATAGATTCAGGCCTCATACTGAGGTTCCTTTGAGGAGAGAGACTGTCAGTATTTTTATGTTATCTTAATTTTTAATGAAAAATCTTAGTGGGCTGTTAGCTCAAGCTCTTGTTCAAGAATAGGTTCTAGTGCCTGTCTGGTCATGTGTCAGTGGCCACATTTGAGGATTGATTCTGATGCAAAAATATCTGCACCACTCATTACCAGAAGCCCCTTCTGCTACTCTGAAAGTTAATTTTCTCTCCAACATTCTTAAGTAAAATAATTAACTGTATTGACACAGTTCTAATTATCACTTGGATTTTTAAGCCTTCAACAAATAGGAGAAACTGTTCACAGGGCTTAAAATGTTTGAAAAGTTGTTGAGGCTGTGTCTTATAAAATTTTGTTTTGAAATGTTCTATAGCATATTTTTCTTAGGTTAACATATCTATCAGTAGCATATAATTTGTAATTATTTTAAAATTATAAAATTACTTATGTTAATTTTAATTTATTTAAAACCACTGGAGTTTAGGGGATGGATTTAGTGTGGATAGAAAATCAAGTTACCTGAGATGGAAAAAAAAAAACAATCACACAAAAAACATTCAGCATTTAAAATGTTAAGGAAAAAGACAGGACACATTGGTACTTATTATTTTTGGATAAGATATGATTTCAAAGGAAACATCAAAATACCTCTATGGGCTAGCATGCTAAGGTAAGAAGAAGGCTGCTCTTGATTTCTAATGCCTGAAGTCAGGTCAGGAGTACCAGCTGTGATAAATTGTGAAACAAGTATGTATAGTTTGACAAGCCAAGCAAGGATTTGCTTTGTAGAGTGTTTTAAATCTTTTGTTCTTTAGTTCTGAACCTCAGAATCTCAAAGCTAGCCAGACAGTGCCCAAGATCAGGCGTGGGGGTTGTAGCAGCACTGGAGCTTGTGCTGTGCTTTGTGTGTTACTCTCATCCTAAGCCTTTAGCTGCTGAAGTTAAGAAGAAACTCTTGAACACTATAATCCTAATTAGGGAGGAGGAATATGAATGCAGCTCAGCAGTAACACTGTATTACCAGTAACTAAAACATGCCTTCCTCTCAAAAATGTTTTTAATATCTACAGATAGATTACAATAATTAGAGTCTATTAGGATTCTTTTATTATTTAAATCTTGCACTGTGATAAAAGAATAGAGTCATTAAATGTAATTATGAAGAATTTAGATAAAGAAATAATTTTGGAAGATATGTGTTTCTGAGAACAAACCCTGTAATTTATCTGAGTATATTCCACACAAAAAGAAAGTATTTGTGTTACTACTATATTTACTCATGTACTACCTCATTATTGCCAGTATTATTTTTTAATTCCATTCTGTAGTGTAATGATACCGTTTACTTTTGAAAGGATGATGTATTAAGAAAGAAGGCTTCTAAAAATATTAAACTCAAGTATTCAAAATAGATATATGTATATATACATACACACATATATAGTTTAAAAATATCTTCTTGTAAGAGACTTATAGAACTATACATGGTGTATTGTTTGCTTAACCACATCTGTGTCTGGGCACTCACCACATCTCTCCAAATCTAAAGGGCCACAGGTGACAGCAGGAAAACTTCTGGTACACTGGGGAAAGAGAATGTGGCACCTATGCACCAGCTTAGTGCCCCACACGTCACTTCTGGGAAAAATAGCAGTTCCAGAGTTCAGCTGCTGGAGAAGGAGCAGAGAGGAAGCTCTGGCATGGTGTTCATGAGCTACCTAAGGCAGTCAGGATATGGGAAAACCTGAAAGAGGCTTTCAACATTGACATATAGACAGGATTCCTAATTTTAGCATCAGGGCTTTGCTGCTGAACCTTAATTTTTTTAATAACTTCCATAAACTCCTCCTCATATAAATGCTTTTGAAAATTCACATAGATTGATAGGAGAAGCAAAATCATCTGCAATTAGTCAGCTTTTATGATACATTGCTATTTTTACAACATTAGGTTTAAAAAAACCCCAATATCTTAAGGTGGTTTAAGACTATAACACTTGGGCTAAACTCTGGACTTTCTAAGGCAGTGATGGATAATGTATTGATATTTTAATGGTACCAGAATTTTACTCAAGTTAGAGAAGATGCTCAAGTTCTCCTTATTTTTTTAATACAGATATTCATAAAAATAAGAGTTATAAAGTGTCCCCAAACTGGAATCCAAGAAATTAAGCAACTTCTGGAAGATGAAAATCATTCATTCACGTCTCTCCCCTATTGCTTTAATGTTACTGTTGAAGCTATGTTTGATGCAAAAAAAATTAAAAATTAATGCAGCTTCTGTTTGGTGTTCATCCACTTATGTATTTATTTTTTCCTGTGAGGTGCAAACTACAGAATATTTTCAAAGGCCATTTTTTAATGACAGCATGCATCCATGGCTCCAGTGGAAAATTTATAATGTTTTATCTATTATTAGTATTATAACAGTTAAAAAAACCGCTTAAAAATCATATTGAAAAGGTTGCAAAGACCTGAAATACCTAAATGAAATTATTTCTTGTAGACTCAGGTCTGTACCTTTTTCATGCTCTAAGTAAGTATCTTAGTAAGAGGAAGGCTGTAGTAGACTGAGGTGTGCACAGGGCAGTCCTGGCTATACATGCCTTCTTCCACATGCTGACTTTACTTTCTATTCAAAATAAATTCAATTATTCAGGCATGTTTACATCTTTACCTTTGTAAGATATCAGGGTACTTGCGTGGCCATAAAGGAGATATAAAATTTTCCATTGTTGTTTGGAGGAAATTCCTGGGGCTGAGCTCAGTGTAAAGGTGGTTTATTATTGGAACTGGTGTAAGCAAAGCTTGTCACCACTGATTTGAATAGCTGACGTAAGGTGGAATCCATTTGCCTTCTCTAGATGGGCACTTCTGCTGCAATCAGCAGGAATTATTTATGTGCTTATTCTTACATTTAGATTTGCAGTGCTTAAATCCATGCATGTAAGCACATTTGGAAACTCCTTGTGGCAATGCAATATTTTGCCTCCTTTCTTTCAGTGTTGTTGTGGTTGTGTTACTTTGATTGCTTTCTTAAAGATCAGTCATTCTTAATCAACTGTATTTATATGATTATTTAAATGATACATAGTTATGCAATTAGTAAAAGTGTTTAGTCATCATCTGCTTTGAACATTGAATTACAATTTTAAAATTGAACTTGTTTATCTTAGGGATGTTTAAATGTCTTTCTCGGGTATGTGGCTCCCATTTTTTCTGGTTCTAATAAACCATGAATAAAATAACAAAAATGAACATATTTCCTCAGGGTGTTTTGATGAATATATATCTACAATCATAGTCAAAAAAATTACAGAATAGAGCTGGACAAAAATGCTCAGATATATATTTTATTTCCCACTTAGACACCATGATAGAAAATCATGATGCAAAATCTCCTGCCAAATTGATTTTTCTCAGAACTGCACAGAATACCCTTGTAATGACTCAAAAATTAAAGTCTAAATATTTTGATGAGGATAGTTTCATTGCATTAGGCACAGCTTAACTTATCCTACTCAGTGTAAATGAGACTAAGATAAGATGAACCCACTCTATTTCCACTGTTTATTACAGTCTTGAATCTGATAAAATACTTAGCATTGATCACTGGGGATGTGGAAAAGCACACAAAGGAATAGAGGCAGTAGATGCTAAATGATTGGAATTTTTTTCTGTAAATGTATTACATTTCAGAGGTTAAGTGGGTAAGGGAAAAAAAATGCACTGAATATTCACCTTTGAGAGTAGATAACAAATTTGGTTTTCAATGTAATCATGTCCAGAAATCATTCTGTTTTCACAGCTGCATGCCACGGCACACCGTTTTAAACTTTGCATTTTGGCACCAGGAAGGAATAAAAGGTTAAAAGGTGTGGAACAAAGATATTATTTCACCTCCTTGCCAATACTAGAATTGAAAGAGGCCTCACAGAGGCTGAGCTGTGAATTTAATTATGCATCTTTTTAAAGGGGATCATAAAATGGAAGAATTTCCTTTCTGCTCTTGGAGACTTCTTGGAGTACAGTCATTAAATATGGGTTGGGAGAGGAAGGAAGATGAGAATGAGTTGAGAGAGGTGTAGTAACACTCTTACTGCTTGCTGACCACATTGTCCAACCAAGAGAAGGAAAAGGTGGAGAAAAAGTAATTTACCCACAGAACCACCCACCTACACACCACTGTTTTCCAGAACTCTGAAGTAGATTCCCATGATTAATTCCCAAAGCTCCTCTTTGGGACTGCCTCTGCAATGGGTCCCTCTGCTTTATGACTGGGATGGAAGTCCAAGTCTAGCCCCATGTCACCACTCACAAATATTTAAAAATCTGGCAGTGCAGAAGTCACTACTGTTTCTGAGCTGACCACAGAACCACAGAATATTCTGGGTTGGAAGGGCCCCACGAGGATCATCAAGCCGAGCTCTTGAGGGGACAGCCTGAACAAGACTGAACCCACAACCTCGGGGGTTTTCACTACTGTTTCTGAGCTGACCACAGAACCACAGAATATTCTGAGTTGGAAGAGCCCTACGAGGATCATCAAGCCCAGCTCTGGAGGGGACAGCCTGAACAAGACTGAACCCACAACCTCGGTGCTCTTAGCACCAGGCTCTAACCAGCCGAGCTCAACACAAGGTCAGTCTCACAGAGATTAGCACACAAATATAAGATAAAAATGACTGTCTTTACTGCTGTTCAGAAGTCCAGCTCGCAGAAGAATTGCTTCTTTTCAACTTTATTTCCCACAGTATTTTCCGAGTCAACTTGACCATTTCCCCTTTTGATATGAAAGTAATTCTGTAAAGTGAAGTCACTGAACCAGAAAACATACATTTGGTCTCTCTGATTTCTAGTATTCACGACCAATTGAATGCTTATAGAAGTTAGTGAAAAATAATCCCATTTGATTCACTTCTCATTTTAAGTTATTTACAATACAGGGTATGCTGACTAGCACTTTCCTGTACTGTATGAAAGTATTAGACTTGACTCACAAAGAGATCTTAGAGAAAAAAGCTGTAAAAATACTGAAGATGTGTGCCTTTACCCCCTTTCTAAAGAGGAATAAAGAATTTTGTTCACACCAGGAATTTTATAAGTATATTCTTCTAACTCATTTGATTATAAAATAAGATCATGAAAAATAGAATCTCCTGTGTAAACTGCTTTCCTCACAAGACATTACATATTTTGCAAGTTTCATTGCAAAACACTGTTTGAAGTAGTTGTTTCTCTGTGCTTATGCTAATTTGTTCAGAATACTGATATTTACACTTTTTTCTGGATCACATAATATTTCTTATAAAAGCAAATCTGATCTACCTTTGTGTACAAAACTAATGTCCATGAAGTAAAATTCTGTGGCATCAGTAAGGGCCAGTCATTAGTTGGGAAAGAGAATTTAGCACTTTATTCTGACTGTTCTGGTTTACATAAATTTCTTTTTGGATTCAAAGAGTCATCTCGAATAGAGCAAAATATCTTTGAGAAATACAAGTATGCAAGTGAGTGAGAGAAGACGAAAACCAAGATCGAAACATGACAGATATCTGACCAAGTTAACATCGGAACAAAAATACAAGAATGTATGCAAATGTTTTATAAGAACTCTTAAAAGATGGAGACAGGAAGAAAAATCATCTCTGCATTAACTTTTATGTTGTTGTAGACAGTCTGCTTTAGGACAAGATTTAGGATTAGAATATGTTTATATTAATTCCAGAATACATTGTTTAAAACATCCACTTCTGAGTTCCCCCTACCATTTCTACTAAATTAGGGTTTTTTTCCCAGATGTCCCACAGAAAACTAGAAAGCCTAATTGATCCCAATCTTGTGCAAATAATTTTTTTTTTTTTCGTTTAGAATAAAAGTATCCTGACTTCTGTAAACAGATAGGGTCTGTAAGAAGTTTTGGACCTAAGCCATAGCATCTTTTAAAAACTGATTTTACTCAGGATATCCTTGCTGCAATTTTCTGATATACAGTCAGAACTGGAGAGATTGCAGTTACAGACAAGATCATGAATAATATTTTTAAATTCAATCATGTTATTCTGTATTTATTGATATATTCTCTGAGATTTATCATTTTATATATTTCTTCAGAATCATTTCGATAGTGTACCTGATTTGTATGGGTAACTGTGTCTATCAACCTTGTTACCTTTTTAATGTATTTTTTCTAGAAATTGTGGAATTTAAACCTTTCAAATCTTCATAAGAAAACATTTTGGAGAATAGTTGTAAGGAGTTGGCAGTAATGAGTATAGTAAACCATAAACCAAAATATTAAAGAAAATATGAATTAGAGTTATGAGGACTTGGAAAATGTGCCTGGAAAGCCAATATTTAGTTTTCAGAACTTATAAAATCCAGTAGGAGCTTAAATAGAATTCCACAGCATTTATTACTTTGTCTTTAGTATTTTTTTTGTGTAGTTTTTAAATAGCAACATCAACAATCCAATTTGCAATTGAAAATCATTTGCTGAATAACATCAATATACAGCAGATAAAGATGTTTCAGTTACCTTAAAGCAGCGTAAACATTTAATCCTAGGTTTTCTTAGTGCAAAGATATTTAGAGGGGTTTTTATTTTTGTTTTATGTCTCAGATGTTGATGGTCCAAACCAACTGATTTTAAGTTTTGGTCATGTTTGCATTGTGAAGATGCATCATTTTCCTTTACTCTGAAGGAGTAATGAATGAATAATGAATGAGTAATAGTGAATACATTATTAAGTGTAAAATTATAGATTTCAGTAAAGCTGGTGTACATTTTAATAGAAAAAAAGAGTTCTAGTAGTGTCAAAGGATATCTTTTTGAAGGATACCTTCTCTTGCCATTTGTACACGGGATGAAGTGGGAAAATATCCTTGGGAAATCCTTTCTTTACGATGATTATCATTACACTTCCAGAACTTGTCTTCTCACTATTAATGATATCCTGTTCATCAACTGAACCTTTTTTTTACTTTTTTCTATCATTCTTAGTCTAAAATTAATTTAATTTTAGACGAAAATTTCATGGATGCTTTTTGTGCAAGAAGAAACAAAACTCCAACTACTCTTGCACCATATGTGGGGTGATTGCTTGGTGATACTGACTTCTAACTGAGATTCAGTCAAAAAACAGCTGCTGCTTACCAATAGCAAAAATGTGTATTGAAAACAGCGAGAAATTTGAAAAGCTTTCAGATCAGAAATGCTCAGATTCTTTTTTCTCTTGTATAAAATTATTCTACTATAATCAGAAGCATTAGGCAAAATATCACAGATAATGAAAAAAGGAGCAAGAATTAAAGGCCAAAAATTATGTTCAATATTTTTAACTTTTTTTTTGAGTACAAATAATTGAATATTGATCCACATAGTGAAAAAGACCTGCAATAAGAAGAGTGGAAGAGAAGAATAAAGAATAAAGAATAAAAAATATAATAAGTTAGTTCAGATGAGTGTGTGACATGAAAATTTTATCTGTGATGTTGAACTGATATTCATATAATTTGAGAAGTTGTGCAAAAACAGAGCTGCAAAGGCTCATACACTGACTAACTTTCTCTCCTTTATATTGACAACAGACCCCGTATCAACTATAAGACACTGGGGCAAAAAAAGTACCTTTAAACAGAAATTATTCATTTTGGAATGACTGTTACAATTATAATATAAAAATAAGCCAGGCTTAGAGTGGCATAGCAATGTTCTTTAAAGAGAGATGAAGACTGTTCAATTATTTTTTAATTTTTTTTTCTCTAAGATTTACTACCTATAGAGCTATAATTGCTAAAAGCTTGGTTATAAAAGCAAGAAAAAGAAATTATCAATGACTGTGTAAATACCAATTTCTGTACAAAACAAAACCAAAACAACAAGCACAAAAAAAAAAGGAAATTGAAAAAAAAAAGAAATTAGTGGGAAAATCAAGTATAGTTTAAGCAGAAATTAAAATTTTTTAAATCTAGATTAAGTGGAATCCAAAAATATCTCTGTAGGTTTGATGAAAACATAGTTTTAAATTTAAAAAAAACTCCAAAGATTTAACTTTTAAAAACATTCTTGTCTATTTTCATATTCAGCCAAAATGGTACAGGCATGGTTGAATTTGCCAAAAAATACATAAATTCCCTCTGCTGTAGAGTTTGTGTTTTTCATTCTTCTTTCAGACCATTTTGAATCATGTTGTAGTGAAAGCACATATTTTTTACACATTCTTATTTGCTATTCTCTTTTAAAATGGGAATTTCTCTCTTCCTATGGAATAATATAATTCCAAACATCATCTGCCTCCTGTCAGAACGCATTTCCCCCGATGGTTAGACATTGTTACAATTATCCATTATGTTGGCATTTCAGTCTCTTTTGAACTGGGTGATACATCCAGTCGCTACAACTGTTCCCAAATCATCAGACAGCTTCCTTGCTTAATGTGGTCCGTGGAGGGCAGGAATAAATTACCCTGGCTCAGGGATCCCGCGAGTATCTGCATTGCAGGATTCTTCACACTAGTGCTCAGCATTACACAGAAAAGACATTCAGGCTCTGGAAAGGATGGGCGCAATTGTAAATACCCCGGTAGCAATGCTGGTTACAAAAAAAAAGAGAACTGACGTGCCACAGGAAAATATCCTTAAAGTCCCCGACTTTTAGGGTCCTGGTGATGCTATCCTGCACGAGATAGATGAGCAAAGTGGGACTCAGAGCAGCTGGGCTGTGTCAGTTCTGTCTCTAATGGTCAAAATCGCTGTACCCAGGCTGGTTGGAGACAAAAGCCTTCCATTGCTCAGCTAGATGTAGTTTTAGGAGATCTTGGAGTGTGTAAATCTACCTTTAATAAACTCCAAATGATGATCAAAGAAAACCTTTTCGAGATGAAAAATCTTTTGGAGATATTTGGAGATTAGGGAGAGCCAGAGAATGTTAAAGAGGCCTCAGAGCCTAGATCTTAAATACAGAACTCCCCACAAGACCATGAGCTTAAAACCTCCTGCACCCCAACATCTGGAGATGCTGAATGAAGGTTCTGTCTAGGGGAAGCCAGTCTAGACCTGACATGTGGGAATTTTATCCTGTTGTCTGTGACAGAATCCGAGTTCTCACCCTATTGACTGAATGCCATGACTTTGATGAGCTCAAAAAATAATACCTATTTTTACAGACAAAGAAAGCTTGCGTTTCCCTTCTTCCCATCTATGGTGTCTTAAGCACAATCTTTCCAATTTACTACAGAAAACATCCATTTACATTCTCCAAATTTCTAAAAAAGTAATTGCAGACTAGTTCCAGATGTCATGCAAGCATTAAGTATTTAAGGAAAGAGAATAGTTCTGAGTGACTGAATTGTAAACAAATTTTGTTTAAACCACTTTTGTTACAATTTTGCTAAGATTCATTTTTGCTTATCCAAGTTCCAACACATACAAAAATGATAATAAACCTGACTGTTATACTAAATATAAGATGTTCCTCACAGGCATTCAGAATATCAGTTAAAATTTGGAAATTTTTAGTTATTCTAGCATGAATTCACAGAAATTGCACACTACTCTGTTGTATCTGACATTTTGTACCCAAGAGAAAAATGCACCAATGATCCTTCAGAGTACTTATGCCATGGTAGCGAAATCACAAACTTATTTGAATTCTCCTGTATAGGTTTCTGATATTGTATCAGAATTTGCCCTTAAAGTTAATGAGCTAAGTATTTCCAAGACACAACCCTCTAGAATATTATCATATCGTCTAATGACGTCTCCATGGTCTACATATGATCCCTTTCAATTAGTCAGTCTTTGTTCAGTGAGATCAGTCTGATGGGAGTGGACAACACATTTGAGGCAAAGGATTGCAATGAGGGACAGTTCCTCAAAACTGCTGACTTTAAATATGAATAACTTTGAGTATTTATTAGCCAGTTTTTTTGTGTAAGGGTAATATTTTATAACAATTGGATAAAATTATCATTTTCAGTGGAACAAACATTTAATGACATTGAACCAAGACTTGTTTGCCTTTTTAATAGTTATTTAAACATAGTTTTAAAAAAATTGTAAATTATTATCAAAAATTGTGGCAACATCCTTGAAATAATGTAGTTTTAAGTATTTGCTTCACTGCATCCACACTCAGTCTTGGAAACACTTCCTTTATAACAGAATTTTTTCACCACATATGGAAAAAAAGACTATATATTTGGGTTGTTTATTTGGAGTTAGTTTTTAAAAATTTTTTCAGTCTTAAACTGTACTGAAGTGGTCACCAGGATTTTACATAAAGTAATATCAACCTAGTTTTGTAATCAAGAGAATCGTATGCTGCATACTACATATCAAAATCTGCCTTTGAAAACAGATATTATAAATTATTGAGAGTTAATGGAATTGTATGCAGCAATGTGGACAACCTAACAAATCATGACATCAACAGTGGAAATCCCACATATTGCATTCTAGACTTGAACTTTTTTACTTCTGGACTTTTTGGGTCACAGGAAAATTTAGGGATAAACTACTAATCTAGGTAAAATTCAGGATGTGACTCTTTTGCAATAAAACTTATGTAATAATAGAAATAAATTTAGCCCCCAAATCACCTCCTGATTTACACCAAATAACACATCTTCCTGTTGGAAAATGCTTTGTGGAGATGGAGAGGTGACAGATTCCTGCTGCAGCTTTAGAGCTCTGATCATGTGGAGATCAATCTCCAGGACCAGCAGCTCCTGGAGAAGACTTTGTACCCCTGAGCCTTGATGGCTTGCTGTGAGCTGCAGAAAAGTGAGACATATTTGCACTTTTCCAAGTGTGAATGTGAAACACACAATAGACACCCTAGGGAAGTCCAGAAAACTCAAGGGACTTCAGGACACTGACAAACCTTGGACATCTAGCCAGACTTCATTTGGGGTTTTTCATCACATTTTCTGTTTCTGCTTGACATTTCTTCAAAGTTTTCTTGCATATCCCTAAGGTCCTCTTAATGTTTTTGTTGGTATGCCTTCTTGCTTTTATGCAGAGAATATGTTGTTTTGCTTTGTTTTTTTCAAATTAGGTTTTAACAATCCATTTTATAGTATATATTTTTTATCTAAAATATAAAATAATCTGTTAAGCTCTCTTCAACCACTGAATATATGTTCAGTAAACATAATGAATAACTTGAAACTTATATATGCTTTGACAAAAATGAAAAGCAACAGTAAAATTATGAGTGATGTTGAAGAAACAGGATTTTAGCTATGTACATGTAGAAGTAAATTCACATATTAATAAAAAAGTACTGTGTCACAGAAGGCCAAAAGTAAGGCTGTTTACTGCAATGCAATTCTCTTTTTATTTTTGTTTTCTTCCTCTCACCTTTAGACAGTTCTAAGGGAAGCTGTCACTGATTTCTACCATATGTCTTGTTTTGTTATGCCTTAATTCAGTGGATAACACATTAGCCAGTCTTCATTTTTACTGCGTGTGTACATCAACAACACTATATGGAAAATAAGTTTATGAATGTTCTGACTTTCACAGTATTATCAATGCCACTGGCTGCACAATTCGGTAGCTACTAGATGAGCCCTAAAATTGCTGAGAAAAATAAAAATAGGCAGCAGTAGTGTCAACACATGGCAGTTTGTTATGGGAACGCTTTCTCTTCAGTGCTGTATCTAAATTCTTCAGATCAATATGTGATTTGTGGTTCTTCAAATACTCAATTACCTCAGGTTTTGAAGATCTTGCCTGAAGACAGTAGAAAGAGTATTGATTTACCTTTAATATAATACTTTTTGAAAGTGGTTCTTGAAACAATTTCAACTTTAAATGTCATGTTTTCCTATAATTATTTTGATCAAATAAGTATAGCATTTGATCGTTATAGGCATGGGTAATTTTGCCAGTTTTTACAGAAAACATTGCAGGATCTTTGAAGAAAATAGTTGTTTAATCCTTTCTATTTTGTCCGTTGCTTACAATGTAAGATAAATGGTAGTTATAGTGCAGTGATCTAACACACCAACACATTTTGAACTTTTGTGTTGTATGTTAACTGCAGCAGAGATTGTGGTGATGAAACACTGCAGAGCACAGCCAACAGACAGAGGACACTGAAAACTGGACATTAGGCCATTTGTAGTAGGTAAATATATGTCAGTGTTCATTGTTTCCTTTTGAGAATGAGAAATACTACAAATGTTGAAGTAAATGGAAGCATACATGCTGTGATAAATAGCCATGTTTCAGCTCTGCTTATTTAATGACAACTGCAGCAAAAAGTATTCTGAAAGGGTTTAAGATTATTTGGGAGATGGGTGATCAGAAGATGAAATCTTACTTCATTATTCCTTTCTCCAAAAACAGCATGAGCAAACAAGCCTGTAACTATGACCCCTTTAATTAAAGCAATTAATCTTACAATGGTATGCGTGTGGAAGTCTGCTGCTATTTTTTTAAAGATCTCCTCCCTTAAATTCCTTACTTTTATTCCTCGTTTGAAAAATCAGTGAAGGATTTTAAAGAGCCAGGTTTGTGATATAGCAACTGTGTTTTCTGCAGTGACCTGCTGCTCCCTCACTGATCCATGTCACAGAAGTCTCATGGTCACACAGTGCATTATGTGAATTGTACACCGATAGGATAAGAGATTTTGTAAATCAAGTGTTTCAGAATGGGGTGTCCATTAATAACCCAATAACCGAAATTTCTTGTACAAGTGGAAATAAGTTTCTCTTGGACTAAAAGAGGCAGTTGCTGGCCAAATGCAGTCTCTAAGAGCATTCCATTCAGTGCTACAACACTGCAACTAAAAGCTAATTGAGATGAAATTCCTACCCCATTTATTTCATTTTTGCAATATAGCATGCAAGTGAACACTTGGCCAGATCATACTTATAGCCACTTAGGCAAGTGGACACCACTAAAATGATGAAAAAGGATTAACCTTATTTAACGCTGTAATTTATTTTCTTTGGTTGAAACTTCTCTACTACTCTTTTTTGGATTAAATTCAGCCTTCCTTCAGGTCTCCGAAGAAACCTGGAAATGATAGAATTTTATTGGAGACATAGAAGGATACTTCACTGCCTTGGGGAGGCAGCTGCAAGTAGTGATGTAGGCAGAACAGCATAGCAGGGAAAGATTTCACCCACGACCTACTCAGTTTTTGACTCTATTCAGGAAAACATTTAAGCACATATTTCCTGCTCCTTATTACGTCCCCGTAGAACTTAAACACGTGCTTCAGTGTCATTTGGAGCAGCAGTGCTTTCCTGAGCAAACACAGGAGAGAAGAGGACTCCTGTCCCAGCACCCTGCTCCTTTCTGCCTTGAGCAGTGCCTCTGTCAGCTCAGGGCAGGGGTGGAGGAGTTCCCCTGAGCACGGGGCCACACCTGCACCTGAGGGTCACTGGGACACACAAAATGCCACAAAAAATGCCTTCCCCACAGTTGTGCTTTATGACTGTGCAGTCTACTCGTGGCTTAATGAGCTAAAAGAGGAAAGCTGTTGGGAGCGTCTGCTTATTTTGTATCAACAATTAACTTCCTTTGTTCTTGATCTATGCAAATGAGTTGAAACTTATGGATTTAAAGGTATCCTCATTTGACACTAATGATTGAAAGTTCATCCGTGCTATTAGATTATTTTCATGTCAAAAAGTTTATTTGCAAACATACATCCACTTTTCTGTTCTTAAAATCTGAACTGAGTACCTATGGAGCTAAACACTGTATATTTCATGTTACTAAGCATTCCTGTCTTGATTGTTTGTATGCAAGGCTATGAAGCAGGAGAAATTCCATTGCTGCTCTTTGCTGGAGGGCTAGTTCTACTGGAGATGCTAAAATGATTTCACTGCTCTATGTATAATTCATTGAAATATTTTAATGGTCAAAGAGAAAAGGGAAAATGGGCTGTACAGTGTACATGTGCTAACTGTAAGGATGTTACTCTTTTTCTTTGTCCAGTTTTGTCTCCAGAATTTTTTTCTGTGCACACACAGATTGTCTTAGGAAGCAGCTTAATTTCTAAATCTGATTTCTTCTTTTCATAATAAAAGCTTTATTAAATCAGCAGCGGAGTAAAGCTAAATTAATCATGAGCAGCTAGATCCACCAACGCACTTATGTGCAACAACTGTGAAAACGGCAGCACATAACAGTTAGGCATCTGCTCCCCGTAGCTGCTCGGGGCCCTGAGCAAGGTGCCCAGGCTCCTGCTGCATGTCAGGGAGGCACTTGGGCCCTCTGGGTTGGAGATCATAATGCATTGATGGCCACGGAGAAGGGAGAGCAGTTAATGGCAAGAAAATGTTGGGCGCAGCAAAATGGACCTTAACCCTGGTTCTTCTCTGGGATCAGGCTGATCCTGAAGGAATAACAGCTGATAAATGTGGCGTGGCAGGTGGAGCGCTTTTGTAACCCTTCAAACACTGAGGGATTCGCGTGGAACCTGCTTGAGAGCCTTGTATGGCTCCTCCTTGTACAAAGAGTGTGGCTGGTAAACAGAAAGCCACCTCCCTTTGCTGTCGTGCCAGAGCTGGTGCAGAACAGCCTCAGTCAGGGAAGGTGCAGCAGGGGCAGCCAGGGCCCTGCCCCTAGGCTTGGGGGACAGAGTGGCTGCTGCCAGCTGCCCCTCACATTTCTTCCTAGAGGTTGAGCAGTGAGCTAATTTCTACATTTGCTCCTCTTGGAAAAAGATGATAATGACTACGTTTACCTCAGATGCTAACGAAACACAAATTATTGCTTTCCTGAATATTGTACTCACCGTACCATGAAACAAGATCAAACCTCGTTCTGCCTCCCTGTTAGCTCTCTCCAGCAAACACCTGAAAGGCAGTTTTGCTCAGCTATTCATCACATTTCTACTCTTACACGTTTTTGGGCTTTTTGCTTAATTGTAAATTAAATTGAACTATTTCAATCACCCATCCTTGAAAAACACAGGGAATAAAAAGCATATTCAAATTCAAAATGCATATTCACATTACTTGGAAGTAGTAGACCAATTATTAATCACCAGATCCTGTGTAGGTATGTATTTCTTTATATATTTAAACCTATTTTTCTACGTATATATATATATACACACACATATAACTATCTGGTCATCCATATCCTTTTCAAAAACTATTAATTTTTGTTTGAGTTCAATCAATTTATGTAATGTAAAAATCAAGTCAGTTGTGCAAACTTTAGAATTGACCTTACTGAAAATCAAATATTTCAGAGAGGATTTTTTTTTATTATTAGAAGAATATCTGAGAGTCTGAATTATTTCTGTGTAAACAAGAAAAAAATTTCATGTTAGAAAATTATTTTACTCAGTGGAAATGCTTGTGCTAGAGTTATGTGACAAGAATTTGTGGAATTATCTCTAATATGAAATTGTTCTGTATTTTTTGCACTGTGGACATTGATGTAAAACATTAACCACTCAACACTGAACACTGTCAGATGTTCAAAAATAAGATCTGCATGTTTTGATAACTGTGTTTACTTGAGAATTGAACCTGTTGAGTTTAGACTTGTTTTTAAAATTCTAGTACTTAGAAAATGGTAATTTTGCTTTACTCAAGCTGTTAAATAAATATTATATTATTTTAAATATACGGTTAAGAAAAGTGTAATTCTCAAGCTAAGACATTTTGTAAAACAAGAAAAACAAAAAGCTGTTTTGAGACTGTTTCATTGCTAAGCTATAAAACCCATCCAAAATATATATTTTTAATAGAAATGGAAGCCAGTATAATAGATGGAGAGTCTCAAAATGTAATCACAAACCCTATTACTGTTAGGAGAGTTATATATCTAAGAAAAGAAAAACAATATGCACAAAAATACAGGTCTAAAACTTAGCTTCCTTTATCTTGTCACCAAGTTAGGAGGTAAAGGTCATACTGCAAAAAACCACTTTATAATAACAGCTGCTGGTTGGTTTTTAGATATTTTTAAAAATAAAAATAGAATAGAGCAACATTCTGTGGCTTATTTTACATTTATAAAAATGACTAGTGCTAATGTTGATGAAGCTCTTCCAGGAAAGGAACAACTTCTGCTTGAAAGTGTTTCTAGATCACTACTTCACGTGCAAAGAAATAAATCTGTCATTCTTTGAATCCAAAAAAAAAAAAAAATCAGTGTAGGAATTTTCCTGAATCCAAGAAGCCTCTTGAGCTTCAAGCTCTTGCTGCTCTGAGGCTCAGGCAACGGTGGGCAGGACAGGGATAAAAGGTGGACATAAAAGGGAGATTTTTTGCCTGTGGGTCAAAAGACACAGTGCACATTCCTCCCCTCTGGGCTTTCTCTGGAGGCTTCAGAGGGGCAGAGGCAGTGCAGGGCAGCAGTGCTGGGGACAGCTAGGAATTTGTAAAGGGCACACAGGAGGCGTGGACTGGGCTGGGCTGGTGCCTCAGCAGGATCAGAGGGAGCAGAGCAGCCCCCTGGTACCACACTGGCACCCTGCACTGGGTTTCAGTTAAAACGCTTCGAGTGGATGGAGGCAAAGTGGAGAAAATGCTGAACATTCAGCCCCTTACCAGGCATGGTTCATCCTTGTTCTTCAGTGACTCATGAAAGTATGTTTTGCTACACAGAACGTCACTAACTCACAAATTTATATTTTTGTGGCAACAAAAGCAGTTTTCATATTTAGTATTTCATTTTTAGTACCGTGATCAGCGCCTGTATTGCACAGCAGGAGAAATAAAAATATTGAAAAAAGTGAAAAAAGTAAAACTAATGTCAAACATGACATTTTTTTCTATCTGAAAAAAAAAAGAATATATTTTTAAGATTCACCGTTTTCATTACTAACGTGCTTATGCTGTGTTTAAACATACATTTTAGATAGCCTATATTCTACTTAAGATCCACAACTGTTGTCTCTGCAGCTCTTATTATTTCACTCTGTAGACCACGCTATCTGTTGAAGGGTAGAAAAGGCAAAAGGATGGACAATCTTCCTCAAATGAAGAATAAAAAGACTCTACCTTTTTCTTCTTCTTCTAATTAAGACTACACTTTGCTGTGCCTTATGCAATGTACTAAATTAAAAAATGAGGCACACCTATTAATCCCAAGAAAGATTCAAACTTACTTTTCAATTCCTTGCTCCAGTTTCACATTAGGTAAACTTCAGTGGATTTGAAAGGATGCAGAGTTAGTAGACATGGTCTAATACTTTGAAGCAGGTCTATCTTGGCAGATTTAAAAAGACACCAAAATTTTTTGTTGTCTACTGCTGGCAACAAAAAATGCACCAGGACTACTTGACACATAGTTTGTTTAACCTCTTTTGTTTGCTTTTGAGAAGATCCAGAGTTGCAGAATCTTAAGAGCAACAGACTGGCCAGTCATTAAATTCTTATATAGGTGATGATAAAGATAACAGCAAACAGTTTGTTCCGAAACACCAAGACTATATTGAATAATATTTTTTTAAAATACAGTAGATTAACATTACTTGAATTTAAAATAAAATTTGTCAAAAAAAAGGAAAATTACACTAGGCTCAGTTAAAAGAGCACAAACAGAAAAGGTGGCAGTTCTCTTGAAAATTCTTTACTACAGTTTTGTAGAGATCAGCTTCTAGGAGTGATCAAAAGTAACCAACCATTTGGAGCAAATATTTTTGAGAAACTATTGACAAAAATATTTCTAACGTTTTCAACTGACAGTGAAAAGTTTAAGATTTGTTTCCATTTGAGCTGTTCCTAACTCATATCTGTAGCTCAGGCTTGCAGATGAATTTTTAATGATGAGCAATAGTGGTGTCAAAACATTTCCAGAGAGCGTAATCTCAGCAAAGGATTCCTTCAAGACATTGTTTGTCTGTATGGACAGCACTAGGCTGAGCAAGCCTGAGTACTGTAGACCTTCACAGAAGCTGAAGGGAGAGTTGTGTGTTTCACCAGTGACATGTGAAAAGCAATCAGACACTGGATTACATGGCTGTCACTGTCCATTTGCCCTCTTTATCTCTACTCACTCTAAACTCTTGCAAGGCCCCACTAGTAATGACATTGCCTTGTAGAGCAGGACAAAAATGTGCAAGAAAGACAGGGTTTAGCATATTTAAACTTTATATTTCCAGTTTATTTGCACAGCAGTTAAATTTTTTTTTGTTCTTAATAAATTCCCTCAATTATATACTTGGTGGAATATTTTCTAAGTATAAAGTTTACTTCGAACTTATAAAGGTTACTGTTAAACAACTGGAAGGTTCTAGTGGTTCATTAATCAATGTTCAGTGTTCACCTATACATGTCCTTTTACTTTGTTTCCAATTGCCCCAATCTTTGTATACGGTCTTTGTATTTATAAATACAAAGGACATCTAAAATCATTTGAGGAATTGGTATGTGCACAGATTTTCCTGCACACATTTCCTAAAGAGTCTGGGTGTGAACTTTCCAATTTACATGTCTGCAGCCGAAACCTTCAAACTACTGTTAATATCACACTCAGGTTAAAGCCACTGTCTGTAAATTTATGCATCTTCAGCCACAAAGTAGATTAATACAACGGTGAGAAAGCACATAGCTGAAGAATTTTAGGCAACCTGTGCTCTTTTCATTCTCCCCTCTGCACATGAAAAACCATCGTTTTGGCTATGCCCTTAATGTCGGAAAAATAACATCTTGTCTGGCTGAAAAGTTAGGAAAAATGTAAGTCTCTGTATGCTGTATCCAGAAAAGATTTTTCCTCCCAATCTAAATGTATCATACAATAATGAATTTTCTTAAATGTAGAGGCAAAAGCTGCAACTGACTTCTCCAATTTTAGTGGTTAAGGGGCAGAATTCTGCAATTCTTTATCATTACCTCAAACCAGAAGTAAGCAGGGCCATCTTTGGGGAGCAGGGGAAGGTTTTTTTTTATTTTGATTTGTTATATTGCAAACATGAACAACCATGAATAGACTTAATTTTTGCTTAGAACAGAATAACACTATGTATCACTGTAATTAATTTAAACTCTGTGAGTCATTTTACATTAATTTTAATAAAAATGATACATGCACTGAAGGGGCCTTGAGAGTGGTCACGAATTAAATAAGAGAAAACTAACATGCTTGTAACATAGAGTCTATTGGCTTGCTTTTTCTTACTGAACTTGTAAAGTGTGTCTTTACCAAAAGAATGCTCCTTTGAATAACTTTAATTCATTAAATTCATTAATGAAATGACTTAAACTCATTAAACTAGCTACTCAAACACACAGGAAATAATTACATAAATGCCTAGATGTGTCTTTTAGCCTGCTGTATAGAAAATATCACAAACTACAAGCACTGCTTGCAAATGCTGCAGCTTAAGAGCCAAACAACTGACCTTTCTCAGAGCTTTTTCCAATGACAGCGTAGCATTTGATGGAATAAGTCATAATGATTTTAGCTTTGTATTCATAAAGGAGTAAAAGATGATTGGTTTTTGTGGAAATAAACAGATAAGAACTCAGTGTCCTCTGCAGCTGATGAATAAACACCCAAAACTGCATAGTACTTTGGGGACTGTGAAAACAGGACAGGATTATCTATTTCACCCTCTTCCCTTATACATTTTTTTTCCTGACCCTTTACTACTTAGGACCTTTGACAGCAGAATAGGGCGTAGCTTAGTAAAGTATCTTTCAGAGTGAAACTGCTACTTTGATCTGTATTCATTTCTGCTTTGCAAGTTCAAGGTAAATATTTCCCTCAAAAAAACCACGTTCAACAGCCCTCTGATAAAATTATGCAAAATAAGTAATGTCTTCTTAATACAATGTTTTCCCTCCTTTAATTAAAACATGCATTGCTAACTTGACTCTCAAACCAAGAAATTGTGTATTTGAAAGAAACGTTTTTTCTCAGGATGCATGTGAAATTATGTAATGGAAAGTTCCTTACTTGAGAGATAATAAAACTCCAATATAGGTTTTTAGTATCTTAGATTGGGGAGGAGCAAAGAATAAAATATATTCTAAGCAATATATCGGAAGACTTTGTATCTCATTTGTATGTGTCAAGAGAAAAAACCAAAAAAAGGCCCCAGAAGGACAGCGCTTATGGATAAGTCAGTTTTCTTATCAAAGTAAGTTCTATGCAATGCTTTTTATTTAATATTATTTTAATTATCTTAACTGCGTGTGTTTCTTCATTTGGTTGGGAGGATTCATACTGCAGTAAATCATACAGTGCATTTTTTTTCTTCTGACATTTATTCTACATTTTTTATTTATATTAAAGTCACCATTTTTTGTACATCTACCAGGTCAAATCCAGCTCCCATTTAAATCAAAGTGTCCCAATGACCATAGTGGGAATTGAATAAACCCTATATTCCCTATGCCATGTCAAATTCGTATTATTTATCCTTAAAAATTTCATCTTTTGAATGCTTGCAAGACCATTCTTTAGTTGTTCCTTGGCAAAGCTTTTTTGTTATTCCCATGTTCATCTCCCCATGAAAACACATGCTGTCATTCTAAATACAGTATATAGCTCTTCCCATAGAAGACTTTGTAGCAACAAATTAAGGACCAAGAAAGCAGTTTTCAAGCTATGTGCATCTCTGGTCTCATCTGAGTTATTAATTCTGTGGTTTACGTGATTAAAAAGCTTGTTAAAAAAAGAAATTAAAATAATTGTCATCTGTAATTACGTAGGAGAACATGCACTAGGGAAAACTTCAAACTCACTTTGTGATACCAACGTTGGCAACACAATGATGAAGAGGAAGTCTTTCACGACCAGACATTACCCCATCAATCAGTTTGCAGCCAGGAGAAAAATTGACTTTGTCATGATATGGTTCTTAAAGCAAAAGTAATAAATTCTATAGAAACAGCAAGCCTACAGCGTAGCTAATTTATTCATTATCCACCCCAGAAAAATAATTAAGTCATGCTTTCTTTCCTGGCTCTTCATTACAGTTTAGCCTTTTTCTGCAGCAGTCAGTGACTGAATGCTTATTAAAATAAATTAGCTGCAAAACTTTTAACTCTGTCTTAAAGAAAAACTAATCCACTTTTCTAGTGGAAACAACATTGATTAAATAAACCGAGTTTCATGCCGAGACAACTAATTCCTTTAGCCACAGTTTCCAATCTTAAATCATGTTGTATCTGTATTAGTTTGAGAAGTATATAATGAGCTGCAAGTTTATAATTGGTATTAACCTCTTTCTGAATGCATTTCGTTTCTTTTAGCCTGGGTGATTTTAGTGATGGAATGAAATCACTGCGCAGGCTATAGATATTCTTGCACTTGTGCATCCCTTTTTTCAGCACGCACACACAGAGTCATTCAGACACACTTTGTTGTTCCTCTGATCCAGGTGTTTCACACAGGCTGCCTTGACAGGAAGGAACTTTGTCCGTATCAAACTGCTTCACAGGTACTACATAGGAATATCACTTTAAGAAAACCAGTGTTCACAATCTTGCTCATATTTCATATCAGAAATATGGAATGCGAATATTTAAAATAACATTTGAACCTGATCAACAGACAAGCTGAATTAATGAAAACATTCTCTCAAACAATTTGTGTTTCACATGAAAACAACATTGTACAAGGCCAAATGCGGCAAAACGGGCAAATAAAGCTGAAGGGATTGTCAGTATGTGACCTGTGTAGAGTTGCCCAAATCATCATATAAAAAAAAAAAAAGGTTAATGCTTTTAAAAATAAATATTTTCTTTTATGCCACGAGAAGTAATCAACCAACAGTTTGCTAAGTAATCTAGTCAATCAGATCACACTCATACCGTCTCCCACAACAAAAGAGATAATAAGAATTTTGATGTGAAATAGTGATTAAATTAATATAGTAACTAAGCCAGGGATAATTCCATCAACCCTTCCCAAGACCAACCTTGTCACAGGGCATCAGAGGGGCTGGCTGATGCAGAAGCACAGCTCAGCAATAACTGCAGCCTGAGGGTGCCGACATCCTCTGCACACACAACAATCCCCTGTGCACTTGTGCACTTCCAGTGGCTCTGAATATTTATAAAACCCTCAGCCTCATCTCCAGCACCCCATTCAGCTCCTGTGCCCTAGGAAGAGGATTTTTCTAAAGAAGCCGTGTACATCATGGATCTCAGTCCCTGTGGTCCCTCATTACCAGCTGCCAAAGCTTCTCAGGATGGCACAACACCTCTGCACAGAGCAGCCAAACGACCTGCTGTTGGAGGCTGGCTCTTGTCCCAGGGCACAGGAACCATTTTGATGAAACAGGGAAAAGAAAATACAAATATCTCCTCTGCCTCACACTTTGATGGATCCAACTGCATGGCATAGGAGGCGAGAAAATCTGCAAGGGGCGACTCAGATTACAAAGAGCATTCATCAGGCAGGACATGCTCTCAGCTACAGCTAATTCAGCTGCAAATTACAAAGTACCTGATGGGCCTTGGAGACTGCTCCATCCTTTGGGTTCCCTGAGTCCTATGGGGCCTGGGGCAGGGAGCACAGGGATGCAGAGACACAGGGCCTGGGGTCTGGTGCTATCCCTTTGTCCCCCAGAGCACGCAGCCAGCACTCTGCCTGCCGTGATCTGCCAGACCGTCCCACAAAATAACCCCTCAAACTTCCTATTTAAAAATCCACAGGTGCTGCAGGACTGGCAGAACAGAGGGAGAAAACATTCTTTATTGTCACTCTTCCCCCACCACACACCCCTTTCAATTGCTTCCCTTCCCTTTCTGTGCTCAGCTTGTTTCATCTCCGCCAGGCTGCAAGAGCGTGAGGGTGGGAAGGGAATATGTCTGGTCTGACAGAAAACTCCTCTTCTGTAGACAGGAGCTCACCAAGGGACTCTGGCTAAAAAAAGTATTCTACATCTTATACTGAGAGTATCTTTGGTCTTTTCTTTACACTGTGGTTATAGCTGTATTGCATTAATTCTACCTGTCTGTAATTTCTTTTTACATTACAGCAATAAGTATACGAGAAACCAAAAATAATCAATTGGAGAGAATCTTTCAAAAAAAAATAAAGTGATTGCTCTATATTTACACCAGTGAATTACTCAGAGAAGGTAGCTTGCCTATTCCAGGCAAGGAGCAGGGACTGTGACAGAACGGCTTCAGAACTTTCTGTTACAGTAATTTGTTTAGTTCTTCTAAGACCTGAATAGTGGAAAAAAACCATGTTCTTCATGGATTGATACAGTAGTGAAGAAATTTATAATTTTCTGGTATTAACTTGGTGTTAATATTTTCCAGTGAAAAATCTTCATTTATATGTGGATTTCCATAGGAATATTTAAATTTTAGTGACAACTGGAGGCCTCTAATAAACTAAACAAATGAAAAAATGTCCTCTCTCTAGTTGTTTTACTAGATATTCTCATATCAATGACAACTTATTTAATTCTATATATGGCACTGGCTTTCTGTTCCTTAACTCAATAATCATAAATCTTATCATTAATTAGCCTTCAAGGTAAAACATTTTGTTTATAATATCTTTAAAAATATGTTCTTAAGTGTGATTTTCAAAGTATTATTTTCAGCATAAAATAAAAATTATTAGTTTCTGGTGGACTTAGATACTGGTCTTTTCTCAGTACAGAGAAGAAGTACAAGATAGTAGGGAATTTTTTGTAATGATTTGGTCAGAATATGTTTTAAAGGGAAGTGGTTCTAGGAACTTGATTATTGACACTGGGAAGTCCTGAAAAAAAAAAAGAACTGCTCTGCTTGCTAAGTGACCATTCTGTTTCAGCCTGATTTGTACCTAAATAAAACAAATTACACTTAAAACATATGCACAGATTGCCTGAGGTTTGGCAGCTGCATTAAGAAGCATAAACTGTGCAGGAGGACCAAGCCATCAGGAGGAGGAAAACAAATTCCTTTATACACTCATTGTTAACTAAATTGTTTCTTTGGTAGGATTTTAAATAATACACTAATTTTCTACAAATATTCACAGAATTGAACTCCAAAGTGGTTTAGTCAAGCCTAAGAACATGACTGCATACATAAAAGCATGTATGTGCATAGGTGCATATAGGTGCAAACACACTGTAGTGAGCACAGAACTGGGGACAAGAAGGGACACTCTTTGGGCCAGGTTTTGTTCTGATAGGACTCCAGGAGCTGAGCTTTTCTTCCTGCATTGGAGAGTGCCCTGGGAGCCCACAAACACAAGAGATGAGAAAATTGTTTACAAATTTGAAACGTACTTTAAATTTATATTAGAATATAAGGTCCTCCTTTATAAAATGTGTATGGAATTTGAGCAAATAAAAGGTGAGAGAGTGAGGTGCTACAGTAAGAGAGAGGACTGTTGTGTATTATTTGTCTTGAGTATGACAACTGTAAACAAAGAGTATTTCTGGACAGTCAAAATTTGCCTATGACCTTTGCCAAGAAGATTTTTAGTGTCCTCTTTTGAGCATTTCATTAATTTTTTGCTCCACATATGTGTTATTTTCCCCTGTTAAGCATTTAAAGTGCTATTATTTTTATACAGTAATAGGAAATTCATAATTAGCTATTAAAAAAGATGAGGGAGAACATGAAGTCTCTTCTAAGTACATTATGTGATTTCTTTTATTACAGTTTCTCAGATCATACCAAAATTGCAGAGAAGAAGTGTAGGGTACAAATTAACACATGGTATTCTCAAGCCACTTTTATTTTTACTCCGATGTGGCTACAAATGTTTTTCAAACAATTAATTTATTTTTAACAAGTACTAAAAATCTGACAAATCTGATAGAATTTAGTTTTGTATGTCACATGCAAGTTTGTATGTATTTTTGCCACTTGCATATCTATTCCTCAATACTCTTGAGGAATGCTGAGAGGAATGAGATCTGACATTCTTGAAATTATGGGCTCTAAATAAATATTCTTCTAGAGCCAGTGGAAAGACATGGGACACTCACAGACTTGGGTCTGGGGAATCCAGAGCATCCCTCTGGAGTCTCTGAGATTACTCAGAAGGGACCATATGGAGAATAATTTCCAAATTAAGCACTTCAGACAGAGTGGCTCACTCCCATTATGACTCAAATTTTGTGTGAACACATTTTCAGAAGTTTCAATATTATGATTTCCAAATCATAATAGCAGTCGTGTTTCACACAGATTGAATCTCAGCTGTGTTTCTAAAAGCCTCCAGCAATTTATTGTCTTTGGTCTTCCAATCTTCAGGGCTTGAAAGGCCTGAGCTCTAGCACATGTCAGTCCAGGGTTTTAAGGGAAAATAGCAGTTTCTTCTTCTTTAAGCACACTTTTTTCATTGTTAGCTCCCCTCAAATGGATCCTGCCTCCATAACAAGGACTGTATCAAAACAGGTGCTGAAGGACTGTCCTGAAAATCAGAGTTTATTTTTCATAAAATTAGGACTTCTGACTTGTCCAGTGCATGCAAGTCCCCCAGATTTGCACCTAGCTAAATGAGGCAATCCCAATACTTGGAAGAGTCTGTCCTTCACAGTCTGATGCTAGCACTCATTATTGTCTTCAAAATAGAAATGATTTCCTTTTTCCTTTGAGTGTTATTAGAAACTAGGAATTAGCTGGTTTTATACTGTTACTTACAACTGTAAGTACTTTCAAATTAAGAGACATGCTGTACATTTTGAATGAACTAATGTGTAATTTGTAACAAGTGAAATATATCAAATGAAAATGATTTTGCAGTGATCTAAACCCAATTAACCTCTAAGAATGTTATATGAACACAGACTGTGGAAGATTTTAATTATAGATGTAAATGCTGTGCAATTATTGACCAAGTTTGGCAGAGATATTTTATGTTGCCTACTGTTACTACGTACTGTTCGGTTTTAATTTGGAAGCAGAAAAAATTAATGTCAAATCACACTGGTAATGTGAAGAGTCATGGATTGAATACTTGTTGACCACTTGAAATAATAATTCAGGCACTCTTTCCAAAATAAAATTTCCTTTAATAAAAAGGAAATAAACCATAACTATTATACTACAGGTGTGTGTTTGAAACAAAATTAAATGAAAATAAATTAGTAAAGGAACAGATATCAAGTGCCAATTGTTGTTTCTAATTATGAAAATGTTTGCTAGTAATCTCATTAGTCTGCTTAGAAGTCGTCAGTTACATAGAGCTCTGGCAGTCTAAAACTATAGTTTCAGGAAAAATTATGATTTGAAGATAATATTTTTATAGTGGTTGGACAAAGTTCAAAATTGTTCAAACCATTCCTCAATACATAAAGTTAGAGATAAAACAGTGGAATTTCATTCTTGTAAATACATTTGTTACGTCTTTATGCCCATTGGAGGTTCAAATAGATAATACAAATCATCTTCATTAAAAAAAAACCCAGTGTATAAAATTGTATATATAATAAAACAGAATTTAAGAAAAAAACCTATCATGTTTCTTTTTTTTTTTTCAGAAGAAAAACAAATCACTTCTCTGCATCCATTTGCTCTTTAATTTAAACAGTCACAGAAGTACAATAATATTCCCATTTTATAGACAAAAATGGGGAAATGAGAAATTTAAACATTGGAATAAAGGATCTGCTAAGGGATTCACTATAAAGCTATTTTCTTTCTATTAAGAAGCTGTGGACATAGCACGTATTTTGTGCTTTCATGTTATACAAAGCTCTTCTTGGGCTGCACAAGGTAATGCTGCATTTGACACAGAAACAGAATAATTTAAGTTGTAAGGGACCTCTGGAGATCATCTGGTCCAACCTCTCTCTCAAAGCAGAACCAGCTTTGAAGTTAGAGCAAGCTTCAAAGTTAGACCAGGTTGCTCAAGGTCATATTCAGTCAAGTTTTGAATATCTCCAAGGACAGAGATTTCACAACCTCTCAGGGCAACCTATTCCAATACTTGACCACCCTTATTTTGAAAAAAAATATTTTCTTATATCATGTTCTACAGTTAGTTATATAGTCTTCCAGTAGAAAAGTCTCATCCCATGAGATAAAAAAGAAACCCTTCAGACAGTTTCTTCATGTTTTTTGGGCTTTTTGCTCAAAGAAGGGTGATGTTGACTGCAGAAGACACAAGAAAGTATTTGAAAGAACAGAGCTGCTATTAATTTGCTATATACTCCTTTTGGAGGTCAGCTATGCTTAAAAGACATTTTTTTCTAGAGCCTGCGTTGCCATTATCTATGTATTTTTGTGGTTTTAAAAGTTAATTAAACCCAGGAAACAACATTCAGGAGCACTGAATTTGAAAATGTATTCATGAATATGGGGATTGATCTCTTATCCAGCAAAATTTTACCCTTGGAAGAATGGAGTCCTAATGATCACCAAAAAGCCATTTGTCTGCAGGGTAAAAGGTTTGATCAGTGTAAAATCATCGGCAGAAAAGATGAAACAATGGATTTTAAGAACTCCTCTCCGAGAGGGCCAAGCATGATCAATAGGCAAATTGACTACTTGACTTGAACAGGTTTCTGTCAGAGGGAAAACCTGGGCCTGAGGGCTGAACAGAGAGGCCCACAGAGGAACCCAGGACCCCTGAAAGATCTGATCACAAACCAAAGCATTCTGTGGATAATGAAATGGAAGGAAGTTCCTTGGAGGGTTGTGTTTTTCCCTCCTTTGATCTGTATGCTGTGTTTTGTTTATGGGAAAAAAGGTAATTCGATTAAAAAAAAAAAAAAAAAAAGTTTTCCATTTTATTTAGTCCACTTACCTCTAAAGACTAAGAGAAGGTGGAATGTTTCAAGGAACATACTGTTATTACAAGGATTACACATAGATGGAGCCTAGGTTAGTTTGAGTAAGAAACTCCTAGCATTAAATACTAGTATTTAGCAGAATATTCATCATGTCCTGTTATGCCTTCCTATAGTAAATATAAATTAAAGCTAATTAAAATTGTAATCAAATATTTAAACAATGGCATCAAACCCCATTGTGTAGCAAGTCAAAAGCTGTGGAAAGAGGCATGGAAGATTTCTGGCATTCTAGAGTTCCTCCTGAATTGCCTGGAATGAGTCTCAGTATTTTGCAATACTTCTGTAAAGGAGCAAAGCCTTTATTCTCTGCTGTCTCTTCTGTCCAGAATCCCTTTATTTCCATATGCCCATCACTACTCTTTTTAGGATGCTATGTCAGTCTTAGGAGACTTATTATCTATGTAAAATTTTTGGTAACTTGTGGATTTAACCTTGTATCCTGTGATTTTTCTGAAAGGTTTATAAAGAACAAGGTTCTTTGGTGGGGGGGAGATGTATTTTGGGTTCTACTTTTCAGTATCTTCTTGTGTAATTCAAAACATTTTCAGCTGAAGTACTAACTTCTTCCATCCCTGAAACAGTTAAAACTGCTTGCATCATTTTTATTATATAGTCCTCAGAGTGCGAGGTTTAGGACCTTAATTTGAGTTTGACAGATCAGCTTAAATTTTACTTTGAAGGGAAAAAAAAAAAAAAACAACAAACCCCCCCACCCTACCTACCATGAACTGTATGAACATTATAATAAAATAACCTTGAAGAGACAACTTAATTAGTATTTAAGAGATCCTGAATTACAATGAAATTCCTATGGAAATGTGAACAACCACCTGCATATCAAATAAAGTTACAAGATCGTTGCCTTTACAGTAAATATAATTTTGTTCATAAAAACTGCATTTCTTAAGTAATATATCATCAGAAGATATTACATAATTTCAAAGATTTAACCACATAGGAATGCATGCGTGGTGCATTGGCTTATGGGAAGGACTGGGAATAAGCAAGCCCTGAATGTTAGTATGAGCTGAGTTCATGCAGAATGACCTTGGAAAAGTCATTTTCACCTGCTTGTGCTTCAGCCAGCCCAGCTGGAATAGTGCATAAAAAGCAAAAGCCAATTGATGAGCAGACGCTGTTTTTAAGCTGGCCATTAACAACATGCATGAATTTCTGATGTGTGTAATTGCACACTGAAGGCAGAAAGGGTGATTTGTATTGATGCCTCTCCTATTTTTGGTTGTGGAGTTGTTTGTTTGTTTGTTTTTAATACGTTTGGGTTAAATATAAGGAAAAAATATTTTTAATGGAGAGTTGTTACTCAGTGTTCTGTTTCTGCCCCTTTCTTTATCTTCCTAGCAAGGTGCTTTGCTAACTAGGGAGAACCAAAATTCTCTCAATGTCATATTCAGCCCAAAAGACATCCTGACATTAGCACAAGCAGGATGATTCACACTACAGATGAAGCCTTGCTGCCCAAGGGACTCACTGTTTTCTCTTTTTCCTGAGATACCTCTGCAACAAGAGTTCAATGAACTCTGAAGTCAAAGTTGGAGATAAGCAAACACTCAAGAAAAAGAAAAATCTTCCAAAACAGAGCAGCTGCTGGAGACACAAACCCAAACACATTCTCCCCTCAGGTTCTGCAGGACAGCCGAGGGTCTGCCTGTCTCTCATGTGCTCACTTACTGCAGTGACCCAGGGAAGCAAGTCCTAATCTGCATGAATGAAAACTGGGAAAAATATAAAGAAAAAAAAAAAAGTAGGTGTTTTTTAACATTTTGGTGAAATTTACACTATTATTAAAAAATAATTTACCCTCCTTTCCTAAAAAAATTAAAAATATTGAAAAGTGAAAGATAAGAGGCAGCATCAAGAGAGGAGGAAAGTAAGAAACATGATGGAGATCCTGACCTGGAGTTACAGAGCTGCTAAAAAGGACTTTCTAGATTGGTGGCAAGTGGTTTGGGGCGAGACATTTTGGAACAAAAGCAAGGAGAATTTAGCAGGTTTATTCCAGGATAGATTGGATTTTGGTAAGGGTGAAATATGTCAGTGAACTTCTGGGGATAGAAAAAAGAAAAAGTGAGAAAAGGTAATGAGGCATACGGCTTTCCTGTCAGTCTGGGAAATGATCTTTCAATATGTGAAAAAGTAAATTTGATCCCAATGAATGTGTGCTATAGATTATTAGGGAAAGATAATAAGACAGTCAAATAGATGTGGTAGAAAATGTCGTTCCCCCCACCCCCAAAATAATCTTCAAATTTCATATTAAAAGCATAATGAATGCACAATTGAATCAGTCAAAAAATAAAGTAAATTAAAGAATGATAAATTTATCATGGAGGAAGGAAGGCAGTGATTGTCAGACAGGAAAAGAAACACACTGAGTTCAAACCTACCATGACTAATTTGGCTATGGTAAAATACATTATTAATATGAATTTTAAAGAACTAAAACTTCATATGTTTTTTTGATAACAAATAGCAACAACAAAAATTCAGGTAATTTTAAATAATACATGTCAAAAAAGGAAGGGATCAAAATAGTGGTATCTACCAATACCTATGATAGCAGTATTTTTCAAGTTTCCAGTTCCATATCTTTGGGCTAAGGTACAAAACAATTTTGCTCCCCATGAAAATTTTTGCAATTATCTCATAGGAGCAGCTGGCAGTGCTGCTGTGATGTAACAAAACCTAAAGTTACCTGCAATCGACACGAATCATTAAGTAGCTAGAACAGCTTTGTGACCTGCCCCAATAATTCACAGAATGAATAGGTGATGGTGATGAAGATGGTGATGATTCAGACCAGACTTTCTTTCTCTGTCTCACACTGAGGTCCAATATTGCTTTCAATTGCAGTGGGTTGCATTAACAAAATTCTGTTCAGTGTAAAATGACAGCTACACTGCAGCACTAGGCTCTCTCCAGAGCTTTCTGAATCTGCTAAAATGTCTTCTAGATGTGCTACAGGGCACAGTGCAAAGTGCTGTAACAAAGCACTTAATCAAATGCTTAACTTTAAGCATATGTGCAATATCATCCTCATTCAGCAAAGCAGTAACTAGGTGATTAATGTTAAATAAATGGGACAAAGTAAAACCATGTGCTTAAAATCTAAGCTTAAATGCTTTCTTGAGAGTAGAAGGTATAGCTCATTTCCTTAAAAGAACCATATTCCAAATTCTTGGCTGAGCAGTGCTTGCTGCAGATTGAACAATGTCACACATGGACCTCTGACAACATCACATGAGTAGGAAGTATTATTTTTCAGCAGAATAAGAAAATGTCCTGTTTCTATATACTTAGATGACAAATAAACTCGTGGATGGGTATTCTTTGTTGCTCCCAGCCTAACATTGTGGGAGACTCCTTATCTATTAAATTTGGACATAGAGAATGACTTCAGGAAAACAGTTTCTCTCAATAATGAAAAATTGTGCTTAAATTCACTGATTAGGGAGAGATGGTATAACAAAGAGACTCTTTCATGGGGCCTAAACCTGCTCATGACTGGTAACCACTGGTAACAATACCATTTCTATAAAAAACCTTTAAATCTTTTGGTCTAATTAATGACAGTTCTCAAGGTTTTTAGAGCAAAGTATTGTTATAGGATAAAAACTATAAGCCTTAAATGTCATTTGGACATCTACTTCCAGTAATGATTTTTCTTTTCCCTTACATTTCCACTCCTAAATTCATAGTAATTTTTCATAAGTTGTTAAGAATTTTTCTAACTAGGTTTAATTTACTCTATTAAATGATTCTTGCTGGCCAGCCTTCGCGTACGAAGATCCGGGGGAGGCCTCTTTCCTTTCAGACCTTCAGCCTGCGCACTGGATTTTTTAGGTGAGACACAGGGCGCGCAGATCTGAGCCCACCCTTTAATCCCGAGGTTCAATCTGCTGGGCCAAAGCGATTCTGGACAGTGGCAGCTGAGGTCCTCCTCAGGACGTAGGCAGATTGCCCCCTTGCAGGGCTAACGAGCTCTGCCTGCCCGGGGAGCAGCCTGGCCGGGATCGAACCCGAGCCTCGGCAATTACTGTGCCGTGTGCTTAACCACTACACCACCGGGGGCTCCCATATTAAATGATTAATATTTTAGAAAATAACATAGTATGGCTAATTTTTGTCTGTTCCTTAAACTAAATTGTATTAAGTACAAAGCTCGGTTCTCTGAACTGCAACCACATTTTTCATAAATTAATATGTACTGGGATATGCATAAATAAGGAGGCTGAGGGAACTGTAACACATCTCTGCCACCACAATCTCAAGATATTTCAAATGTGCATCTACTTCTCTTAAAGGCACTCTGCACAGTAGTTAAAAAGACAGGCTAGTAAAAACCTTGAGTCCTTACAACTTTGAGTGCTACTAGGTCCACTCAATTATCCTTTAATCTGAAATCTACAGCACTACTTCGGCACCTCCATTGTATTTTGTGACTCCAGCCCCCTTTTGTGCTGAGGCTTAATTGCACTCCCAATACTGTGATTGCTCTCACATCTGTATTGTTATGCAAAATAAAGGAGACAAAGTACCACTGGCATTTTAAAAGAAACAAATTAATAACAAGAGATTATGAAGTTCTTATAATTTTTCTCTTTCACTATGTAGTGATCGAGCATTTCAGAATGGGTTTTATTATTGGAAATTCTCTTTGAAGTCTTATTTATTTATTTTTCAGTCTGCTACAGTCCAAAACCAGTTCATTTTAAATTATGGATGTGCTGTAAAATTAATACCAGAGGTGTTTTATGTATATGACTGATACAGGTGCATACATGTGTGTTCAAATTCCAATAGGCAACATCAGTGTCCTAGAATTCTCACCTAGAATCTGAATAGTCTGAATAATAAACCTTATTTTCCTAGTGCAAGAAACAGGAGTTCATAAAAAACCTTTTTTTTATTCCATTCTTCCTTAATAAAACACAACCATGCTACAAAGAACTGCAGAATTCTGGAACATATTGTGATTTAGGATAATATACCTATACTGTCTGCAGCATTAAACTTTCATTCCCACTGGACAGAAAATTGTTTTTTCAGAGATTACAGATCCTGAGAAGTAACAGTTTTATTTTTATCCCAGAAAAGAAGATACTGGTATTTTCTTTAAGACTGGAAAATCTTCACATTATTCCTTAACATGTTGAATGACCCCATTGTAGTTGTACTCAAAAAAAAAAAAAAATTCTTTAGCCAGCGAAGAATGGAACAATATCAGATTGAAACATTGTCCATTCAGAATTTCCCTTTATTTTAGGGGTGGGAAAGATTCATTGTCCAAATGCTACATAATAGTCTAAAGGACATGCTTCAGGGAACACAGTGGGTTGGGAGACGTGTATGCAGCTCTCTGGTCACTGGTGTATACCTAAGTAGTTCAGATCTATAGTTTGCTTCAGGCCTGCCTTACAAACAAATGGGAGGCTGGGAATTACAGCACATCCGGTACCTTTTGGAACTTCCAAAGAAACACTTTTCCCATGTTTTAAGTAACAATGGCAGATAAAGACTGTCAACTTAATGTCATGGCAGATTGGAGGTGTCTATTGTTCTGCTTTCAGACAGGCATGGCTCGTCCAGCTGTGGAGCTGCTTAATCTCTGTATGATACAGCTTTGGTTTTCTCTGTGATATAAACACATTATCATGTACAGACCTTGGCATCTGTCAGCTGTAGCAGGAGCATCTCAGAGGTGCCATTATGTTTAATTCAGACATTTCTTGAAGCTAGAGAAGTGTGAAGTGACCAAGTTTTTTAGCCTTATGCTCTTAGTAATTTTCAAAAATTGTTTTACAAATACTTGTGAAGACCATGGTTTCTGTGCTAAGTACATTCTGGACAAGATTAAAGTAACAGTTAAGAAATAATAATATTTAAATTTATTTTATTTTAAAAATTTAAAAATGCTTATAAGTGTGATCAAAGAAACAAAAAATTCTGAGCTAAAAAGACCAACTTGATTCTTAGATCACTGGGATGATATGAAAATTAACTCATGCATGTAGGAGAAGCTACTGCAAATACTAAGATTCAAATAAAAAAAAGTGGGGAGTATCAGCTGTGCTTCATGGCTGTTTCAGCAAGTGCCGATGAATTTGTCTAAAAAAAAATTAGTTTAGTTTTAAATTACGTTATGAAAGGTCATTGAGTAATTTTATTTTTACATTGGCCCACAGGCTCAGACAGTGAACTAGTTAAAAAGAAAAGTACTTCTAAAAGAAAGTATTCTTGTGAAACCCTGTAACTGAAATGGACAAGATTTGCACTATTCTAATTGCAATCATTGCACTGCAGGTTGCTGATTATTTTAGACTGATTTGTATGAAACATAGAGAAATTCTGAATATATTGAGAGCCATGATTGATATAATAAATTGATTGATATAATAAAAGGCTACATCTGCTTTCATGAAGGAAATAGTATCCAATTAGCTTCTGAAGCAACTCAACATATTGCAAAAATATGCAAAATGATATTAGAAAAATTCTCATAAACTAGCAAATAATTGTACCAACTTATTTGAAATATTATCGTTGAAATGGACCTTTTATTTTCTTGACAGCCTTCATAGACATCTGTGAATGTCAGCTTTGCAAGTGTTTCGCTCAGTGCTTGGAAAACACCAAGAAAAAAGTGAGAGCTTGAGAGACTCAATTTTTTCCTATTAGTTTTTCAAATACAGATTTTTTTTTAATTTTTTTTTCCTACTTCTTTAGGCCCAACTATCTTTTCCTCAGTTTCAAAACCCCCAGATGCTGCCCTTCTCTTTGGGTTTTGAAATTCTTCTTCCTTCATTCTTTCATTGCTGGAGTTGTGCTGAATCTGACAGGGCAGGGTTCAGTACTTCCTGACGTAGATGTGTCACCTGCATCCTGAATATATGAAAATGCATCAACATAATCATCTCCCCAGCACAACCAAACATTTCTGCAGGATGTGATTGGACTATGAAGCTTTAGTCTTCCAATTAATTGAAATCTACAAAAATCTGTAAAACCTTCATTTTATTCAGATACAGTCTATGACTTAGAAATCAATTCTCTTACTCTTTACAAAATCAGCTGTGTTGGATTTCGATCATACCTTGGAGTTGGGCTGGAGGAAGATTCTGGACTTCTACTCCCTCGTTGTGAGACTCCACCTTGAGTACTGCATCCAGCTCTGTGGTCATCAGCACAGGAAGAACATGGAGCTCTTAGAGCAGGTCCAGAAGAAGCCACCAAGAACAAAAGAGGGAATGGAGCACCTCTCCCAAGAGAAAAGGCTGAGAGCATGGGATTATTCAGCCTGGGGAAGAGAAGACTTTAGGACAACCTAATTGTGACCGGCCAGGACCTGAAGGGAGTGTGCAAGAGACCTGGAGAGGGACTTTTTACAAGGGCCAGAAGTGACAGGACAAGGGGGAATAGGTTTAAACTGAGAGAAGGTTTAGGTTAGATATTAGAAAGAAATTCTTTACTGCTAGGCTGATGAGGTGTTGGCACAGGTTGCCCAGACATGTTGTGAGTGCCCCATCCCTGGAAGTGTTCAAGGCCAGGCTGGATGAGACTTTGAGGAAACCAGTCTAGTGGAAGGTGTCCCTGCCTAGGGAGCTGGAACTAAGTGATCCTTAGGGTCTTTTCCAACCCAAACCATTCTATGATTCTATAAAGTGGCTAAAACCAAACTTAATCCTCAGTCCAGTTTTAATCATCACTGTCACATAATGTAGAGAGGTCACTAAACTGCAAAGGGGACTAAAACTTATGCAGGATGGATTTGAACTTCACTGAATGTTTGGTATAAAAATTCAATATTAAAATACCCACAGGCTTCTCATCTTTGTCAAAATAATTCAAGATAACTGTGGCCTTACACCCTACGTAACTGGACACAAAGATCAAGTGTTTTGTTTCTACAGATATGTATCTTTCCTTAATAAGGGATAAGATAATTTATGTACAGTTGTTTTTTACCCAAGTGAACAGGAGAGAAAGGAATTCTAATCTCAGTCCTTAAATAGGTGACACCATATATTTTTCATTAGTCACCTGGTATTCCTTGTAAATACTCTGCCAACCATTACATCTGCTCTTCAAGTTTTCACTAAATGCCAAAACTCTTTATTCCAGTACACATGACTAAGCCAGAAAGGTTTCTCCTGATTAAAGAGGAAACCTTCAGTGAGAACAACATACCTGGTAGCCTTCCAATATGGGAAAAAGAATATCAGGCGTTCATCCCAGCAGGGTTGATATGATTTTTCTAACCTCTTCATAAAGTAAAGACCCTTCAAATGTTATAGTATTTCTTGGATTTCCCAAAGATGGCCATAGGCAGCATATTTAGAAGCAGACTCTTACCAAAATACAGGCTTTGTATGGAACATCCTTAGCAGATATCTGTGTTAGGAAGCGACTGTTCCTGTGGCAGTGCACAAGGAGCACCTTATCGGCTTTTGCCATAGTGCAGAGATCACCCACAGCTCTGCCTCTCAAATGCATCAAGAATTTTGTCCTTCTCCTTCGTGCTGAAGCAGCTTCCCTAAAGGAAGGTCAGCTCTGGTCTTGCCCCCTTCCTTGGCTGACTTGGAGACCACATGAAAAGAGCTACGCTGGAGCTGAGCAGACATGGGGAGATGGCAAATGCCCTTTTAGGAGGTAACACTTCTCTCTCAGCTGTGCTCTCCTCCCTGGGCCTGGCAGGGATCCTGTGCCAGTGCGGGTACAGATGATCTTACTGCCTGCAAGACCCCCTGTGCCAAACACAATTTCTCATTTTGGAGGGAGCAAGGAGCATTTTGTTGATTTCAGTTGAGAAAACAACAAAAAAGAAAACTTTAGGAATAGCATGAATCTTTTGATAGCATTGAAACTAGCAGTTATTTCCCCTGGATTGATTCAATTGGATCATTAAATTTCTTTTGTTGGGTTTAATAGAGAATGATTGAAAAATCAATGTATACATGCTTGAGATCATGGAAATGATGATATGTCAAAATGTCAGAGGGGCTGAAGGGGTAATGATAGAGTGTGGAAGAAAAGTCTCCCTTTGACTGCTGTACTTGGAAACTGAAAGGCTTAAAGTTTCTCGCTAAACACTGTCTTTTACTTTTTGAAGCATTTGACATTCATTGTGCCTCAATACACTTTTTTTTTAAAAGAAACCATTCCCCAAAGAAATCACAGGAATTATTCTTCCATACCCAAATGAAAGTGACAATAAATTGGTAACTCTTTCAAGTGTATTTCAGCTACATGTGAAGTCACATATGATAGTCAGATAATAAATTCAGTGATGAGAAAAAGAAGTAATTGTGGAGTTTACATAGTGGTTGCTGTCAGTGGCAGATATTTCTAAAATTTTAAGATAAGTGAGTGTATTTTCTACAGTAGATTTATAAAAAGATATGTGAATGTCAAAGCTTTAACAAAGTTATCAGAATATGACTCCATTTTAACCCAAAAAGTGAGTTCCAGTTATTCTTGAAGCCTGAAGAAATACCTACAAAAAATAAGTATAATGACCTCATTATGTTTTGGACATTTGCACAATACTTCAGATCACCTGTCTTTAGGTTCTGGCTGATTCTATTTCTTTTGCAATGTATTTCAAAAAGATACTTAAAAATACTACCAAAACATTTTCAGAAACTGTGTTTCTAATTTGCCTGAGCTTAGAGAATTTTTTGATAACTTTTGACACCTCTTTTGTGACATCAGCATGGTTTTTACTTCAAGGTGTTTGTTCCAGCCATTGCAGTTATGGTTCAGCCATCCTATGAAGGAGCTTCAGGTGTCCTCTTTAGGCAGTTTAAATTTCCTTTGCTATGTGCAAAGGTGACAGCAGTGAGTGAAGATCTGTCCATTAAAAATTTTTTCTCTGAAATCCGTGAGATGAGACCCCACTGTTAACTTTAGCGACTGTATTTAAACAAACCAAAAAACCCAAAGAGGCAAAAACCCAAAGAAAACAACACCACCCACAACCCTATGCAAATGTCATTGAAGTGGCAAAATTTAGATACCCAACAACATTCTGTTGATTTATAGATTGCCAATTGTTTCCTACAGTCTATTGTCCAAATCATGGTTTGGAAGATGATTTTATTTCTACACTTATAGAAAAGAAGTACAGAGATAATGGGATTGGCCCTTTTGTATTGGTCTAGGCACCTGCCCTTATAAAACTTTGTAAAATGAGTGTTCTTTAATGACTTCTCTCTTCATGACTGTGCAACTCCTATCTACAGTTACAAAATACATTTATTCCAACTTTAAAAATAGAAAAAATCATCTTGTGTTACTTCTTATGGTTTATATTATAATAACATTTAGGAGTCTCAGTACTGACCTCAGACTCCACTACGATGTGAGGTAATGGAAGAATAAAAAAATAGATTTTGCTTACAAGAGACAAGGGGTTGATAACAGACAGAAGGGGGAAAGGAAATCTAATTTTCATCATAGTTATGGGCTGTGTTTCCTGCAAGACAGAAACTGAATTTTAGTCAAACATTTTGTAGCCATGTGACTTTTTTTTCCACTGAATATGATATTGACTAGAAAACAGAATTTCTGTGTTGAATAGTTTATTTCTGTCAAATAAAATATTCATGAGGGTAAGAAATAACAAAAGGGTTTGGTTTTCCATTTATAAGGAGAGCTTTTCAACCTTGTTTTGTACTGTAATTTCTTTGTTTAAAAATAGATACCTCTGAAAATACTCTGAAAAATTGAAAGGAAAATAATAATTTTGTTTTAGATTTATAGAATAATTTCAACTAACAAGTGTTCTTTCGTTTCTCCCTTTTTCTGAAAAACTTTTTGACTCCCAAACCCCACCCTTCTCTTGCTTCTGCATATGAACAGAGTTTTAAAGAAGCTTTTACCATCCTTATATAATATGGAAATGGTACCTTTGCCTGCACAGCTCCAGTTGATCTAACCACGAGCCACAGCATGGCAAAACCATGATCTTTTTACTTTTTTTGTTTTCATAAGTGTTTATATTACTGGCCAACAGGATAAAGAAGTTAACTAACAGCCAGTTAATTGAATAATAGTTTGTACCTTAAGGGCTAGCGGGGTGATTGGCCAGAGTGAGAAGACAATGCAGCTGCATGCCTAGGGCTGCATTCCATAGTGAAAATACCACAAAGCCTCTTTGCTGCCCAGACCTGCCTGACATGGAGCTAAGGACGAAACTGAAAACCAAAAAGAATAGATTTTGTCTGATGGAACAGAAACAGAACCACTGGAATCATTCAAAAAATATTAACAAAATGACAGGTGATGCATTATAGTGGAATTATCTATTGGTATTACAAGCAGATGCACAATTGTTGAAGATGTGCGTTTGTGACTGGTTTACAATGAAGGCATGTTTAATCAGTGTTTTCTCAAGACTTTTGATTATTTGCTTTGGTTTTTTTCTGCACCAGATGTGAATGTAATAATAATTATTCCTTATTTTAGACTCCTAGACTGATGAACTTCTACTAGAGTGATTTTATCAGGTGCCTATCCACCATTAATTTCTGATGGTTTCTTGGAGCTGCTTTTTCCCCCCAGATACATGACATTACCCTGACCTGCTGCTCTGATGGTCAAGGGTACTCATGCATCTTCACTGTAGCTTAAGAAGGTTTTCTGTAGCACCGAAGTCATATTAGTCTCTTGGATCATCGTTGTCTGATCTTAAATACTTACATGGAAAATATCTACAGTTCTGTAAGCTTCTTTTTCAAAGGCAGATAACTCACAAATTATTAATACATGATTCTGGGTTTTTTTATGTCCTTGGCAATGTTATAATCTATTTCAATAAGAAAAAGATCAGAAATTGAGGACTTATGCTTTCTACCTGGTCATTTAAGTATAAATTAAAATTTGATGGTAATTTCATTGAAATACTGATTATAACTTGCTTTAAATAAAGCAGTTTAGACTGCCTGAAAAGTGTAATAAAATGTAATCCAAATAAAAAGAAAGAACAATGAAACTTTTTGAAACTAGGTATGATCAAAGGGTAAAACTCTGTTTGGTTCCTCTTGACCTCAGTGAATCTTTTTTATTTACAAGTAAAGATCTTTGTGGTACCCGTGCTGTTGTCAGTTATGGGAGAGCTAAACTTTGCCATTTCAGTATAAATCATGAATAAGAAAAAGCATAAAACATTAACTGGCTTGTTTAAAGAGACTTTTTCATCTCTGCTTCAAGTAATGAAAGAGTCTTGCTAATTTGGTGATTTCTTCACTTAGAAATTGCTCAAAACATTCTTAAAAGGTCCTTTGGGCTGCAGTCCAAAAAAACCCTTTAATAACACCTTCTATTTATTCTTTTTTAGTAATCAATCAGACCTCTGAGTTGTCATCATGTCTAAACATTTGCAACTTATCTCACATTTTGCACTCAGCAGTAAGTCTTCACAAAAGACTCAAGAGCTCCAATCTTGGACAAGCTTAATTGAAAGCTACAGTCCTGATTTGATTACAGTTGGTGACAAAATTGGAAAAAGAAAAAGAAAAAGATTAGCTTTTAACATGCACGAAGTTACCCAGGAGTTCTAATTCAAATAATTGAATGCTAGCATGGTTCATTTACCAGTGGTTGCAATTGCACCAGATATCTTAAAAACCTTTTTAAAAATACCTTTTTTTGAGCTTAAAAGCAGGAATGTCTAATGTGAATTGTTTGACCATAAGCTTCCTTTTAGGCAACAAGCTATACAAGCTGTAAGTTGCCCAAAAAAACAGAGTTCGTAGCTACCCACACATAATTCATCCTGCTGTATGCAGCCCTAAGGTGACAATTATTTTTGAATTCCATAAGAAATAGAGGCCTGATATTATGGCTAACACTGAAGAGCTGCTGTTTTCCTTCTTACAGCCTGGAGAAGACTATATGGCTGATAAAAATATGCCATATTTAATCTTATTTCCTATTCCCAGACTATATTTTCAGCAATATTTTGCATTTTACAATCTGATACAACACTAGATTTTTCCATAACAAAAAAATCCCACTTACTTTATCAGGGAGTTAAAATGATCGCATGGGTTATACTTCCCTTTTTCCCCTTAATACTTCCCTTCTCTGACAATGCTTATTTTTTTAACAGTATTGCTGTACTGAGGTGTGGGGTTGGGGATAGAAGTAATGGTTTTATCTAAAGGTCAATATATTTTCTAGGAGGAAAATTAATTCAAAGGAAACTTTGTAATACTTTTGAAAATTCAGTAGAAAGACCTTACCAAATAAATTGAATGTCTAGTTTATTTTGGAAGATACAGTGATATACTGTGTTTTAAAAACATCATTTTCATAGTTATGTGGATAAAACCCAATTTTAACAGCACGTTATTGTTTCATAATATTGTCAGCAAAAAGATGCTTAACTATAAGAGAAGTTTAAAGGCTGATCTATATCAAAAAGTACAACTTCAGTACTCCCTTTTAAACATAATTATAAAATTACAAGTGAATATTTTGTCGTGATCAAATATTCTGCTGCCTGAAATGTTCTCACATTTTCTCACATGGAGAGTCCCTCATATATCTATTATTCACAAGCCAGTTTGGACTTTTAATGGTCTGAGCAGCAGTCTAAAACAGACACATGCCCTGTATCTTGTACCTTCCTAGTCAATCCTGAATATTTGGCAGATCTAAGCAAACATACAGCGCTCCACTTTTCTTTTGAAATTCCATTATGGCAGTGCTGCATACCTTGACATAACATGACTCCTGAAAAAAGCACTGAAAGAGCATGAACTTTCATGCACTCTCACAACTAGAAGCAAAGAGAAAAGCAAAGTCCTCAAACAACTAGATAGTTTCACTTCTAATGTCAATAAAGTTTTCGGCTTTCTATAAGGTATTATATGAAGTTAATCCAGTCCTAAGTTCCTTAAAAGATAAAATAGAAAAGATAAGGAAGGTTAAACAGATAATTACTTCCTGAATTTTTGTGTCAAGGTCCTTGAAAACTTTGCAGAAGTGTCTCATGATGAAAAAGCAGCTGCAGAAACCTTTAAATTCATTACTGCTAACACAAGCCATTTATTAATGGGTAAATAGTATAGCTGTATAGATTATTATAGAGTTTCTTAAACCTATAAGGAACCACATCCTCTCTTAGAATAAATTTTCACAGCACTGCAGGTTTGATGCCCACTCACCAGAAACAGCTTGAAAAATAAACAATTAAAAGAAAAAAAAGTGTCAGCGGTTTATGCTGTCACAGTTCAGAAAAATCTGAGCCAGCACTGTGACTTCAGAAAATTTTGCAGAGTCTAACTTATGACTTTTATAAATGAAGCTTTAAATTTCTGTTCTCTTAGGACTGACTAAAATTGAGTTGAATTTCTTGAATGCTCATGCAAGCTTATTTTTAATCCATGCATAGAAATAATAATATCAAACTCCTTCTATAATCACAGAAGGTCTATATTTGTGCCTGTTTGCATGCTTATGCACAGATAAATTGTGATGGGAACTTTATGTCTCCAAGAGCCATAAGATATGAGTATGTAATACCTTAGGAGTACGATGGAAATTTGAATCTTCCCCAGTATACAATACTACTAGCTCAGGTCAGCTATGAATGGCTACTTCCTCCCCAGTCCCAGATAATACAAAATCAGAAGCCAATTGTGCCACAGACAAATATGTCCCATGGGGAAAGCAAGTAATGTAATATTTGGCACCTCTTGTTTTTTGTTTTATTTTTTAAAATTCTTTGGAGAAGATTGTATTCTGATACTTTAAAGACACTTGCCAATCCAGTTGCCACTAACAAGGGATAACAGGTAAAGCAATTAATCAGTCATTGGCAGTTTCTATTAATCCAGAGAACTAAAGAATTTATAAAAATTCTATCAAGCCAACTATAAATAAAGAATTCCATTTAGGAAGTTGCAATCTCTTCGAGGAAATGCTGTCTTAGAACATATGCCTGCTGGTTATCCAGTGCATTTTGTGTGTGCATGGGTATCCAGTCCATTAGCAGTTAGAAAAGGCTCACCCAGAACCTGCTGACTCGGTTCATCTGCCAGTGAGGAGTTTTGTCTGGAAGCATTTCAAGTAGAAACAGACACAGAGATGCACAGGCTGTTTGCACCCTGGGCTCACTCTGGGTTTGTGGGGTCACAACCACCCTGAGTTTCTGTTTCCCCCCACATCATCTGCCTGAGTGTATCAATGCCCCCATTTAGGCCCTGAAAGGAGTCCCAGGAAGTTTCATGTTTCAGTTTGGGGGTGACTGGTACTTCACTGGGTAGACGTGTCCAAAAGGGATGAGCTGAGCAGCACCCTGACTGTATGCACCAGCCAGCATTGTGCATTGTGTTTGAAGGCAATTTGAGATAACCCTGTGTAGTGAGTGGGCTTTACATACTGCTGAATTTCAGCTGACTTCCTGCGGTATCACACATTATATTCGCATTAAAACCAAATGAGCTCATCATGATTAACGTTGCTACAATAGATACTGAAGGAATTAAAAACGATTATCCACTCATGGTAAAGGGTTGCTGATAATTAGGGCTATTACAAAAAAAGGGTACATTTTAAGCAATCACCACAGTTAATTCATTCAGCATTATATTATGCAGTGCTGATAACAATGTGTTCTCTTGGCACTCCTGTGGTTCCCACATGTGTGTCCATCCATAACCCTTTGTACTGTACCTTGACTGGTTGAGCATCGAGTCACAAACACTTCAATAATGTGCTACCTGTTGTGAGCATTTATTATGCTTTTTTAAAGTTATTTCCTAGCCGTTAGCAAAACATAGCTATAGAAACCATTTTCAGTGCTTGGATCATGATGCAAAGATAACTTTAATAAGTACTTTTTTAAACAAAAGGAGAATATGTTCTGAATATGTACGAGCACTCCTGTGTACAAAATAGGCCTGTAAGCTTAAAAAACAGAAGTTCAAACAAACAAATCACTGCTTAGGAGCATTTTCATCGCATTTCTGGATTATTTTAGCAAACAGCAAATTATATCTTTGATAGAAACCGTCCCATAATAACCCACGAGTAGAATACAGAAAACAGAGCTTTTAGTGTGTCAGACAGTCTGTTGCTATCAACCTTCCAGTGATCTGCTGCTATTTATTGTTGGTAACACTCATTTCATGTTATCTAATCTTTCCTAAAAATAAGTGTGCAACAAAACCCCATCAACACTTAAAAAAATTATATACTTTTATTTTGTACAGTATTTAAAGATATGTGCTACTTAATCTCAAATTCTCCCAAGGAAGATTAAGACTATTATTTTGTTAAAATTTAGGCATATGCTTAATCAATTTCCTGAATCAGGGCTTTAGGAGTTAAACAAAAATTATAATACATTTCTTTTCCTGAGGACTGCAGGGTTTGCCCTTTAGGTAAGACTTCTTTTTTATTTAGTGGAAGTATAAATCACTTTTATAAATGTCCTTTCACTTGCACAACTGTCATATATTTCTCTCTTCTTTTGTATTTTTGACAGTTTTAACTTGCACAAAGCATCTAGAAATCATGTTTTCAACAAATGTATTCACCTGTGGATGATAAAATGAAAGAGGTGGAGGCTAATAGTACTGAATTATAGAGTGGCAATTCAAAGCTATGAAAAGAAAGTCTTGAGGTCTGCTGAGTGCCATACCCATTAAAATGTCTGTTTTCAATAACTGATAAGAAGTGGAATGTCAGCACTCTGCTTGCTCTTGTCCTCAGCGATGCTGACAAACATACACCAGTTTGGTATTAGGTGTAGAACACTATTTTTGCAGGCTAGTTTATATACTGGGAATGCTGGTTCCCTGTGAAAGAACTTAGCATTTTTGGTTCCAACATCACGTTAACAAGTCCCCATTTTTTTTCATCAATAAACATTTTATTCCTGACAATATTTATAATTTTAAATAATGTAGCTCTTTTCTCTAAGTGAAAGAAAATATAGTTTAATTATAATTCTTAAAATAGGTTTTCTATTATTGTGTGATAGTAAAATCACTTAATAATACCAGCTGAATCAATGATGTGAAGTCGATCCTTTGGTGATGCAGTTTAAGGTTTCTCACTTGGATACATTTATCTATGCAGTCTGCATGCTATTTATTCAGAGTCAAAATATGACACTTTTCATCTATGGACTTTAGATTTCAGTTAAATTCTCAGTTTGAAAAAAACTGAAATATGGATTTGTATCTAGTTTGTGGGATTTAGTCAAAGACTGAAGCCAGGAACAAAAGGCATCTTAGAATAGAAAGGACAGATTTTAAGTTGCACTATTTGTGCAGCAGAAAGGGCTGTCCATTTTCTGGCCTTGTGTATATACCAATGTAAAACAACTGCAGAATCCTAAAGAACTCCAGCATTCCCACACTGCTAGCTCAGAAAGCTTTCTGAAGGCATCACAAGGGAGCAGGCTGTCTCTTGTTTTGTACTGTCAGTGCTACTATACACATCACCTCAGTGTCTATTTGCATCTTTCTTCAGTCTTAATGTCTTATCCCGCATTTGCAGAAATCAATGGAGTCAATGGCTGAAAGGGGATGTCATTTTTCGAGCCCCAGATCTTGTCAGGATGCAGTGTGGAGGCTGGGAAAGAGTGAAATTTGTTTGTTTGACAGGATTTTTTTTTTTTTCCAGTTTGTTAAAATAATCTGTGAGGAAGAGGAGAGATCAGCCAGTGCTTTAGGTTGAGCTGCTGATATGCTGCATTCTGCTTAGGACCCCCATGCCCTACTTAAATAAGGTAAAGGTGCTTTAGAACTATTGAACCTGGGTCAGAGAAAGATAAAGCAATCTGCTCCATGAGAATGTGTTGTGTAGTTTGCAGTAAATACATTTCCAGACTTCTTAATTAAATAGGAACAACACTCTTATAGCAAAATTTAAAAGCAAGCTATTTATGAATATGTACTTACAGCAAACCTAATTTGAGGAAATACTACAATTTCCTTATTAATGATGCTTTGTCATTGTGTGCTTAAATGCTCAGATCTTTATTTTTCTTTTAGTTCATTGTTTCCAAGCTGAATTCATTCCAGCTTTGCAGATTTCAAGTGAAGACATTTTTGAGGCATTTGAGTGCAAATTAAGTGTCTGCAAAATGACAGCAAATGAGAGCACTGCTTCATCCTGCTTCAATAAATTTATAAATGAGTGAATACACATTTTGCCAACATTTACATATACATACTCATGCAAGCACACACAATCGCCTTCAATGTAAGAATATGTATGAGCAATTTCAACAGAAAGAATAGTTTTTTTCTGGAAAATAATAAATTGTTGAAATGAAAGGCTCTGAACAAAAACATTTCACAGCCAAATAGAGAGGCCCTCTGTGTTGACCACTTATTCAGCACCAATCATTTGTGCAAGTCAAATTTCTGACTGGACTGTGGATTTACAGCAACAGATATTGAAATAATGCCACCCACTATTACAGAGCTGTACCATCCAGTAGAGTTTGTAAAGAAGCTCTTTCCTCTCAGAAATCTTTGAAAAAACATCTCTTTAGAAACAAATCCATTTGCATCAAATGTTTTCTTCTTCATAAATAAAGATATTTGCATGAGAAAAAGGTCTTTGATTTTGAAGAGTCCAGATATTTCCATAGTTTATTTCTTTACTTGAAATCATGATTCCTGCTTTGTGACATCATTGTTGATTACAGTGAAAATGGCTATTATTGAGGAAACAGAGGCATTAACTGCAGTCCTGCTGATCCTGGGAGCAGGGGGGTAGGAGATGGAACTTTCAGTGGGTGCACTTTTTCACTTGCTAGCATTTCTGCATGGTTTGCTGCTTTGACAGCGTCTTCCAACACACTGTGTTCAACCTCCTGAGAAAGTTTTCATATCTGTAGGTGGGAAGTGAGCAGGAATTTATGTGTAAAGAAAACCATGTATATGCAACTGTCTCTCCATTGTTTATTAAAATAAATAAATAAATAGACACAATTTGCTCACTTTTCATCTAGGCAAAATGAGAGAGAAAGAGACAGAAAATGAGGACACAGATCGGATATTGAACATAATGATGAATTTTGCTATGAGTCCAGATGTCACCCAAGATTTTATGGCAGATTCTCTAGAGTTAACCAACACTTTTATGGCAATCGAGTACAGCAATACTAATACCTGATTAGTATTTTGATTTTAAATCTCTCCTTAACTTAGAGTTTTTGACCCTCAGAAATGTTTCTGCAACATTTTGTAAAGATGTCCTTGCCATGAATTGTCCACTTAATGACATGACAATGGGTGACAGAAAGTGAAAGCCTTTCCTTATAAACCAGCATTTTTCCTGTTTGGAAACACGTATATTCAACATGTTCATATTATTCAAAACATGGGACTATAGCTAATAGCAAAAGGCTACCTTATCCTGTAGATTTTAGCCTATTTTGTGGGTTACTAAACCCACAAAGGCACATATTGTACATTTTTGTATATAGTTAACTTCTATTAACAGAGTGGTCAATAGGTTCTATTAACACTCCTTCTATTAACACAGTGGGCAGTAGTCCCAGAGAAGTTCCAGATTATCCCACACAGTCTGTCATTTCAAGTGTTAATGTGACTGAATCCCATCTGTAAAGCAAGAACATTCCCTTTTAAATATGGGTATTTGTCCTTTACTACTCCTAGTACAAAACAGAACCAAAATGAGAAGGTCATAGGCCTCCCTATTTCTATGTTGCTGATGTCATTTAGCTGAAATAGCTCCTTTCCTACCCTATACCTTTCCAGCGTCCTCATTCAGAGCAATAACACTCTTGATTTCCCATTCCTCTTCCAAAGCCAGGGACGATGCCCCAGGTCACTGTATTTTTTCAGGGTCCTGCAGGCCCCCTGACCAGGAGTGGTTTGCAGCTGCCCCTGAACTGGAAGCACACAGTGCTGTGTATGGGTTAATGAAGCTACACCTACCTTAGAGAATATCTCATGTTCTACTGCCTTTTAGATGCAAGCTATTACCCTTAGAGGGACCTGCATCATGGTGTGTGAAAGCATTGCCTGGATAAAGGTAGACAGAGACTGTCTCCACTGCACTTCATTTTCCTAGATAGACATGCCATCAATCTCCTCTCGTGGGTTCTCTTTTTCCCCAAGGAAGCTATTAGTTATTCTTTATGCCTGTTTTAGTTTAAGTTCATGTTTCTTCACTGATGTTATGAATACTTACAGAACACCATGAATGAGTGCTTTGTGCAGCGGCATGTTTGGTAGAAGTAGCTTTTTTGATCATCCCTAAATTATGTCTGTTTGTTCACAGTCACTTTAACTAATCTGCTCTGTCTCCATGACCAAGTATCCAAAATTCAAATTACTGTTGTTAAACACTGATGTTTTTGTTTTTTTTTAAAGGCTATTTATAAAGATCAGTCATCAATGAAGGCACAATTTTGGCAAATCCAATAAAGTGCATTTGAAGGAAAAAAGAAACATGAAACTGAAAAAATATTTGGTAGATGTGTTTATAAGATGAACTTGAAAAATCATTGTGAAATGTCCTGAGATGCAGGAACAGAATCATACTGTTCTTGCATGCAATACCTGGTTATCCTCATTAGGAAAACTGAGGAGTAAGGAACTTGAAAAGGGAATCAGCATTCCTGGTACAGGTGATAGGAAACCTCTGCTCCATTGTTGCTTGCTGAAATCATTAGATATGGGTGTTTTTCCAGGGCGGTCTGTGGTACTTGTCAGTCTCACATCATTAATCAGTGACAAATTTTTCACAAATCCTTAATCCCATGTTAATTCTAATAATTTTGCGGGGAGCTGCCAAAAATTACTTATTGTTCTGTTAATCATTACTAATAGGAACAGAGGACTGCCTTGAAATTCTTCATGAAAACCATACTAATTAGAAATGTCTGAATACATACAAGTCCTCAGAGATTAATTTATTCATCATAATCAGTTAATCACTTTTCCTTTACATAATTAGACAGCTCCTGGTGGAGAGGAAGACCCCTAAGTTTTCTTGGAAAGAAGCAGAGTATAAACTGACATTAGGAGAGTTATATTTTCCTTTGTGGGAATAGACATTAGTACAGGTGGGGTTTTTTTTATCCATTCACCACAAATGAAATCTCAACTCAGAAACATTTTTAAAAAATATATTTTCTAGAGATGCATCAGATGAAGTTTTCTTCAGGCTTGCCCTTCAGCTGTCCACTGGGACTAGGCTCAAAGATTGCTGAAGAAACTGGTAAAGTTTTAGTATTGATGGGTCCAAGCAGAAAACCACTCACTTTGCATGTAGAGAGACATACAGAGACAGTCCAAATATTTAACCCTCTTGCATATTTCAAAAGCTGAGCTTTTCTCAAGCCCACAAGACATTTTCACATGCCCTTCAAAATGATAGCAAAAGTATCACCATCATTTACCTGAGTGGATCACTTTTTAAGTCCCCTGGTAATCCATTTTAAGAACACTCTTGTATCACAAGTATGGATTTGCTAAGGAGGAGAGCTAACAAGGAAGCTGTCCCATTAACATTCTCTTTCAGAGAATGAATTTCCTACCTTTTGATCTGGAAAAATCCCAGGAATTAAATTACCCAAAGGACCCTCTGTGCTGGGGTGGCAAGTGCTGTGGTTTTTAATGTCCTTTATTGCACATTGACTTATCTAATTATGCTGACCCATTACAAGCCACTGAGAGAGTATAAACACTAAATGCTCTAGAAATTAGTGCTCTGTAGTCTTTGCTTGCTACTAACTCTTCAGACAGACTGGAGAATAGAGAGACATTCCTCCCCTCTCTCCTGTAGAGCAAAGCACACAGTCTTCTCCAATATTAATATTTTAAAAGATAACTCCTATAGTATGTCTCAGTTCTGTCAACCACTGAAATAAACTGCTAGATAGAGCCTTTGCAACTTAATGATGACAGATGTGTAGTGTACATACTCATTTAAATCTGGATTTTATTCCAAAATGGTGTGCTATTTCCAGCAACTGTTATACCATCTAGTATCTTCTAAGTTATTATAGCCTCAAAAGGCTTGGTTTAGAATATGACATTTTGCCTATTAGGCAAGCTTGAGACTGGCAAAGTGTGTGGCTAGATAAAACCTATTCTGTGCCCTCTTATCTTTGTTTTATTGTCTTGACAGAAAAGTCCAGGGAGAGATGAGGAAAGGGGTTGTCAGGTGGAATTTCATGCATTGCTTCTGGGATTTTGCAGATGTCATTAGTTAATGATCAACTTTCTCTAAATTTTTCTAAGATGTGAGCTTATGGAATAAAAAAGGTGGTGCATACATGCACATATCAGGTCAAATAACTAAGTGTCTAAAATTATATGAGCAGAAGATGACAGAATTTTCTGCTTGGTTGCTGATGAAGAATGAAAACTATTTATGTCTGATGTTTGAAACACCTGGAAGTTTCCTGACTATTTGGATACTCTTCAAATTTCAGTGATCATATAAATTAAAACAGACATTAAATAGTAAAAATGTGGAATAAGATTTCATGGCAAAAAAAAAAAAAAGGAAGAGGAATTGTCTCAATGTATTTTTTTTTTGTTGTTGTACTAAGAGGATTCAAAATTTTTATGGAGTTTCTATGTTCAAATATAGCTTTTGTGGACTTATACTGCCTTTACTGGAGCTAGTAAAAGTCAACTAGTCTAAGTTTTTCAGATGTCTGTCTATGTTAACTGCTTGTTTATGGTATTTGAGTACTAGAGAGCTCTCAAAACTGATTTAGTAGGAAATGGGAAGGAAGAATAAAGGATTTTCCTCATTAAAATATCTGTGTTCAGAAAGTTTCTCTGGATATTTCAGATCCGCCTATCTTTACAAAATATTTGTTTTGCAAAGCAATGGGAAGCAATTCAGGTCAAATTGTTGTCATTTTTTAAATCATAGCAGGTATGCAGTTATAGAAAATGGCTACAGCATCTTTGATGTTCACTTTTTTTCACTTAGAGCATAATGTTGCATTACATCACTTTTCCTTTTCAACAGTGAATGCAGTAATAAAGTGCAGAAACAAACACAGACACAAAGAAGACATGTATTAGGCAGCAGTTAAACTGATGGTCATTAAAATCATTATATAAATCTGGGAAAGTATGATAAAATTATAAATCTATAATGAAATATTTTTTTTTTAAATTTTCTTTGCTCATCTTTACATTTTTAATAGAAGCCCTAAGATTTTAGTAAAATCATTTAGTATGGTAGGTAAACTACTTGGATTAATAGAAGATCAAATGAGAGTGCTTGTCATAGGCCCTCTACAATCCCATTAAAAAAAAAACCCAAAACAACCCAGAAGCAGATAAACAAACAAACAAAACCAAAGCAGAGAGGGTTGGATGGTTTCTCTTTTGTGCCTTTATTTTAATTTCACGCATTTCCTGGTTCTCATGTGAGCAGTGTCCTGTGTGTCTGTCCTTGTAATTTGATATTTCCATTTGGAAATGTGAGAGTTTCCGATTGTCCAGATAAGCTTAGGTATGTTCCCAAGTAATTGTACAGTCATTTAAGCCCAACAAAAGTCACAGTATTTGGATGTTTGTGATACTGACAATAATTTAAAAATTAAGACATTGTGTGACTGTGGCAATAAAGGCATTTTAACCTGCCAGATTATAGTTTTCTTTGAATCTTTTTAATGATGTAAGTCAGTTCATGAAGTTTTTGACTCCATTTTTACTTCCTTTCTGGGTAAGAAGCTGCGGTGCAAAGGTACAAGGTTATCATACTATTCCCAAGGAAAGAATAAACAGAAAGAAAAAACTGAATGATCTAAAGGGCTCTTATTCCTGGCTTTGTTGAACTTCTTAAAGTTCTAAAAAATACAACTTCTTGAACTTCTAAAAAATATTTCACCAATTTCACTCTTTTATGTTTCCAACAAAAATGTTAAAACCCAGAAGCAACTATTTCTTATGCTTGATTGAAGAAGAGAATCTAATTAAAACTGACATAAATATTAATTTATTAATCTGCCTATAGCTTATATCTTGCTAATATTTGAAATTTTTGTAAATGAAGGCTTTATAGTTCTTTGTTATACTCTTTCCCTAACACAATTAAAATTCTTGATAAGGAGATCATAAAAGTCAGGACAAAAAAACAACAACAACAACAAAAAAAAAACTGTAAAACTGGACTTTTAAATAAAAATATTTTCTAGCATATTTTGTATCTAGTCTAAAATTTTCCTTTCTATAACCATGCACAAAGCCCAGGGAGCATGTTAAATTCTGTAGCTAACTGCATACTGCTCTGAAGCTGTGTTAGCAGGGCTCGCAGAGAAATGAGCCTTTAGAGCAGCCAGTGACTGGCACTCACAAAATCGTTCTCATGACCCCCGGTGCGAGGAGGGAGAGGTCTGACCTTTCCTTCACGTCAACAATAGTGTTGTTACCCAACCAATGTGCAAATGGATAAGAAAATTCTCATTCATTTGAAGCACATTTTCTTTGCATCATTTCAGGAAATGCTTGAACTTTTCACCCTTGTTTGAAGTGGGATCTACTCTGTCTCTGCCACTGTTTTGAGAATCTGTTCGTTTTTTTGCACTCTGTTATCATAAGAACCATCTTTCTGATTACACACTGGATTTTTTTTCCAATCTCATTTTAAAACTAACTTCCATAAACTGGGGGAAGGAAGACTCATTGCAGCATAAAGCCACCAAAAATAATTTATTTGTCTTTAATATAAGAACACCCCTGAAGAAGGGATAAAAGAAAAAATCTTGTGCCAGTCGAATCATCAGTGGATTGATGTCAGGGAGATCTAGACAAACCTCCAAATATCTGAAAATAAACATCCACAGAGATGCCTTGAGAAGAGGTGACTTAAAACCAGGGGTTTCTGAACAGAAAAATAGAGATTATCCTGAAGTTTTCATAATCATACTTCATTATGATGACGTTTCCTTTGGGTGAAGAATGGAAGTTATAGTTAAAATACCATAGAAACACTGAATATTTAGTAAACCATGGGACAGTTATGTTCCAGATTTTGCTCTGCCTGGTTTAGAGCAAGGATCAAAGTCTGACAGGAAAAATCACTTTTATTCTCTCCTACAGCTCTTTTTTTACTCACAACAAATATTTATATGCTCAGACAAAGGCCACAGCCTACTAGAAAATAAGGTGGGTAACCAGCTCGGAACCTTGTATTCACCCAATCCATCTCATCCTTTAATTATGCATAATTTTCTTAAGCACTCTCTCTGAAAGTTCTCTGGTAATTTTAGTGTACTTTTTGAATATTTTACATTGGTTTTGTGTCTCTTTAAAACCCTTAAAATTTTGAGTTAATCAAAATTTCTGTTCTTTAGCCAGCTTGTCATGTGCATGACTCCTGGCTCCATGCTTGCTTCTGCCCGTGAATGCTATCTGCACTGGCAGACATGCTAAAAAGCTTATGAAGAAAACCCAAATTATTAAAAGAGAAATTATTGCTTGAAGGGCAGGATATGATATATTGTGACAGGCTACTGCCTGTTAATCTTGGAATTTCTTCCTTTCCTCTTTTCAATCCCCTTAGGAAAATAATTTCCTACCTCTGTTACTTGTTTTTCCTTCTAACCTGTGTGTTGACTGCGTGCCTCTCAGGATAAGGACTCTCTTATTATTTACATGAATACTGACTAGCGTAATTAGGCCCACTCCTGGATAATCCCAATAATAAGCACTGCAAACCACTAGAAACTAGCATATCAGTGGTCCCAATTATTATGGCTGCTTTCACCTAGTTCCCATTATAATATTTTAAAATACACTAATTCAGAAAATTCTACTACTGTATTATGTAATTCAATGTCTTTTTCAAGAATATGACTTCTGAAATAGCAGAAAGGTATACATGCAATAAAAATAGCTTGTATTTACTATATAATACTGTTACAATTTTTATTATATTTGTCTTTATGCACTTCAAAATATTTGATGCATCTATATGGGTAAATATTTTTAAACTTACATGCATACCAAGTCAGATAACCTGATGTCTGAATTTAGTGATAACATCCATCATCCTGAGTTAAAAGAAATGAGAGACTAGCACAAAGCAACAAATGTGTTGTTCTTTGTCTCCTTGCAGAAACAAGAGAATATGCAGTACAGTTAAATTTTAAAGAAAAACAAGGAATTTGTATTTCAAGAAATTTGACTCATGGTTTTATTCCCTATTCTATGTACTACTATGTAGCAAACCCACTGGCATAAAATAGTCTGATATAATCTGTAGAACTCAATATTATTGTCACTCTTTTCACCTTTATTTTGTCTGTAAAAATAAAAATAAAAAAAACTTTATAAACAAGATACCTACCATTTACAGAGATTGCTTTGCACTAGAAAATTTCTGGGCAACACTATAAACAGATAATACAGAGGTTTTGCAAGGCACACATAAAATTGAAGTGACAATATTAAAAAAAGTCATGTACATGTTTTATAAACATCCCACTTTGATAATTCAGTAAAATATTAGTAATCCTAATTGTCTAAAGCTGAAAATGCCAATGAAGTTCAGAAATTGGTAATCCATATATGACAATTTTGTTGAGTAATTTTTCTCAGTGGACCAATCTATCTGAAACCCAAAATTCACTTCAGATTTCACTTGACTGGAAAGTTTAAGTGTCTCTGGGAAAGCTCAGGATTAAATATCTTAAGATAGTTAGCTGTGATTGAGAAAAAAACTCTTAAAGTAAGATTTCTGGCTCTTTGTTGCAATACTAGATGTTGTATTGTCTGAATTACATTTTTACATATGTATATATATATATATATCTCAATAAAACTCCTGTTGGCTTCAATGAAAAATGACCATATAAAGTCTTACAATGTGACTTAGAATAGTTTAAAATGCTGTCTAAGTCAGCTGCTATGTGATGAATTGCTGATGAAAATAAGAGATATTTGATCAGAATTTTGTGGAAGACTACAGTTAGGTAGAAATTTTTTGTAGGTTCCCTTGAGCTCAGCCTGGTATCGGCGGAAGTTAACACAAGTCTTAAATGTCTCCAACTAATATTCCTGTATCCTCATTTGGAAACAAGCCTTCCAGTCCCAAGCCTGTCCGTGGTGAATGTCAGTGTTAATTGCCAGAGGGAGAAAGGAGGCTCTTGGCATTAAAAAACACAGTGTAAATGTTCTACAAAATCTAATTGCTGAATGAAATACCAGCTAAGGAATTGTAAGACACAAGATAATTGATATTTTGATATATAAAATGATGTACTCAAAAATGGAAATCCAGACTACTAGGAGGCAGACTTCCTAAATAAATGCTGTCCATCAGAGCTTACTTATTTTTCTTCTATCTTCCTGGTCCAATTCGTTTTTCAGTCTTTCTAAAGACTGGGCAATTTAAAGAGTGAGAACTAACCTCAATGATATTTTTGTGGGGTGTTTTCAAGAGCTAAAAGGAGGAGAGACTAGATATGCAGGACCTTTGTTCCTCAGCTCTCCTCTGTAAGTTGCTCTCAGCTACATCCTGAGGCCTGCTGGTTTTGGTGTTTTCCTCACCTGATGGATGTCTCTTCCTCTGCATATTACTCTTGTGTCTGTCTGGAAGGGTTTGATTTTATTCTAGTTCATGGTGAGGTCAGATTTTCTCAGTATCCAAATGATTTTTTGGATTTAGGCTTGTTTTTGTTTGGGGTTTTTTAACTAGGTTGTTTAATGAAGTTGACATGTCAAACCAGCTGTGTTAGTACCAGAAATAACTTGGGATTTCTAAATAGCAGCACTCTCTTCTGGTTTCTATGAATCCAGAGATACATGCAGATAATAAATAGCAAAGATTCATTTTCATTTCTGTTTCTTCAGCTCCATTCTTAGTCTTCGTTTCAGAACTACAGATTAATACAAGTGTGTTTTCTTCTTTTCCTCTTGGGAATAATAATTACGCATTGTCATTTTCCCTTCTTGCATGTTATCCCAGGTCTAGCGTTTATACTTTGATGCTACATCTTATATTGGTCTTAGTCTGTAAAAGCCTAGGGGTCCTATTGCTAGTTTAGATTTCAATTAATATTCTCAAACGGAGCTAAAAATAGTAGTGGTCATGTTATATTTTTTCCCACCAGGAACGAAATGTCCTCCACTGCCTCTAAACCGTAGTTAGCAGGACAATAAGCACAGACTTTATTTCTCACTGAAAGAAAAGGCAGAGTACTTTGCTCTTTCCTCCATTTCCTAATTGGCATTGGTGTTTATTTGCAGGGGTTTTGTATTAGATTGTGTTACTCATATGATAATAGCATAATTCTGCAGATCTGAAAGTTTATGGTTCTATAGTCCTTTCTTAGTTGAGATCCTAATCTCAAAGCACTTAACCCAAGGTAGTCACAAGTTGCTGCCTCTGTGAAATTCTAACGGGAATTAAGCTCCCAGGACAGATTTCTCTTTAGGTATAATTATCTTTCATTTCCATAAGAGAAAAATGAATGTAAGATCATGACAGTAGAGTTCTTATGGTCCATTCAGGCTCAGTGACAAATCTTTTATATGTAGTTACAACAAGTGCATTTTAACATTTTGTCACAGCAATGATCTTGTCTCATAGCAGAAAATAGGGTTAGCAGTCTTTTGCCTTTATTGTGAAAGGAGAATGAAAAGATGGAGTTGAAAAAGGACAGAGTTGTTTTCTGAAAAACTGCTGTGCTTTGTTCATTGAATATCTATAAGTCACAGTATCTGGTGGTTTGTTTATGCCAAGAGTTTATTTCCTTCTGAAGTGGTAGAAGTTAACCCTGACAACCCTGACACCTTACAGGTAGTGCTACAAAATGTCCCTTTTTTGTGGTTCAAAGTCAAAATGGAAACAGCATGTTTATCTGAAACATTTTGCTTGGCAATAAACAAAGGAATATTTGATAGCTTTTGGGGGATTTTGATGATTCATTTATATCCATCCTCTAGCAGCCTCTCTAAGAATTTAATGGATTATTTGAATGGGTTGAAGATGATTTTACGTGGTACATTTCCATTTTCATGTATTTTTTCTGAGGGAAAGAAACCCCCTAAACTATAGTATTACCTTTTTGATCATTCTTTAGAGAGTTGGGAATGTAAAATGATGATACTCTAATTTTATTAGCACTCCCTGAAAGGCTGTCAAAGGTTTATTGCAATGATGTATCTGAGCAGGGTCTCGGAGCAAAGGGACAGCCACTCTGCCTCTGCTCAGGAGATGAGGTAAACTGCAAGGGCAGAAAGCAACAGAGGGAATGGGAATAGAAATTTGGAGGCTGTTCTTAAGTTTTTTCTTAACTTATTCTTGTCTTAAGATCACGCCCAATAGTACATCTTTCAAACAATAAAATCTTGAGCTTTGTATATGCACATACTCACTTGGCAGTAGTTTAATTCATTGCCACTCTATACCTCCCCATTAAATAATACAGTACCTGCAGACATTAGGGATGACTTTTCAACTGCAGCTATTTAGTCAGTAAATCTGATACATCAAAGTCCACGAAATTCAGCTGAAAGGCTCCCATTGACTTCACCAAGATTTGCATTATGCCCTTGAGCAGTTACATGTGCCTACAGACACACTCACATGTTGATTAAGGTATTGTTTATGAGCTCTGAGGATAACTTCTGTATAAATTAAAGACATTTTATGCCCTCTAACCCTACTCCCGGACAGGTGAAATGATCAAGGTTTACTGGCATTTTTGAAGTTCAGAAAAATACTGCAGCCTCTTCAAATGTCTTTCTTCAGGGAACAGCCAAGCATTCAATCAGGCCAGGAAATTCAGGGGTTTAGAACAGTCTAATGCCTATATCTGGCAGTAATCAAAGAAGAGTATTGAAAAAGGAGGGGGGAAAAATAGGGGTTGGAGGGAGAGAGGGAGAGAAAGGCAGGAGCAGAGGAAGGAGAAGAGGGGGAAATAAATGTGCCTACTGTGGCTTAAAGAACAATAATTTAATTGTCACTATGCAATCAATAAAAATGTAGCAGTGTGAAGGGAGCACGACAAACAGATTTGCTTTGTCTTAAATGGTATGTACTAAATGAATGTTCCCCAAACTGAACAAGATTGACTAGTAAATTAGAAGAAAAATTGGTGTTATTTTACATTTTCTGCTTACCTACAGAGAAAGACACTCATTTGCAAGAAGAAAACTGGAAAATTGCCTCTTTTTCTCTGGCAGCCATTCTTTCAGGTCATCCCAAAGAGAGGCAATAGGCATATTCTGAAGCAATAGTACGATTCAGTAAGCATCCTGGCTTAGGGAATCAAATCAGTGCAGTCACCACATTGACATGAGTGGATTTCATAGGATCAGGCGTTAGAATTTAATGTTCACTTATAAATGTAGAGATAAATGAGAAATATAAAGCAGTACAAACCATAACACTGCACAGATGGAGTTTTACATCCTTACGTAAATATGCTAAAGTTAGCAGGGAGCCATGAGACAGATGAGTTCCATCCTTGCAGACACTGAAAACTCAGCCAAACTTTGTAATTGGTTCTGATGATGCAGACAACCTGTAGTATGCTGGTTTCTGTACGAATTTTAAATGAAAATGATCAAATGGTGCATAAAGTGCCATGAAACTACAGTACATTCTCATTCCTATTCCAGCCTCTTATGGGCTTGTATATCTACAATAGTGCTTTTACAGTTGAGGCCAAATCCCTTCTTCTGAACATGGCAAATAAAGAAATTAAATGAAAGAACATGTAAACTCAAAACATCTAGGGATATTTGCTATGTATTCTTTTTGCTGTTAGAAATTCATTTTTAAAAAATAAAGCTACACAGGTTATGATACCTTTTGCCTTTTAAAAACTGAATAAACAAGACTTTATTTGTGTTCCATTTGGCTTCACTGAGAATTTATTAGCAAGAAGATATAATCTAGACAGAAGAGACTTAATCCTGGAGAAGCTTATTTATTAACACAGAATAAGTAAACATCTTAACCTGTTTGTATTTATTTTCACTTTTATTTGATTTAGCTCCAAATTGAGAAAGAAATTCTAATTCTTTCAATCTGGGGATATCTCTTCTGTCACCACAATGTTTAACTTTTTTCTGCTGGACTTGTTAAGTCAGCAACCTCAAAGAAACTATTTTTTTCTAGAATTCATTCTATAGCATGAATCTGAGCAAACATCCTTCAAACATTATATCCCAGAACACTAGCACTGCATCTGAGCTCTATTACATTGAACAAGAAAGCAAGAGCCATGTCTGGAAGGACCAAAAATGCAAGCCACACTTCTTTAAAAACAAAACAAAGCAGTCAACCACAAAAATAATGTGATACACTGACTCATACAACTGTTTTTAAAACAATTGACAGAAGAGGAAAGAATTTTGTTTCCTTAGAAAATATGGGGATAACTTGTCTCTCTAAAATGCTGTGGAAATTAGTTTTCTCTGGAAATGTCTATCATGAATGAGATTTATGGAATATTTCTTGTTAAGATGCAGTCACTAATTGTGTTGTTCACAGAAAAAAATGCCTGGTACATGCATTGTGCTGAGAGGCAAGACATTCAAGTATGACTTGAAAACTGCTGGGAAAGATACAAGATGATGGAAGGATTTTTCAATCTCTTTTGGCACCACTACTCATCACTTAGCTTAGTATTTTGAAAAAGCTTTCATGTGAACACTTTTTTTTAAATAAAGTTAGCATGGAGTGAACTTTTTTTGTATTCTTACAGTTTAAAGTCCTGCATCTAAAATAAAAATAGTATTTATTACTGAAGTCAATGGGAATTCAAAAGTGCAAAATAGTGGACTGAGGAATAGTTGGATCATAATATGCTCACAGCCAGGTTTCCCATGCTTGAGGTGAATTCCTTGCATAAGGGAGAATCTGTGCTGGCTGTATTTTGTGAATTCTGTTTTCCCTGCAGGAACAGTAAAATGAGCTCTGACCAGAACTGTAACCACTGTTAAGAAATTCTGAAAGTGTCAGCTGTTATAGGTAGTTGGAAGACATCTCAGTGTAAGTTTGTTTCTAGGATATAGTTCACAAATTTCAAGACTTCATATATAGATTTCACATTGTATCTGTAAATAAACGAAGTCCAGGACATGTATTTAAGGAAAATATATATGTAGATTTGAGTGGTAAAAAATTCTTTTCCACATTTCCATAAACATTTTGAATAACTCCCCACAGGCAGAGAATCTTAAAATCTCCCTGAAGATGCTAAGTTATTCACTTGCATGTCAAGGTTATGCAGTGAATCTGAAATGAAATAAATAGGGTCTCTACCACACAATGAAAACACATGTATTTTCAAGTGCATATGTAAGTCAATTTCCTTTGTGACAGGTGCAGCACATGTACATCTAAAAGAAGGCCTATATTTTTTCAAAAGTACATTGATTTCTGACTAGTGGCATGCTGATTATACTTATACACTGTACCTTTATGAATATCTAAAGTCAGAGAATAAGGATAATAGCTATACTAATTTGATGGAAAATAATAAGTGTCTTGGTTTGTTTGTATGGTACTATTCTGAATTTGTGGTATTAAAGGAGGCTGTAGGCAGGAATGAAACACCAACTGGGATAGTGCATCTCCAGGGACAATAGCCAAGGTCTCTAGGACTGTGAACTAGTCTTTTGAAATTCCCAAGCTATCTGTCACTAGCCCAAATAACAGGCCTTTTTTTCCAAGGTCAGAACTAAGATCAAAAATACACAGTGATGTTAGAAGTCAGGATTTGAAGGGAAAAAGATGCTCAAAGACAAAAGATGCCAAAAGACAAACACAGGGTAAATATGTTTATTCCATCAGGGGTTATTCTCAAGATTTCATTAACCTTCAATTTGAATTGAAAGCATGCAAGCATAAACTAAAATATTTTCTTTTGCCTATGAGACCTAGTTCATGTCAAATGCAGAAGAATGAGAAAAGTTTTTAAGACCTATTAGAAGAGCATATCCACATGCTCTTGTGTCCCTCCAGAAACATTCAGGCTGACCCTGTGATGAACCTCCTGGACACTGCAGAATAGGTCAGGGTCAGGTAATGACCCTAAAAGGGTTTCTCTAGATATACTCAAAATGCTTTCATAGTATATAACTTGAATTCTACAACCTAATAAAACTATAGAGAGGAGTTAATTGACTTTGAGTATATGAACAATTATGTCTCACAGAATGTAAGAAATCATACTGGATGAGAGAGATGTCTGTTGTGGCTGGTGGAGGTACATATATTGGTTAAATAGACAGAAACTTTTGGAACACTGCAAGCAATTCCTGACCAGAAAAACTATGCAAAGTACTTTTGCCATAGAGGTTAAAACACATCATGGGTGTCTCATGAGCAGCCACCCAAGAACAATTAATCAGGTAGAAGTTCAGAAGAAACAGAGAGCAATAACAGTAGCAGCTCAGGCCTACAAGCTACTCTGTTTATTTGCCTTCTTGTTTCCCTGATCCCTCCAAGAGAAGGAAGATGCTTCCTTTATGTCCTCATGAATTTGGCTATACATCCCCCTGCCCTTCAGGTAGCAGCATATCTCTACTTTTCTGCATGTCCTGAAATGTGAGGAAGAGCTTTCTGCAGATCTTTGATAGTTCCCAATAATTTATACTGCCTAGCATTACTGGAATAAAATTGGAATGTGTCATATGTTCCCATGGGAAAGCCCCTAACTCACTGCTGCACTCTGTGAGCTACTGCTCCTCAGGCCAACCACGTTCCCCTGGTGCAGCCGTTCCTACAAGGCTGTCCAAGGCCTTGGGAGAGAGAGGCAAGGGATAATATAAATCACTGACAGCTGCTGGGCTTCCTCACTGCTGGGATCTGTGTCAGACAGCAGCGTGACGGATGGGGGAATCTATCCAGCAGGAGCTTTCATCCTTCAGGACCCAGACAGGAGTCCTCCAGGCCAGACTCATGGCTGAAGTCTCTGACAGCATCAGCGGAGCTGGGTGATAAAGCTGCTCCCATCAGCTTGTGAAGTAGCTCTGGTTTGCATTAGTTCAGCCTTCCACATAAGGAAAATCCCAGTGGGAAGATGAGGGAGAGCATGCAGCTGCAGCTTATGCTTTCCATTTTGGCAATTCCCAGTCCCTACATGAGCCCCTACACAGCTATGACTGCCAGGACAAATTAGGAGAGGCAAGAGGTGACCTCAGTGGAGGTGTTGGGTCTGTCTGACTCTACCCACGCAGCTTTCACAAAGCATGTAGGCAAGAAGTGTTCCCGAGTATCTGGAACCAAACTGAACAAAACTGTGGAAAATGTATTATGGGGAACAATTATGTGCTACCAGAGGATTGGATTAGATTACCTAATGGGAATTTTCCATTTGTGATTTCTTTGATTCTTTGATTTACATATTCAAATGCTTTGGTCTCTGAGGGAGACCACTGAAAAGGAGTGGACATGATCAAATAATTAGTAACACCGCTCTTTTAACTTCTAGCGGAACATTTTTCAGTTACTCTTTGCCAGATATGTAAAAAATGCCACAGAACTATGTATATCATATAGTGAAATATTAATGCTGGCTGGGAGTGCCAGGCTGATGTTGGAACTAAGTAAAAAACTCTGTACTTGACTGTGCCAGTGAAAGCCAAGATGACAGGTTTTATTTTAATTTAATAAAATCTTAAGGTAGTACTGTGGAAATCTGGCCAAGGCTCTCTGGCAGGCTGCCTTGAAGGGAGTTGTTGATAGTCCCCTTCCTTTTTACTTTATTAAGCTCGCCATTTTCCTCCATTTAACATAAAAAAAAGTAATTTTCCAAATAGCAGGATTCCTTAGTTGTTTTATCTTGCTCATCTAGCATCCACATTTTACAAAGCATTTCATTGAAATTAGGGTGCCTAAAACTCGCAGCATGATCAATCTGCATTTTACTGAGATACCTTTTGTAAATTCAGTATGATACTGAAAGTCAGAAGCACCATTTATGTACAAGCCACTATGGAGAGGTGAATGGAGAGCAGTAAATACTCTTGAGACCTTGAGGGGACATTTATAAAAATGCAGGGTTTAAGATTTGTTCTTACCTTTCTTTCTGTAATATTGTAGGGACAGGGGACTATCTATCAAACTGAAGGGTGGATTAAGAACCAGTTGTTGCAAACCAGTCTTCTAATCAACTAGTCAATAAATATCCATTTTTAGCTATTAAATCAGTAGTACAAATCAGCAAGAATATTAATCCAGAATAATCAAGGCCAGACCAAGTAGGTTTTAGTGTTCTGACCCTCTTTGTTTTATTTCACCTGACAAAAGACTAATGGCACCTTCTCACCCTGTGATGCTGATGCTACTCATAATCTTATCCCAGAGAATTACAGCTTCCTGTAACTCTCAACTGTATTACAGATTTATTTTCTCTAAAGAGGCAGTTTCTAATCTACCTCCTGCCCATAGCATTCACCCCAACACCTGCTGTATTAAGCTTCCCATCCTAGAATATATGTTTTCCTTCTGAGATTACAGACAGGAGCATCCTTTCCCTTAAGAAAAGTCATATGAATGTGCCTAAGAAAGTTCCTCCTCTCTTTCCAGATGCTTTATTGTAGCAAGTCTTATGAACCATATAGCCAGTTAAATATTTGGACAAGACTTATTCCTAAACCTGTCTCACAGACCTTTACATCATCCCATCACCCTTTTTCTTTAATATCTTTTGGCAAATCCGCCCTTACAAGGCAGTGTCCAAATGTCTTATACTTATCTGACCCCTGAGGAAAGTGTTTAATTGTGGTCCTCATTCAAGCGGGCTCTCTTGGTTGGAAAGTTTAGTATTCCACAAAAGCATAAAAAAGAAAGTGCAATGACATTTTCAAAGTCTGTGGACAATTCCTAGCAACAGATGAGGAGGAAGCAAGCCTGCACTCTGCAGCCTGGAGTATTGCTCCAGTCACTTGTTTGGCAGCTGCAGTAAATTGAGTAACTGGAAAGGCTGAATCAATTTGTTCATTCTGTGAATTCATTAAGCCTCAGAAGAGAGCCTGTGGGCAGGGTCCTCAGTCTGTGAGGTTTGATATGTTTATTCATATTAATGGATTCACCAATGACGAGCAATTTTACTACTCATTGCAATTGTTCTTTGTAATAAAAAATAATGTGCTTCCTCACATCTTCCACTTTGTTTCGGTTAGCCAGAATGTGTGAATTTAATAACCATTTACAGCATTGATTCCAATCTGGATGAAAACCCTTACAACCAAGATTGAGCCATTGTGTGGCATTATCTCCCTGACATCAGGATACATGCTGTATTGAGACTTGCAATGCTTCATAGCCAACATTATGGGATGACACAACTAAAATTGAATAAGGAACAGACTTCTTGTAATTAAATTGCAGCTATCAGTGTGAATACCATCTATCTAATACACAGCACACAAAGTGAATGGAAGCATGCAAACGTGTTTGTAATGTTTACAGCCAAACCAATTAAGTCTTCAGGTTCCCTATTAGCAGCAGTCTCACTCATCTGTTCAAGCCATCAGCAGCTTCCTTTGGTGTTCTGTATTCTGACTGCACACAAGACAGGACTCTCTATCTGGTTTAGCCCATATCATCTACCAGCAAAGGATTCCAAAGATAAGTTAATTCCTTCATGTCTAAATTGTAATTATTGTTCTTTCCAGTAATTTTAAGAAAATAGACCCTTAATCAGTATAAATTGTCATAACTTTGCTGATGTCAGTAACAATTCCTAGTATCTGAGAACTTGGCCCAAGGCCACAACTTTAAAATTACAAGTTTAGACAAATGCAACCACAGCTCAAGAACAGATAAGAAAATACTGAGATTAATAAAGTGAAAACAACGTTTTGCATACATTAGGATTTGAACATTATACAGTCCATTAGTAACAACAGTGTGATACAGATTCTCCATCACTATGGTCAAAATCCGGCCTATATAAAATATTTTCTACTATAATGAGAACATTTATGGTAGTTGTCTCCTTCGTTCTACCCCTATAATTGAATAAAAAGTGCTATCACAACCAGCCCAGTGAAAGAGGCCAAATTAATATAAATTGCTATCTTCAAATACTTGGAAAGGATAAGAAATACCAGGATGACACTGAAAAGCAAATAGATACAACTTTTGATAATGCTTGAGTACTTGATCTGATCAAGACTATCCAGGCTGAAAGCATCATTTTTGCTTTGTGGATTTGTGTGAAGACAAGGTAGGTATTTTGTACACCCTGACTGTGAAAGACAAGCCATAGTGAGGTTTAACATTCTGACATACACTTACTGTGAGAAGTAGTAGTTTTCCATCTGAAATCTTCAATGCCTAATACTTTCACCTTGAAATAAAAATAAAATTATTGAATTCTGGTACTTAGAATAGCTTTAAATAGCTGGACTATAGGATGTGGAAACCAGGCTTTCATCTATTTCAATCAATGCTGAGATATGTTAAAAGCAACCATTTTTATACAAGGCAAGAACTTTGACAAAATTTCTACACACTTAGGGAAAAAAATTCCTAGACTCAGCTTTCAGTTTGCATCATATAACTGAATACAAATATGTATTGTAGCTATCCAATTCAAATATTCTACTTACTTAGCAGTTAGCCTAGATGAAGGAAATGAGCAACTTGATTATTTTGTTTTTCTTTTACACTTCAATCATATTTCAAATTGAACCTTAATAAGAATGATTTTTCAGCACCAATGACCTCAAAATTATCTATGATCAATTTATTTCAAAGTGTGGAAGTTATAAAAATTGGAACTTAGTAATTAATCAACCAGAATTATTTTATTTAAAATATCTTGTACCTTTGATTGCAATAAAATAACTAGGATATTTTTCCGAATATGTTACAGATTGTACATTTCAGGGAATGGATCTGACAAGAAATTTTGTTGCTTCTTCCTGCAATGTAAAATTGTCTGTTTTATCCATTGTTAAATTAAAAATTTATTCTTGCATGAGCATACTATACTGGTAGATACTTAGAGGAAAACAGCCAAAAAGGACACCCTCCAAAAATGTTTGTCACAAGAAAGTTTATTTTACACAACTAAATAAATGTGGATCAAGCTCAACATTAAATTGCCCAGTGCATCAATAAATAACTACTTTCTAGTGCACAGAAAATTTAATATATATCCTCATGGACAGTTCCAGTCCAATCAGAATATTCAGAATGTTCAGGTTTCCTTAAGAATGAGTAGTTAATCTGAGAATAACAGAAAAATGAAGGCATTACATCCTTCACATCTGCTGTTTTCCTTTATTATCTCCTGTACCTAGCAATAATTTTATTTATTTCTCTATATACCCAATAAGGAATCTGTTAATTTCTCCCATCCTTACTTCACTACCCCATATATCATCAAAGCCAAACTGACTCTTTGAGACTGGGAATATTCATGATGAAAAAATGAGAATCTTCTATAAAGATTCTTTAGAGGTTTAGATTTTTTTTTTAATATTGTGTATATTATTTCAACCCACTACAAATGAGTTCCACATTAATCATAAACTTCAATCTTTGATAAAAATTATGTTTTAATGAACTATTAAGAATGTTTGAGTTATATATAGAGCACAAAGAATGTGACATGAATTTAGTGGTTGTTGTTGTGTCATGTTCCAAAGTGTTTTCTGTAAAATGCAAGAACCATGTTGTAAACTGTTTTGCCTGGGGAGCCTTATTAAACACAAATGATTCAAAAACATATATATGATATGTGTGGGTTGGATACTTTAGCCAATATAGCAATAGGAGCACCAGGATGTGCTGCAGCAAGCACTCATTACTCCATGTTAATACGAGGTCTTCAGCTGCAATAATTCATCTGCCCTGCTAGTGAGGAATATGTTCTTGAACAGAAGCAGAGGCACACCTCTTTTTGTAGTCCAGACTAAGGAAAGCTTCATCAGACTTCAATAGCCATTCCAAACTATCCTCACTATGAGCTTGATTTTACTTAAAACCTGTATAAATTTACTGTTATCCACATGGAACAAGCACCATAGAGAAAATTGGGCAATTCTACCCTAGTGTTATCTTTGGATATGCTGAGCCGATTTCCCAGCTGGTGCAAGTTAAGTTATGGCAATTATATTAAATGATGCCAATATACACTAATTTAGAATGAGTTCCTTCATCATTAACATGGGTATTTTAGGAAACTAATTTGCAGCCATATATTATGTAGAGTCTCTTCTCTACTCTTCTCCCATCTGATATTTGATTAGGATATCGATTTCCTCTTATTAAAAAAAAAGAGATCAACCCACCCACCTCCTTTTACCCTCAACATCCTCCAGATGCAGAATGCCACGTGGATTAGCAGATTGATTTATTGATAATAAACACATTGATCTTCTTCGCCCTTCTCCAAACTGTAATTTCTCTATCCTTAGTTTTTTCTTCCACAGGAATTTTTTAATATTAGCTCCTCTCTACGACTGACACCAGTCTCGTGAGTGCATTCTTCAAAGATTCGTCTTCAGTTTTTTCAGTGTTCCTCTAAATGTCTTCCCAGCATGCAGCAAGACATAAGTGCTCATGGTGATGCAAGCAGAAGTCTCCCTGCTTGCTGAAGTGCTAAAATAAAAAAGGTCAGTGCAGGAGTAGATGTGATCCATCCATAGACTTTATGGGATACAACTGAAAGGGCAGAATTAGTCTAAAACAGAATGTCTGGGATATATCTCAAGGCAGCTGCATTGATAAATTGTTCTGTAGATGGGTTTACTTGGTTGGAAGAGATGTTATGTTACACATGCAGCCAGGTGTTACTAACTGATGATGATGACATCAGAAGAAATGACTAGAAATTACTTTATTACGAAAATCCCACACAACCCTGTAAAACCAAGGTCCAAGACAAAGAATGAAATTTAGACACTCCATTAGAAAGACACTTTATACACAAAACACCTAATGTTTCAAAATGTTGTGTTTTCAATGCTGATCATCGTGATTAAACACCCATATCTCTGTAGCACCTAGAGATCAGTTGGGTTACAATTCTAGTTGCAGTACAAAGTGACAGTCCCTTGACAAAGACCTAAATCAAGAGCTGTTTCATAGAGATTTCTGAGATTTCCTAAAGTGCTTTCACTCTGCACGGGAAGAGAGTGAGATCAAGAGAATGGCACTACAAGAAAACATCCACTGATCATGTCTGGAATTACAGCAGGGAATGTGGGGATCCTGGATAGAGTGGTGTCCTTCTCACCTCTGACCCTTTCCTAGCTATTGTCTTGTATTGCCAGAGGGATATAAAGGCATGGCAGTGAGTCTTTGAGAAGGCTAAGAAGGGCACTGATCTCTTCTCAGCAGAGACCACTGATCTTGTCTCTGTGGCGGCCAGGGACAGGACTCGAAGGAATGACTTGAAGCTGTGTCAGGGGAGGTTTGGGTTGGATATTAGAAAAAAAGTTCTCAATCCAATGTGTTGCTGGACATTGGAACAGGCACCCCAGGGAAGTGGTCACAGCACCAACCTGCCAGAGTTCAAGGAGAATTTGGTCAAACCACATAGTGTGGTTCTCTTTTGAAGGGCTATGAATTGAGCTCGATGATCTTTGTGGGTCCCTTCCAACCTGAGATATATTCTATGATTCTATGATCCTTGTGAGTCCCTTCTAACTCAGGATATTCTATGATTCTATGAGTCTATATTTTTTCCTAAGTACAAGCCCAAATAATTCAGAATCATGACTTTTCCAAATGTAAATATTCATTTCTCTTTTTTTTTCTTGTGCTGTAGTTAAACCTTTCAGTAATAACATATCTGAAGTTAAACTTAAACTGCCATGTATATATGGAAAAGTATACATATACCAGGAGAGAGGGAAAGGGGTTTTGTTCATCTTCCCTCGAGTTCTACTTCATTAAACATTTATAATTTGGAAAAACATTTTCAATTTTTTAATCCCATTGAAGTCAATGGAACACTTCAGCATACAGTAAGTGCTTTTGTAAACAAGGAAATGTTTTTCCTCTATTTTCCTGAGGACAGAAAACCTGGCAGAGTCACTATGTCATGTTATTTAATTTGAATAGAAAGATTACTATCTTCATTATCAAAGGCTATACTCTTCAGCAATATGACATTACAATGTGAATTAAGCATGTGCTTAATGGCTTTCCTAAACAGCACTTATTACTGAGTGAGAGTCAATGTGATTTCCCATTTGTGATATGAGATGCCAACCTGAATTACAGATTTGGTCTTCAGATTTGGTATCAGGTTTGAGAAAATTTGGGATGAGAAGCATTGCAGATTTTAAAAGTCCATGATGTCACTTTTCATAGCAGAATAACAACAACAAACATCATGGCACAGAGGAACGAGACTGCTGAACAGGAAAGAAGGTAAATGTTTAGGTAGAACAAGTGAGGGTAAGGTAGGTGATGCGACAGTATTCCCTCAGTAAAAGAGAGTTTGGAGCATCAGTTGAGGAACATAAGTTTCAGATTCTAGAAGACCACAACTGAAATTAAAATTAAAAAGGTAAAAAAAGTATAGAAAGGAAATTGTCAATGAAATGACACCTCAGAAATATACACTTACATTCTCACAGACAGCAGACAGAAAGGAAAACTTATATGTTTTAACACCAACTCTCTTCTGAGATGTATCATTATGTAGAAATGTGGTAATTTTTCCCTCTGGGCCTCATGTAGATGAGATTTTAGTTTCCAGAATATTTACATAGAATATTCTTTAATACTGTACTTGTTCTGAATCAAATAGTTATATTGCATGTGCCGTCCCATAACATAACTCACTGATGAAAACATTTGATATCGTTTTTTATTCATTCTCAACATATTTGATTTCAGCTTTTATTTTGGGTAATGTTTCTAGCATTTGATATCATCTTCATTATTCCAAAAACGAATTCCATTAGTGTCCCTAAAATTCAAGCTGTGATTCCACTTAGTAAATTATGAAAAAATCTCTGTTTCCACTTGCAGACACACACATATGCACACACATATACACAAAGAAGTACTGTAAAAAATATATTTCACATCAGTGAGCGCATGGAAGTCAGATGAATAATTTTAGCAGAGAGTGAACATTTCTGCTATGCAGAACCCTTATTATGGTCTTTTTATAATAATCATAGGTTGTTCAGCTGATAACAGAAACGTAAGAAATTCTAAAGATTCAGGAACTTCCGATCAAACAATAATTTATCTTCAATTACTGCGACTGAGGGTTACATGTCTGTTCAACCTGGAATTCTTCTTTTTCTAATACCTCCAAGCCCAGTGCTCCTGCTAATAATCTTAAGATTCTTTGCCTTTCTTCGATCCAAACCTCTTGTTCCATATTGATCTACAAGACAGTATTTATTAGCATGTTTGCATCTACGGCAGTGTGTCAGCAGAAATCTCTTTGTCACTAGAGGGCAGCCAGCATCTTCTGGAGAGCCCAGAGAGCTCCTCATGGAAATCAGGTTCTGACAGTAGTCGCAGACGACATGATTCTGGATCAGTGGGCTGTGTCTCAGCTGTACTAATTTTCAATAGAAGTAATTAGCAGCATTCCGGGATTTTATCTGGGGACCAAATTATGGCTGGGCTGGCTCTTTCAAAGGCAGAATATGAAGACTTGTGAGTGTGGACTTACCAACGACTTTAAGAAACAAAAATTTGGAGGTTAATGATGTTATAGAGCCAAAAAAGCAGTCCTCCACTTTCAAGTGAAGGAAATCTCAGAGCAGGTTGGTGGAATGGGAGAGTTCAGTGTGGTCAGAATATTCCTGGAAGCCCAATCCCATTTTATGTCTCCGGCACGATGGACAAATAGAGAAGAGTGTGTTTGTTGTGTTTGCTGCTGGGCGCCTTTTGCTGGCCACAAGTGGGTATAACCTGGTGAATGGGGCAGAGATGCGATCAAGTTTAGCTCTGGAGCTCTCACACCCTCCCTGGCATCTGGCATCAGGGCAGAGGTTTGTCTTGCCCCTCGCTGGGGCACTGATTGGCACCCAAGGAGGTACCCTTGGTACCTTTCCTCTTGCCCGAAGCTTCGCACTGACCGCGGTCAGCTCCTGCTGTTTAACCCTTACAAAAATCCTGCATAACTAGGAGAGGACTCTCATGGCAGCCTAATTCTTTTCAAACTGCACATTTCCTTCAGTATATCTGTACAAACAAATCCTCAGTTTTTCGCGGACTTGATGTGAATATATAAATAAGGATTAAAAAAAAGCTGCTTAGTTAGAAACCCTTACTTACATCTCTCTTGCTTTGCACTACTGACAAATTTTTTACATTACAATCATATTGCAAGGTATTAAATAGTTTTACTGCTATATTCTGTACCAGGCTGCTCACACTCCATCCCAGATGCACAAGTAGGTGCATGAACAACAGAGGACTTGACAGGATAAATAACAGTACATGTCTGCACATCAGAGACCAAAATTAAGTCTGTGTCACATAAGAATCAGGTTTGGCTAATATGAAAATCTGCTTTAAACTCTCATTAAAATAAACTTCTGAAAAAATAAAATATACATCACCTTTTTATATCCAACAACAAGAAAGGCTTGAATTTTTTACATTTTGTGAAATAAAGACTAAATATATTTAAAATTAGTAAAGCAGGCTACCGTATACACATTCACATATATGTAAGTAAAGTCCTTGCAAAGAGGATGATCCCATGCTTCGTTTTTCTTCTTTCATGAGGACAGCCTAATAGAGTATATCATACTGAAAATGAACACATGCTAAATGGTTGGACTAGGATAGAGTGGGATGCAACAATTTCAGAGAAAGACATAGTATTTAGTTTTGTATTCTTGCCAGTGAAATTAGTCAGGAGCTAATCAGCATTTGATCTGGGTGGAAATGGGGAGGGAGAGGTGATTTTTCACCCTGTTCACAATCTGCATTTCCTGCCCTTGATACGCAGTCTGTCTGGAGACAGAGCCATGACCAGCCTTCAGGCACCTCTGCAATTCTCTAGGGCAGTGGAAGCATAAGGGTCTCAATACTAGAAATAAGAACAATTTTCCTAGCGTAGGAAAACACAAGCTTCATCAAGACCTTCACTCCCCAGTTTGAGTGCCAGGCCTTCCCTCCAGAGGCAGCCCTGACTCCATAGGGAAGCCTTTGCTTCCCTCTGTGTCTTCCAGAGCAGCCAGGAGGAAGGCACAGGTTTTCTTTGGGCATTTTTGTGATAAATTCATGTCTCTCCAACCCTACACTAACAGCTTTCTCCTGGGAATAGGGTGGCAGGGAAGAAGTCCCAGGGCTGGAGAAGCACACAGACATGCAGACTCTTTATTTTTGGGAGAGACAGATATCTTTCTTCCCTTCCACCAGGCAGAGCTCCTTTATGCCAAACCCTGACACTAATTCCTGACACACTTCAAAGTCCTGGAGAAGAGCAGAGGAATATTTCTATGCCAATAACCAGTAATTCAAAGGAAGAGTTATTTCAATTGCTTGGAGAATACTGCAGGAGTGAAGGGTAAAGTCCTACCGCCTTAAAAGAAAAGCACAAAGAAAGCACTTGATAAATGATTTAACTGACAAGAATGTGAAAGAAATTTTCATATATTTGTCTGTAGTGCTATGAAGTGGGTTCCAGCATTGAAAGGTTCTTGATTACGGAAAAATATCTCTCTTTGGGAGCAAGAGGAAAAGGTTTCACATTATGTTTTCTCATTGCAGGAAAACAAGCACTTTTTGGGCTCCATGGCATAATATTTTTCTTAATTTTTATTCTCGTGTATTCTTTTAATTTTTTTTTTAAGTTGATATATTATTTAACTTTTTAAAAATTATTCTAGAGTTTCACATGTGTCTTTTCATACACTGAAAACTCAGCACTTAATACATAATATAAAAGCATGAAAAATCATGCTTGAGGTTTTTATTTTTTAATGTGAATCAAGTCTCACGTGTAATGATAAAAAGTAGGGTTAGGAAGTTTTTGTATTTTCTATCCAACTGTCAATAAAAAATTGAAAGAGTTTTATAGTGTCTATAATAAGGAAATGTGAGCAATTCACAGTAATTTCTGTATGAAATCTTCTGGTTTTGTTTTGTTTCTTACTTCAGTGCTGTCTAGATTAAAAGAAACACAAACAAATATTTCAAATAGTTAAGTCCAGCTGCTTCATAACATGTCATTGTCTTCTAATAGAAAAATGTACTTAAAAAACAGATTTCAAAGTGAAGTAACAACCAATGTGTGTTTTATTGCATCATCATAATTACTTCTTTGTTTATATTTAATCCTTCCACTCAACCAATAAAGTAATTCAAACAAAGAAAAACCCTTCAATATCAGCCTCTATTGGCTTCAAAACCATGTGACCTGGTAGACTGGCACCAAAATATGAATTAGAGGCTTATGATAAATTAAAAAATCAATGAAGTACACTTTGAATGCATTTCATAAAATTTAATTTACACGTGTATTAGAGATGGGCACAGGCTTTCCAAAAAAGCTTTGGGCAGCTGAAAAATACAATACATTCCTACTTGCCTGTTATGTAAATGAAGCCTCTTATTTATTTTTACTAATTGCAGACCAGATGCAGCTGTCTAATTTTTATCTTTTTCCTGTCCCAGAGACAATATCAAATTATTAGTGAATGCCTTCCTCTCTTGATGGAGATAGAAAAATAAAAATACTATAAGTTACATAAATATTTGTGCTAAATATTTGTAAGCTGGTTCATTGTGGGACTTAGTGTGTAACAATTGTTGCCTTTGAAAATACTGAACTTTAAGTTACCAAGCTTTAGTGATTGACATAAGATTTTAAGTTAAAGTACATGTGGTCATTGACTCAAGATCTTTGGGGTTTTGTTTAGTTCCAAGTGGTAAAATTACTTTTTCTTTTAATATGACCAGGAACTGAATTGCACTTTATTTGGAAATAAGGTTTGGCTTTTTGCTTTTTTCTTTTTAGCTAATATTCAATTATACTTACACATAAATATGTTTAGAGGCACTATTAGTACAACTACAATAGGAATTCAGACTCCTGAGAGAATAAACAGAATTTCACATACAGGACAAAGATAACACGATGCTGGCTTCGCTCAGTGGGTTTTGAAGTGTATCCTAATGAAATGTTTGAGTTTGGGTCAGTTATAAGAAAAAATGTTGCTATTAATATATGCCTGATGAAAACTAACATTGCTCTTGGCAGTCAAAGAATAAAAGGTTTTAATTAACAAAAAAGTCTTTAAAATGTAAGTCTGTTCTATGAACTGCATATTATATGATATCAACTTTAAAAGAAATTTTAGAGATAAGATCTTTGTCAAGTGAGATGTACTTGCTCTCACATACTACAAATAGCTATACAGCAAGTAAACATCACATTGCATTATCATATAGATTTTTTCTGTTTTTCAAGTGGTCAGCATTTTGTGGCAGCATTAATAGTTATTACGGATTTAAATGGACTCTGTCTGTAACTGATCGACAAGATCAATAATTTTAAGATCAAATACTAACAGCAGTCTGTTTTTTTCTTTAATCACTGTCTTTTTGTTTTATACCCATGCCTACAGCAAGATCCTGTTTTCTGTATGTAGCCAGAGATTCCTGCTGTGTGCTGTCGAAAGAATGAGAAGACAAGATGGAGAATCAATTTAAGAAAAAAGCTTTAGTTGACAAAGCTTTGCTGTAGATCAATGGAGTCTAGCTAGTTAAAATATCTTTGGGAGCAGAGATTTTACAGTCATGAGCTTGGACATAATCAGTTTGGCTTTCCCTATCCCATTCATACAGTGCTTTGCCAGATAAAAAAAAAAATGATATGCAAATACCAGACAGCTGAATGCCTTTTGCCTTTGTTGTGGAACAATAAAAGCAGCTTTAAAATACATTTCCTTGATATACAGAAAATCTAGGCCTTTATTAAACTCGTTCTTTTAAAAGAGACAGTATTTACTTAAGAGTGATTTTTGTTACAGCAGAGCAGGCAACAGTTTACCCACAGAGAGATGGAATAGCATCCAATTCACAAACTGGTACTTAGGGGACTTTTTTTCATTGACTTGTTTAGTCTTTTATCACTTATTTGTTCAAACAGGTTTCATAGCAAACACAAGATGTGTACAAACTGATATAAAGCACAAGTCTTAGCAGATTTATCTGTTTATCTGACATTTATTTAATTGAGTTTCAATAAATTTGCACACCACCAGTAATTAGTTGTTCTGAAATTCCTAATGAATTAGATCGAAAATATTATGTAACTTTTTTGCCAAAATACACATTTAGGATTATTTAGAAACAATCCAATCACTTTCATGTGTGCTGTTAAATCCTTTGGGACAGCACTCTCAGGCACTTGGTATGACTTCTGAGGATGTCCTACACAGGGCTAAGTGTGGGTCCCTTCCAACTCAACATAACCTGTAATTCTGTGATTCCTCATTGAAAAAAAAACCCACAAAATATTTCAGCTCTATCCCCTAAACAAGAAATATGTACTTAAATTACTTAGAAGAAAAAAAACCCTGCAGCTGGTTCGATAAATGTGTGGTTTGGTACAGTGCTTACTGAACTTTCATGCAGGTGTATAGTAGACACTAAACTCATTACACTGAAAATGTCCTTCTTAGATGCTTAAGAATTATATCTGGATTAAAATGCTGTCTATACATTTTATCTGTGGAGAAGTTTGTGACATATTCTAAAAGGGAGCAAGAGAAATGGATTTTTAAGAAATCAGAAAAGAAAAGAAAATACATATTGTATGCATAAAAGCATTGCTAAATTCTGGAAAGATTTCCAGAAGTAACAGGTAATTTAAAGACTGTTCACTGTGGGGTAGAAAAGAAGAAATAATTTAAAGGGGTCCAATTCACAGGAAGATGAGGCTGTTCCCCTTCTGGAAATCAATCTTTTAGCAGACATTTTTTCAAAGCTGTGTCCCGCGAATTGCTAATCCCTTCCACAACCTTGTCTAGCAGTTAGCATTAATCACTGCAGTCTATATTCCATTGGTCTCAGTCTGCTACAGAGTTTACTGCATCTGTGGGAATTTTGTCTTTTGAATGAAAAAGGATGTTGTGGACTCCTAAATACTGGGTTTCTGGCATAATGTGTTACTTCTGACTCAGTTCTATTTCTGTAAATATGAGGGCATTGATACTTAAAAAGCCTCTGCATTTAAAGTGAGCGTCTGTAATTCCACTGAAAAGGCAATTAAAATTTTAGGAGGATGTCAAAACAGGAGAAGTATAAATATTTATATAGAAAATGTTTTCCCTATTTCCACAAGTTATTTCACTTCAGTAATGTTAGTATGTAAAATTGAACTACTGTGATTGAATAGGCCAGAATATGTCTCCATGTGTGTGCACAGATTTGTATATATGGGTGCTAAAGCAGTTACAGGTTACTTTTAACTTTTTTATGTCCTTAGAGTGATCATGACTCACCTGGAGTCCTCTGTACCTACTTTATCTCAAACCTATATGGCTTGGAGCAAACTGAAACAGAGGCAGTGAGATGCCATGCAAACACATTGTGTTGGCACCCAGGAGTGCCTGCAACTATATAATTTTACATCGGCAAATTATCAAACCATTCTCTGCCTTCCTACATCAGCTTCATTTAGATATACCAGCCAACCTAATTGTTACCAACCTCCTTGGAAAAACACGTGTTGCATACAAGAAAAATCATTTATCTGTACACAATATGGCTTTTTTTTTTTTTTT